>MU827790.1:0-418063 GCA_029204205.1 Desmophyllum pertusum | reverse complement strand
GCTGACTGTTGCCCAATATATATAAAAATATATATATACAGTATCGGGGGTAAAAATTACAGTGAAAACAAATCCAAGGGAAACAAAACTTTTGGTTCGTGTTATTGGGTTTTTTGAAAGATTGAAGGTTCAAGAAATCGGGATGCACTGTCTATTTATATATTTGTGTCTTTGCAAAAACGTAAGAGTTGCGTGACATAAGACTCGGTATAAGACTGCTGACCAGTTACCACAGAAAGTGTCAAATAACCCCTGCCCAGATAACATGGCAAAGCCCATCCCCATTTTTAAACAGGGAAGAGCCAACAACTGCAATGAATGTCATTAACATCAATTACATGCTGAGCTGGCTCATAGGAGGCTTTGATTTGAGCCAAAACCTTCCTTCTATAATCTTTTGAATTATGTATACTATATATAAGGTTTAGGTGCTTTACTCCAAAAAAGAAGCATTCACGGTACTGTACACACAATATGGGCGTAGAATATTTACAGTAACCTTAAAGCTCCGATCACACGGAATCAACATTCAATGTCTCAACATTCTCTCAACATTTGCTGTTAGCCGATGTTGAGGCCATTTGAAGAGGTGTTGTGACATGTTGAGACACGTTTGTTTTAATTTCAACTTTCTCGCAACATCTTAACATTTCTTTGTTCTCGCAATGTTGAAGCCGTTTGACATTGCATGGTCTCAACATGACTCAACAAATGTTAAGAGAGACCATTTGATGTACATGCATGTCATGTCATGTCATGTCAAAGTGTACGGAAATAAAATTTATTGGTTAATTTCATTTAATTGTTATTCTCATTTTGACTTGGTCTTTATAGCTTCACCATTGTACATTTTGACTTTTAAAAAACATCTGGGACAATATTCATTACCGATTAGACTCACTATTTAATGAAATACATGGATTCCCTTCGTCCACGGTGTCTGCCTTCATCGCTAGCGCTTCCCTCACTACTAGGTATGTTTGCATATGTGTCGTCCACTGTACTGGCACACTCCACCTTGACATGACTTTGGTAACAGATTTAACAAATTCGATATCAGACCCGGTAGAGTCGCGGTCGTCGTAAAATTGATCTACTTCAGCATTCTTTTCTAGTGGGTTTAAGTCTAGCAAGCGCAGCAGTCTCAACCATCTTCAATTTTGAGAGTTTTAATAGGTCATCAAGTGTAATTGAATCATACTATCCATCTAGTTGTTATTGGGTGCTGCATTTGCCCTTAGCCATGCATGATTTCAATTTATACAAACAATTAAAGCGGCTATGGGCCTTTTGTCCATAGCCATTTTACACCAATTCGTGGTTTCTGTGTTTATTTTAGTAACTGCAGTACCCAACTTTAGTTACCTGTTTAGGAGAGGAGGGAAGACATAAAAAATCTTAATGCCACATGTTAGAGTAAATTTACATGTCTGTAAATACTCAAATTCTAATATTACCGGTATTACACTTATTTTGACCTAAAATTCTTATGCTCAGACTTTAAAGTAAATATGCATTTTATCAAACATTCTCAAGTGGAAAATTTTGTTTGAGACACCAGTCAAATAAGAAATTTAAAATATTAAAGATATTGTGTCAGTGAAAACAAAATTGTTGTTCATTTGATAATATAATTTCTGGACTACAACAGTTGTAAAATATAAAAAAAATTGGTATGTGAAAATTCCTGCTGTCAGGGTCTGTCTGAATTTTCAGTGGAGAAGAAAAATAATCTGAACAGCAAAACAGTTTACATAACTTTAACATTTTACAAAATGCAAGTTAATAATTCAACAATTTTTGCAAATGCCTGTAATTTTGTGAATATAAATATAATTTACAGGTGCATAAGGATAAAATGTTCAAGGTGCAAAAATGTAAACGCAAGAGTTTGAAAGTTTATTTAAAAAATCTTACTTGTCAAGAAGTTTTTGTATCACCAACAGAATGGCATGGTTCATCTGTTGTTGCTTCTGTAAGACAGTCACCATTACCTGCTGATTCTGTTCTAACCTGCGATCAGGCGTTCTTTTCCTTTTCTTTCTGGGAGCGCGGAGAGAGAGAGAGGAAAAGGAACGCCTGATACATTTTTTTGCCGAGTCGCTTTCCGCCCACTTGTCAAGACGCTTATCGCCAGCTGTCAACGGTCGCTTTTGAACCAATCACAATTAACCGGAAGTCATGTCGCGCGGGAAAAAAGAGCGGGAAAATATGGCAGCGTGTGCGGTAAATTTGTTAGTTGCAGTATGGCAAATGGCGGGTAGGCATGTTTTTCTTTGCAAAACCAATTTACAGATTCACGGTTGTGCTACAGTTCCTTTGTTCAAGCCTACAAAAAAAAGGAATTTATTGAAAAGAGCTTTTGCAAAGCAAATAGCATCGTTTTGTCGCAATTGCTCAAGAGTATAGGGATAATCATCGACCATTTCGAGGCAACTCTCCCATCCGTGTGCACAAAATGTGCGAGAAAGATTGTGAACTGCATCGCTTCATATCACGAGTTACAGGACGGATTTGGAAATAGTAGTGGTGGAAATTCGGAAGAATCTTCAACCGACGGTGGAATTAAGCGGTTCCACGGCAATTCTCCGAGCGGTCTTACGCCATCAAAGAAAAAGAGCTGCACGCCTCAGCCTGTCAGGCCTAAATCAAGGAAAACATTGTTTGAATTAAATTCGGCGTGGAAGGAAAAGGAAAATATTGACGATGCCATCGCAAACTTGATGTGCTTACCGGTGACAACAAACGAGTCGCCTTCCTCCACTGTCAAGGTAGGGAATACGCTTTCATACTTTATTGAAGGTGATTTTGCCGAGATGTTAACTTTTAAAAATGCTTCGCAGCACTAATTATCTGGCTTTCGAACGTGTGAAAATTTCATTGTACATGGGAATGTACAGCAAGATATCTCGTTTGCGGTCTTCTATTTCACGTAAATGGATTTACGGTGTTTATCATTATATTAGTTTTATGTAGTATAAAATCCGGTTTGAATTCGTTTTAGCTCGTTTTGGCCATAGTATTCTGTCATACTTTATTTCCATCGAACTTGCAACTTTAATATGAAACGAAAATGGGGCATTTAAAACATAGCATTTCCCTCGTTTTTCTCAGGATAAGACACGTCGCTGAGGGTACAAAAAGTCACTGCTGCCAACACGTGCGAGTCAGTGAAATCGGATGACTATGTGGAAACCGATACGAGCCATACAATAGTGGGGTTTGCAAGGTAAATAATTAACTCATTTGACCTACGGTAAATCACGCAAATTATCACATCATGCTACACGTAACGCGAGAAAAGACTGACAAACGTTTGGGCCAAGAAAGTAAACAAATTTATTTCTAATAAGAAAATCCCCGAAGAATTAAGGGCCCAAACGTTGGAAGGAAAATATGTATATAATATTATTGAAAAAAAAAATATATAAAGATAAAAAATAAATGGAAAGGAGAAAAAAAAAAATATATCCGAAGACAAACCGGAAAACAGGAACAACGTATAAAATGGTTCACTAAGAGTTCACTAAGAGTTCACTGAGGGTTCAAAAGATCGGCGGCCATTAAGTCAGCTACCACTGTTCTCTGACTAAGGGGCAGAGTTAAATAACGCTGGTAAGCGTCAGATCGCCAGTCTCCGTGCCGCTGAATTAAGCGTTCCGGAACTCCGGCCTGAAAGGCGAATGTAGCGCCGCCCCGGCGAAAGCTGTGAGGAGAGAAGTCGGAGGGGTTCAAAACCAATCTGGGAAATGAGCGACTTGACTGCCTCGGTGAAAGACCGCGTGAGTTAAACGGGCGCAAGGTGCCGTGGTGTGGAAGACAGAAGAATGGAGCAGATGCTGGGGCCGGAACCAGGGTGAAATAATGCGATATGGCAGAAACCGGGCAGAGATCGGATCCAGGAATGCGCGGCAAGGGAACAAAGAGTAGACGATCTTTGTTCTGTAGTGTTTTGGACCACTTGATGCGAAGAACAGCACCGTTTTGAGTAAACTTTAGGTCGCAGCGACAAAGATGACGATCGGTATCAAAGGCTGTGAGTGAGGGCACGGTGAGGTTGGATTTCCTAAGAAATGAGAAGAAGGCAACGGTAAAGAGGCCACCAAACTGCAGCATCTGCCGGCCTGGTGATATCGAGGCGGGACTTGAACTGGCGTAGGATGAGTGCGGAGATAGGATGCTTTTGATTTGTAGCCAATCCCATGAGACGCTGGAGACCCTTTTTGACCAAGATGACCTCAAAGGAGTCCAGGGCGGGGCATGGCGACCGGTGAAACAGGTGGTACAGGCGGACGCCATTTAATTTGTTCAGTATGGTTTGGTACGATGTTGAAAAAACATGCCAAGAATGCGGCGTATGAAGAAAATGGTCTGAGGAGACGCAGGTAAAGGAGAAAGCCTGAAACGAGAACAGAAGGAGAGGTACGACTTCCATTGAGACTTGAGATTCCGCAGAGTTCCTGGTGCGTAGGCGTGGGCCTGTACGGGAGGCAGTGAGGTGCGATAAGGTTGAGAGTGAATCAGGTACAGCGCTTGGGTTGAGCGAGGGCGGAGGAGCTGTGGAGAATCAAGAAGAGAAGTGGTAAGCGAAAGGAGAATTCACATCTGAATATCAAACAGGAAAAACTTTTGGGGACAGTGCACGGGCGTGGTATCGAGGTCAGCGGTGAGGAAATGAAACTGGGCCTCATGAGATGGGGCGCAATGCCAACGGCTGAGGTGGTCGGCGATGGTGTTGTCGCGGCCCGGAATATGCTCAGCCTGAAGATCAAAATCGTAAATTGCTGATAAGAACCAAATCTCCCTGAGACAAGCTTGCATTCCATAGTTCCTTGAACGGCCAGAATTGAGTGCCTGGACACTGTTTTGGTTGTCGCATTGGAGAATGAAACGTTGTCCCTGGAGGAGTGCACCCCAGAGCTTGAGGGCCACCATGATTGTGAGTAGCTCAAGGGTGTTGATGTCGTGACCGTATGATTGAAGAGTGTTGTCCGGGAACGGTGTGTGAAAGTAAAGACCCTGAAAATACCCGCCCGCCCCTGTGCGGCAGGCGTCAGTGGACAGGAATTGGGGATGTTTGATCCAAGGGTTGGTCTTGATGATGGAAACTCCATTAAACTGGGGTAAGAAAGTACACCACCAACGCAAGTCTGATATGACGTCGGCGGAGATAGAGATGGAGGCGTGACGAGACTGAGAGTTATCCCTTAAGGTGGTTAGCAGGCCATTCATGAAAATACGGGCGGGACGAACACATGCGGTGACGAATGACATCACACCCAGGAGAGATTTAAGTTCGGGCTGGGTGATGGAAGACGAGCCAAGACTTGAATGGCCACCGAGCGAGAAGCTCGGACAGTCGATCATGGGTGACGCGAATGGTCATGTCTGCTGTGTCGATTAAAATGCCGAGGAAAACCATGCTGGTCGAGGGAGGGCTATCTTTCTCGGGGGATGATTGGAGACCGAGGTCGGAGAGCAACTGGCCAAGAGTGGAAAATGCCTCGGATGATTTGTCTGGGATCTCTGCGCCGCCGAAATCGTCAATGTAATTTGTGCAATCATAGCCGAGGGAGCGAAAAATGTGGCTGACGGCGGACGTGGTCCGCTGGCACATCATCGTAGCTGAGCGAAGGCCAAACGGAGGTGCAATATCGAAGTACAATTCTCCAGCGTGCTGGAAACCGAGATAGTTATAGTCGCGTGGATCGATGCGAAGCTGTCGGTAGGCGCGGCTGAGGTCCTTTTTGAAAAGGTGGCAACCTGGGCCCTTGCGGCGAATGATGTCTTGAAGGGCGTCAATCGCCCGGGAGGCGAAGGTTAAAGGGCTCGTTAAGATAAGTGTCCTTGGGTATGCCATGATTTACGGACTTGCCAGGTGGATAGCTGAGATCAAGAACGACTCTTGGTTTGCCCGATCTGCTGCGAGCGATCTGAATGGGCGAACGTTGTGAGAGGAGCCAGAAGAGGATTGGCCGAGAAGGGACCACAAGTGGCTTCGAGGGAACACTCTTTTTGAAGGAATTCATCCACGATGTGAGGCTGGGCGAGTGCGGAACCGTGATTCTTGTGTGAGGGCTGAGGTTGGGTGGAACAGGTGTAACCGATTGGCCAACCAAAATCGAGGAAATCGCAGAGGTCTTTGTCGTGATATGTGACCAGACGCTTGCGCCACTCGGATATGTTCAGGCCCGAAGGAACGGGAAGGCGAAGGGAGAAAGCGTTGGGGCTGGCGGAACGGTGCAGTAGTGTGTGTAGCTTGATGGCGGTGCTGATGATCGCTGACTTGGTAGGAAGAAGTCTGGGTTCTGTAGGGCTGGGCGGGGCAGTTTCGGGGGGACGAGTAGAATAGTTGACAGAAGAAGAAGACTCGAGGGTGGTTGCAGGTTCTGTATTGTTCTTGCGTAGTCAGGTAGATTTCGTCGCTTGATCTGGGCGCCGAGGTGGGATGTTGAACTTGCGCTTAGGGCAAGTCTTGGCTTGATGGTCGGGCCGCTTGCAGACGATGCAAATGTGTAGTTTGGAACAAGCCTCGCTATCGCAATTGTCGTACCAAGACCACTCGTCACAAATTAGGTTACGCGATATCGATGGTTTGCTGAGATCCCGTAAAACGTGAGGTGGCAGGTTTGAGGGGCTTTTCCTGACTGCCCACGGAAGGAAGAAGATTCGGAGGGATGAAAAAAGGCTGCTTAAACGCTTCAAAAGAGTCGCCCCATTTCACCAGGCCCAATTCCAAAGCGTGTAGAACTTTGTAATGGTAGGCGCGAACCGCTGACCACTGATACGTGCACGCCCAAGATCATGATGTCTTCCAGATGCTTTGAGAGGATCGATTGTTGGGTGCTATCCGCGCATTTGTGCACAATAGACAAATAGCCAGCAGAGAATTCAGCTAGGGTTAATTCGTTGTAAAGTTTTGGCTCACCTGGCGCAAGAATGTGTGGCCACTGCTGGGGAAATAGTGTCCGCTGTGGAGCTCGAAGGTCGCCCAGGGATTTCGTCTGTTCTTGTGCTCGGCCGCCTGTAGGATGTTGCATAAAGTCTCCTAGTGCCGGGTTTCCCGTGGAGGCCTGTAGCTTGGTGAGTTCCAGTTGTAGTTGGAGCTTCTGGATGTCCAATTCGCGGTTTTGTTTGTCTAACAAAAGTTTTTGATATTCGATATCCTCCGGTTTAGATGTGGTTGCTCTTGTTTGTTGCCCGGTGTTTTCGCGTGCGGGCAGTGAAGACGCCTTAGCGACGTTCTGCGATCGATCAGGTATTGCAGCTGAATCGACGAGGGGAGAAAAATCCTGCGGATCAGCTTTTGTCGGGAGCGACGGCGATGGAAATGTTGCCATGTTGGTCAAATCAGCTGACAACGAGTTCAGGGTTTCCCACGCGAACTCATCGTCCAGAGGCCTGCGTGGTGCTCTAACTTGTCTCGATGATTTCTTTGTTGCCATACTGAGTGACGGAGCGAAAAACGTTGTTGAAAGGAAACGAGCAGAAACGAATTTGAAAGATACAAAAGTCACTACTGCCAACACGTGCGAGTCAGTGAAATCGGATGACTATGTGGAAACCGATACGAGCCATACAATAGTGGGGTTCGCAAGGTAAATAATTAACTCATTTGACCTACGGTAAATCACGCAAATTGATTTCACGAAATTGACATCCGAATTTGACATGCTGCCCGCTTTTTGCACAAAAAAAATCGTGGTGTGATTTTTAATACCACCTACATTAAGTATATTTTGATGAATGTACATGTATATTCTATTTATATATTGATCGAGGTTTCGGGTCTGGAATAAACTGTGATCATTTTTACAACAGGGAAAATCTGCCTGTTCATATTAATTTTAATAAGAAATCAGCACATTTTATCTTGATTTGTAGATATTCATTGGGAATTCATCTGGAAAAGTCGACGAACACGAGTGTGAGGACCCCAACGAGAAGCTTCTTGTTAGAAGTCTGTGCAAGAAAAATTACAAATCTGCTGCAGTCGGCCTTACCAAGTTTTCTCCTCTCCACAATGAAGTCCTTGTAGAAGTTGGGAAAAAAATAACGAGAGAGATAAAGAGCTATTCCAGAGATCCATCTGCCACGTTTAAATATCATGGAGATTTAGAGAAGCTGGCTGAGTTCCGCAATGAGCAGTTGGTTGAGGAGGTCGAGAAGAAGATACCAACATTGCATTCCCTGGTCTCTACATCTTTTCCAAGGAATAAGAAAGTCAAGAATCCCTTAAACAAAGAGGCATTAATAGTTTCGACCTTTCTCAATCCATGGGATGCCAATTTCTAATTTTACCTTTTCGAAACAACACCATACTTGTTCTTGGAGGGTGCAAAACGGAGGAAATGGACTGTTTCAACAAATTGGGCCTGTCTAGTCATCCAAACACCCTGCGAAACATGCAGAAAAAAGCAGCTATTTCCTTTGACAAAGTAGTGGTTGGGTGGAAAGATGAGACAGTGGCTTGTGCGAGAAAGATTCTTCTCTTAGAGGAAGTCCTTAATAGGCATTTAGAAGAAAACGATCCAAGATGAGAATGCCATGGAAGTTTGCACTATTGACTTTTCCACAGAGGCTGTCTCAAATTGTACACATTTCACCGAGTCAGTGTATGAGTCATGCAAAGAGATCCTTCCACAAAATACTGTTGACCTGGTTGAAGATACAGATATAGTGTCAGCTCTAAATATGTTGAAAGGGGAAAATTCGCAAAAGTTCAGGTAATTTTGCAAAAGCAGTGAGTTTTAGTTTTAACGTAAAAGCTCTATTTAGCCCCGCCCGCCCCCCCTCTCTATTAAGCGCCCCTCTCTAATAAGCCCCCCTTTGTAAGTCAGATTTTGTAATAAGCCCCCCCCCATCTATTAAGCCCCCACCCCATTTTTAGCGAAGAATGAGCTGATCGTTATGGTTGGGGAAAATTTGTTAGTTTATAGGTGTAAACTTTTCTTGGTAATTCCGCTGACCAGCGCATAATGCCTGGGAAATCACAACACTAAACAACACTGCGGGCGCAATATTTGGTAGTTATTGGGGGTCGGGTGGGTCGGGGTAGTAGCCCGATCGCACAGGAAAACAAAATGGCGGATTGCTTACGATTTTTCAGGACGGTATTTCTCTGAATTTTCTCGTCTTACACATTTAAAAGATAGATCTTTTAGGAGTTCCGATGCCAACAAACGCATACATTCTGCAATTCTTTCGTTCCTCGGTTTGAAAAATGTTTCTTTCACGAATTTACATCATGTTTCTTTATACAACTTCATTGAAGCACCGTGAACAGGACGGTTCCAGCAGGGAATATTTTAGGCAAACTACGCACATTGCCGCATTCAACTGATTTTTGGTAAGTACGGTAAATGTTATTGGACTAATCTTTTGATTCCAATTCCAATATAAAAAAGTATTTAAACTTTGTAATTTGGCATTCGAAGGTGTACAATTCGATCGATCGATCATCGATCAATAGGCTTTGAACCGAAAACAAATAAAATGTAATGTATTTGAATAAGCTTAAATATTTTGGCTGCACCTTTATGCTTGTTATTGCGTAGACCTTAAGTTTATTCATAGTTTATTTTCCGTGTAGAAAAGCAGGCTTCATTGATCTGAGGCTTGTGTTTATAATAGCATATATTATTATAAATTTCTCTGATGGATTTTTCTACTATAGTTGTATTAAGTTATATTGTATGAATAAAGTCCCTATCTAAATCAGTCTATAAACACAAAACATTCATTACCTCTATTACACATACTTATGAATTGTAGATAATATTAATTTTGCACTAAGACGCCTACATGCACCTTCACATCTAAAGCCTGGTTTTTACTTGGCACACAAGTGCAAGTGTCCAATAGTCCATTTTACAGTTGTGTGCTTAGAATCCAGGCCTTTGAACAGAAGTGAGGCTGGAGGTGACTTTGTTGTGATACAAACCTTCCTTCTTTTCAAATGTAAATTATTCTGTTCTTATGTAAACTAGTTTCTGATCTCTATCATCTCATGGTCACCCCTAACCTCGCTTTCATACAGAGGCTTGGTTACATTTCACAGAACTGTAAAATGGTCTATTACATGTAGAAGCACAAGGATGAAAACATTTTGATTGTTCTACTTGCTCTTGCATTTCAAATCGGATCAAACTCCCCCACCTTTGACAAATTATATGGTGTGCGACAAATGCAGACTGCAGACTAAATTATATCCCTATAAGTATACTTATTATTATTATTACTTGGTTGTGTATTTATGAATCAGTCATTGATTGGCAAGTCAAATTCCAGAGGGTGGGAACAGCAATGGAGGTCAAATGCCCCTTATATGCCCAGCCATCCCCTCCCCTTCATTAATAGGTTCATACATAAATACCAGAGTCAAACCAGAAATTGAAAATAATACTAATCAATAATTATTTCAAAGCTATTGTGTTTTGGTATGCAATAGTGGAACCTATAGATACATTGGAGCTTCAAAATAATTCCATTTTGTCAGATTTAAGCTGTTTCCTAATATATACAGTGGAATCCCCATTTATCAAGCCTCCAATTCAAGGGATTTCACTGGGAAGGACCAACAACTGCATTCAATGAATGTCATTAATATCAATTACATTCTGAGCTGGCTCATAAGAGCCTTTGATTCGTCAGGCTGTCCGCTGATGTAAATGACTTTTCCGCAATATTTTCTGATGTTTCAGTCACTTTGTATTGAAACTTTGTATTGGTCTTTAATTTTCAGAACTATCCTTGAGTTAGGGCTATAAATGACATTGCATTTGTAAGACGGTGATACATAACCCATTTCTTGTTCTGTTTTAGTTAGTGGTGTAATAATAAAGTTTAAAAAATTAATGTGAATTTTCTTGAAAATTTATGATTTGAAATAAGTTCCCTCTCTATTAGCCCCCCTTCTTGAGGCCTGAAATTAAATAAGCCCCCTCCCCCTGGGGGGCTTAATAGAGCTTTTACGGTAATATTTAACTTTTTTTTCACTTTATATAAGACTCACTAATCTCCCTCCAGCCGTATTTCTCTGTTACCTTTACAAAGGAAATCAACCAAGCATTTTCATTCAGTTTGTTTTAATGATAATTTAGTTGCTAGAAAAAACAAGTGGCTTTGGCCAAATCATTTTATTTTATTTTATCTTTTTTTTTATTGCTGAGCAGCCGAGTTCAAAATCTGTGATATATATATGTTGTTATTTTTTATTTCAGGATTGTTGGTGATAACTGGGATCTAGAGGTGAAGGCAAGGTGTCAGACAAAGTCACAAACCAACAAATCTATGCATTATTTTCATGCATATGCTGTTAAAGATAGAGTTGTTCCCAAAGGGCTGGATAGCACAGGTCCACAGAAGAGCATAGATGAAATAGAGATGCAAGAGATTCTACCAACTCCTGAGGTGCAGGAAGCTATTATATCTGACCTGGCATATATCATTCCAAGGGTGCTTGTCAAGTACCTAACACCCTACAAAGCATTCAGCAAAGCAGTTATGTACCACATCCCCCATGCACACTCTAAAGAGATGGCAGAAAAAATCAGAAGTGGTAAGCGTGTATATTTTTAATCACTTTTCTGGCCAAAATAATGCAAAGTAACCAAAAGCAAAACGGCTAATCATCAAACTCACAACAAACTCTGGGTTGTGTATAAAATATTATTGTTGGTTGGACTATAAATGGTATTGACTTTACATTAGCTTATGTTGATATTAAGATTAACTGTGATCAATTATTATTGACTTGTTGCTATTTCCTTCAGCAAATATATGGACAGTAAGCATTGTGAGTTGTAACATAATTTCAGAAATGATCATAAATTGTTAAAATATCATAAATTCATTAGGGGCAGAAATAAAACTGATTTACGTCTTAAATTTAGGTGGGTCATTCCCAAAAATTTGAAGTATTTAAAAATTATTATTTAAAATAAAGCCCCCTCCCCCCTCCCCTAAATCCGCCACTGTTCACTGCTTCAATAAAATATAATTATATGATTTTATTTTCAACACATTCTACATGCAACCCCAGTGGTCCACTTGGTCTGTACTTTCTTAATCCAAACAAAGCTGCTGAGATGGCTCAAATTTTGGATGTCCTCCAGGCCAAATATGTACCGACAGTCACTTCTGCTGGTGGTGAAGCTGAGATTTTACAGAAGGTGATATTTGACGGGATCAATTAACTGAAGAGCGGGCACGAAACTGTCAGTGGGCAAACACTCTTTCTGAAACACACTTAGAACGCCTAGAAGGCATCACATCTTCATTTGCTGACTGGCACTTGAAGAAGAATTTTCTTGGGGTATGTACATTTTTGTATCAAATTATTTTTATTGTTATTTTGTGGCATACCTGAAAACTTAAGCTGGTGCGTCCCTGCAGACTTTACTCGTCAAGTCTGTAGGACGCACTGTTGCCATAGCTATGCTAAGAGTATCGACCATGTGAAATGAACATTATATTCTATCCTACATGCAGTTCTTACAATCAATTCTCATTGTGGTCTCACTGAATATCTTAAAAACTGATATTTTAAGGACTTGCCCATGGTAATATTTCCTGTGCTCTTGTGACCCTTTGAATGTTTTTGGAGGAGAAATTAGATGTTGATCACTGTTGGTCTGAACAGGTTTTAAATTAATCATAAATGAAGGGTGTTAGAGTATGTATGGCAAACTGAATGTGTGCTACATTACATATACTTCATTGCTCAACAGATCATTATGAAACCTATTCTTCAAAGAAGGCTCTGCTGCAGAAATTGGCACCACTTGCGCATCCATGAACCGCACAGGGAAGAGCAACGCCAAAAAAGGGCCTGATGTAGACTACAATGCCTTCCGAGATTTCACTGACCGTGAAACTGAGGCACATATTATCACTAGATGGATGGTATTTGTTGGTATGACAGATATGGAAGGTTTGTACCATTACTAGTAATACGTGACTCGCAGGTCCTCGCGAAGCTTTTGTTGCCTAGTAACGGGCACGCTGCGATTTGATCTGCAAGGTTTCCAAGAATCGCTGCAAGGTTTCTGAGAATCGCCGGACGAACGCCGTGTTTTTTGCTATGCCACCGGATTTTGGTTTCGATTGGAGTTCGCTCGTCTCCCGACATCTGTAATAAATTGTAGCGCTCTTGTACTGTTTTCCCCACTTTTCCGTCCGAATGATCTGAAACCACCTCGCTTTTGTAGGTAAAATCTTCTTCGCAATATCGGATCGGCGAATTATTTTCAGACACAAGTCTTCACGTCTACAATGAAAACTAAGGCCATATGTTGATCGTACTTTGAGACATTCCTGAGTCGTCTTTCCTTTTCCTGTTGTTGATAACGGATTTAATAAAGCCGGTTTTTTTTTCACAAATGACCCGTATATAAATTCGTTCGATAAACAAACTTGGAGTAAAAATTGTTATTCTTCAGCAGCCGTTCCTGTTTCTACATTTACGTGTAAAATGTTATTGTCGAAGTCAATGTTATTAAGTAAAGAAAAGGAGGTTAAAAAAAAGAACGGCCTGGATTCGAACCGAAAAAAAAAAAAAAAAGAAGGACCATAGTAGGATTTGAACTTTCGCCCTCAATCCCGAAGATCAGATTCAAAAGTTAGCGCCTTAAGCCATTAGGCCACGAGCGCGCCGTGTGACGTCATTGCTGTCAACCACGATTTCCACAAAACAAACAAACAAACAAACAAACAAATAAATAAATAAATATGATCGTAAAGGCCACACGAGAATTGCTCTCGCATGAAGCTCTTGGGGACAGAATTATAAACCCCGCTACGCGAGGCCTTCGGCCTCGCTTCGCGAGGAATTATTTAGTGACATTATAAATGTACAGTCAAACCTCTATTAAGCAGTCCTCAGAACTTATAACCAACTGACTGCCTAAAAGAGGCTGACCGCTTAATAGAGGTGTTCTAAAATTTACAATATATTATTTACAATAGAGGTGAAATACAATAAAAATTAGCCAATTGGGAAGTCTAAACGGTGACCGTGTCCGCTTAATAGAGGTCAAGTTGATGTATGGGGAGTGATTTCCTGGAATTATTAAGTGAAGTTGCTTAATAGAGGGTGACCGCTTAACAGAGGCCCGTTTAATAGAGGTTTGACTGTACGTAGTAGCAATATTATGAAAATTGAATCTCTAATTCCATCGCCTTTGTAGGTGATCTCACTACAAGACCAATTCCAGACACAACTGACTGGGATCTCCAGATGAAGAGGGAATGGCTGTACAAGGAGACACAAGTCTTTCTAAATGAGGTTTTCTTGCAAACAACTGTCCCTGAAAATGTCATTATGCTAGATGATGCCCACAAGCAAGGCTTCTCCTGTAGAACACCAGACTGTGAAATGCAGTTTCCCCTGCATTCCACAAGAGTAAGGTAATGCACTGGCTCATTTTTGGATTACAATGGCCACTTCTTGTTCTAGCAAATAATTAAAATGCATCCATTGTTCAGGCTCACCAGCCCTTGGTTGTCTACATTTAATTGTTTTTGTGAATCCATAAATTTTGACAGGGAAATAGAACCTATATCACCAAGAAGTCTATTTCTTCATTCTGAGAAGGCTAGTCTCAATGCTGAGTATAAACTGTTAGTGAGGACTTTCTTTTCCTATAGGCATGAACAGCAAAGGCATGGTTTGATTACTGATGACGGAGGTGACGACAACAGAGACAGTTATGGTTACTACAAGTGCCGGGGACCATGCTCTCTTGTCTTTGCAACAAATGTCACAAGGAAAAGGTAAAGCTTCATGATTATTGAAATACAGCCTTCTGTTACACTGCTCTAAATGGGATAACAATGTTTGCAGTGTTTGATCAGTTCTCTGTGAATCTTGAGTATTAAACTTTGCCAAGTTGTAATTTATTGATAGATTATTTTTAATCCAAATTTCAGTAACACATTTCCCATAACTTTCTCAGTACTGTACATGTGATAACTACTATTGCAAATAAACAGATAACCTGCGATCAGACCTTTCTTTCTCAGAGAAAACAAGAAATCTTGTGCAACTTCCCTAGGAGGTGCTCAAGAGAACCATGCTCGTCACACAACGTGCACTCTGATTGGTTAATTCGCGTTCATTACAACTCGATAAAGCATGCACCCTATGTCACACACGTGCTTTATCAAGTTATAATGCACTCTGCATACATCACAAGTTTGAGCGTGCGCAATTCCATGAACATTTTTTAAAGGAAATAGTAAACTTTCCCCTCGTGCATTGTTGAGTAATATATTAAGCATTTGGGAATTTTTAAGAACACTCGAGAAGTGCGCGAAAGAACTTGACTACGCCTCGTTAAAAATTCCAGCTTGCTTATATAACAATGCACTCGGGCGCATTTACTAGTTCCTTATCACTGATATCCCTTTTCTAGGCATGAAAGCGTTCAACATCCTGATGTAGAGATTGCTACTAACCCTGAGGACCAACACAGTGAAGAGCCCACAAGTGAAAGTGATTTGATTTTTAATTACCACAATGCAAGACTACAAATCGGAATGCTCCTTGTAGATATTGTTGATGCCATCAAGGAAGGTGATGGTTATCGACTTGTCAATTGCTATAAGTTTGTTCTTTTATTTGCATACAAATTCAGGAATACAAAATATGCCTATGCCCTTCTGTTGTTTTTTGTATTAAACCTGTGCAGTGCTTTCAAAGGAAGAGTCCTGTTGTTTAATCGTAAATAGGTTCATTAATTCCAAGGGCAAATTGGGAGGGAACATTCCTTTAGATTTATTTATGGAGCACCTGAACCTTTTGCTGAAGCGTTTAGGTAAGGGAATGGGTGGAAAACATAACACAGGCATCTTTGCAATGTGCAGCTCAGTCAGTGGTGCCACTGAAATAATGTAATGGAGGGAATATATGAAGACTGCTCAAAGGTTAAGAGAAGTGGGTATCATGGCAGCAAAAATCCAGAGGAAGCTGTAGAAATCATTGTCAATGACCTACTCAAGGGAAACGTTTTTTGATAAATTGCCTGGAAGGTTGGGATATCCCTCATTTCCGAAGTTCAAATCATATGTACTGGACATTGACTACAGAGACTTTTTTCAGTGGTCAAAGGACAAGATGAAAGAATGGAAAGGAATCTATGAAGTTGCAGAACACTGATTCAGGGTCTAAAATCCTAGAGCCAAGCAGAGAATTCATGGTTGGATGTTCTCCAATACATGTACATGTAGCACTGAGTCTTAAGTGTCTTAAACACAGTCGAACCTCCCGTAAGTGGACACCTGTAGAAACGTCACTAATAGCAATGCAGGGTGAAAACTGTATTGATTGAAATCAGACACTTGTATTCTTTATTTACAGTGGAATCCTGATTTCTCAAACCTCGAAGTGATACAAAAATTGGTTTGAGAAATCAGGGAAAATTACAGCGAAACAGATCCAAGGGAAATGACTGTTGGTTCGAGTTATCAGGTTTTTGAGAAGTTGAGGGTTTGAGAAAGGATTCCACTGTATTAATCAAAATGTACTGTTGCAGTTGCACTAAATAAGTACAATGTAAAACAAAAAGTGTGACACTTTAACTACAGTGTACCTGCCAGAGACCTTGTTTAATTAACAGTTGAATATATGTAGGGCTTTTGCACTAAATGGATCATTAACTTGATCATGTGACTTGCTTATCTTAAAAATGAGAAGCATTAAAAGAAAATACAAAACAGCAATGGCAGGAAAAGTGTACTGTACTCTAGCTGTTTATTTCATAATCTTAATATTTCTCATAAACATGTTGCAAAAATGTATTTTGGTTGTGATTTCTTATTTATAATATGCCTTTAGAGGACAAATAATTTGCCCTGTCGTCTTTATTAAGGATATTGAAGACTCTCATCGACATTGGCTTATCTGTGCTCTTTCAATAATAACTGTCATAATTGCACCAACCAACCTCTGCTCAGGTTTCTTATCCCGCCCCATTTACATATTAAAATTCAGCCTGGTAGTGAGGCTGAGGACACAAACAATGGAAATTGAACAAGCATGTTTATTCTTTCTTTTGTTTGTGTCCTCTCAGCCTCGTTATCAAGCTGAATTTTAATATCTCGAAAGGATCCTATTCCCTCATTACTTGATACATGTCCATACATGATGTACTATGTGGGACTGCATCTCCGCGCTCCCAGAAAGAAAAGGAAAAGAACGCCTGATCGCAGGTTAATGGGCTTTAAGAGAAGTATACTACATGTTCTATAAGTCTGGGTCTTCAGCTTCCAAGTCCTCATAAATAGGCATGCTGGTTGGCAAAGGAAATGTAGCAGTAACTTGGTTGACTAAATCTAAGTGTTCCTTCTTAGAAACAAGCAAATAAAAGTTCATCTGGAATTTCAATGTCTTCAAACACTTCATTGACTATTTTCAAGAATGATGACTGCAATCTTAAGCGAAGGAGCATTGCAGTAATCAATGACATCATGGACATTAAAAATATTATGACAATTACTTACAATTGTGTCAATCAATTCTTTGGACAGTCCATGGCTGACAATGCCAGTGTTGTCAAACATTTCGTACTTTGGACTTAGAAGACAATGACAATTGAAACTCCTTAAGAGCCGTTGTCAGTAACTTTTAAGAATCCGGTGACAGAAGCAAAAAAATTATTATTGTTTTATTTGCCCAAAAGACCCTTTTAGTAAACCATTTTCGAAAAATAATATTCAAAAGTTCCAGCGAGTTTTTATTTTGGCGAAAAATAGGAAAGTTCGAAATCGGTGGAAATTATGCAAATTAGGCACGTTTAGACTGGTTATTCGGTGCATTTTCAAAACGCTCGTACAATACAACGGTAACTTGTCTTGGATGCATTTTTACATAATTTGTTGTTCATCCCTTGGAGTAGCTTTCCAACTATATTTCATCTCCATCTTAAACTTTCTTTCCTTTCTATCCACCCGCGTAAAGAATACAATATTTGCTATTCCGTTTGTACGCTAAATTTTGCCATATTCAGAAGACCATAACATCGGGGGTATACGCATATCCAGAAAATAAAATATCTCTTTTGAACGGGCAACTCTTCTTGTTTGTCATGTAAAAATATTTACTTTGGCCCGTGAAAAAGCGAGCGCGCTAGACGAAAATATATGGCGTGCACTTTGACAGAGTTCGCTATTTTCTTTATTGCAAATCACACATACTGTTTTGGAAAAAAAACTCAACGTTTT
This sequence comes from Desmophyllum pertusum, assembly GCA_029204205.1. Classification (NCBI taxonomy): domain Eukaryota; kingdom Metazoa; phylum Cnidaria; class Anthozoa; order Scleractinia; family Caryophylliidae; genus Desmophyllum; species Desmophyllum pertusum. The sequence goes on along the minus strand of MU827790.1, from coordinate 399,841 downwards.
TGGTATCTACTCCTGTTTTAATTCATTTAAACATATACACTTTAACTAAATCACTCCCTACCTTTATTTAAAAGTCACCAAACGACCATTTTACTTGAAGTTTTTTGAGTTTATTTTTCGCGAGTTCCTAAATAAACAAATCGCTTACATGAACAATGGGCGATGAAAGATCCTATCTTCTGTCGACGTGTTTTGATCTGTTTTCGTAGCCTGAAATTGCTCTATCGCCTATATTCTACTTTTCCAATTTATCATACTGCCATAACTTTAGAGCAAAGAAAGTATAAATGTTGCTGTAAATACGTGAAACTTTATAAATGAAAGCCTAAATATAAATAAATATTCCACAGTTGCCGGCGCACGAAAATTACTCGCTTGTATGTGAACGGCGTGCATACGGTGTGTAGCTTTTATAGATTTAAATCACCACTGTCGCTGGAATTAAAATAGCTTGATTTTGCAGTCCAGCTTTGATTTATGTTTGTAAAGATTGTTGAAGCTATAATACTGGCAGCTGGACTCATTCAATCTTCAATTAGAACTGATTAGAATAACTTTATAACCCGACTGAGAAAACTTGAGTCTAGATATAGAGAAATGTACTTACTTGTGTGCAGTCCATGTGTTTGAAGTAGATTATATCAGAAGACATCAGAAGACATCAGAGTCAGGCAAACCAATCCTGAGTGAGGGCCAGTTACAACCGTTTCCACGACGCAAGTAACGCATATTGCGTGACGAACTGAAATGGGATACACTAGCGCGGAAAAAAGGCCGGGAAAAATAACTATACCGATACTTGGGCATGAAATGACAGTTGTAGATTTTTTTGTTAAATGTAACAAATAGATATATTTCAGATTATAATCGATAGACTACTAAGGCCCAGTTCAGACGCCGTACTTCACATGAGCCGAATCAAAATTCGAATTTAGGCCGACTCAAATTAATTTAGACCGGCTGAATTGATTTAGCCTGCGTCGCAGACGGACTTGACCGCCGGTAATGTCCGTCTGCGAATTAGTGCACAAATCCTTGTTCTAGACCCCCAACGACGTAACGAAATACCGGAAGGGCCTTTCGAAATCCCCTTATTCTGATTGGCTATGGTAAAAGGCGTGACAGGCCTATTCGAAGTTCGTGACATTTGCCGTTCTCTATTGAATTCGGTCTTCTGACCTACTTTGCCCTTCAAGAGTGTTTCTGTATTATGAGGAGGATTTTTGAAGTAGAATAGCTATAGAGCCATCGACTGTGTTCACTCTAGCAAATTTTAAGAGGTCACGTTTGGTCTCCTGTCGGGCAAACAGATATTTACAACGCGTTAGTTTAGACAACAAACACTCGGCAAACCGAACAAGGTAGTTCCCATTTAAAACCTGCTGAATAGTTTCTGGGTCTTCCAAGTCCGTGATAGCATGCAATCGCCAGTATACCCATATTGTTGAAATATATAAACTTGGTCCTCCATCAGCGATCGTAAAGGTGAAATGATAATCACAACAATAACACTCGATCATATATCAGCGACTGCGACAATCGGGAGACACTGAAAGATCAATGACTTTCCAAAACCTGTGGGTAAATTGATAAACACGTTTTTCCCCTGGAAGAAAGATTTGATCGCTTTTCGTTGTTCTGGGAGTAGCTCCGTTAATTCAAACTGAGCTTTCTCTAACCGCTTCGAAAGCTGCACTCCATTATATCTTCAGTGATTTTTTTAATACTGTACTATTTTTAGGCTCGCTTACCGCTAGCTTCCGGTCCTAGCTCGCGTGAAATTCCTTAGCCAATCACAACCAAATCATAGCTAATTGAAACAATAGCTTTATGTAAAGGCCAATCACAGACAAGTACTCAGATCCTGGTACGTCGTTGGGGGTCTAGAACAAGGATTTGTGCACTAATTCGCAGACGGACATTACCGGAGGTCAAGTCCGTCTGCGACGCAGGCTAAATTGATTCAGACGCCGAGCTAAAATTCAGCCGAACTTAAATTAATAGGGGAAAATTGCTGTTATACTGAAAAATACATTATAATAATTCATGCATTTGTTTCGGCTCATGTGAAGTTCGGCGTCTGAATCAAAGCCGGTCCACAGCCGTTATTCCCGGCTGAGCCAGGCGGGAAGAACGGCTGAGCCGATCCGAATTCATTCAGCCGTCCTGAATTGATTCAGACGCCGTACCTCACATGAACTTAATTCATCGAATTCGATTCGGCTCATGTGAAGTACGGCGTATGAACTGGGCTAGGACGAAAATTATGATAGTTTAATTTCTGATTTATATGCATGGCCGTATTGAAGTTGTGGCAACTATCATCCACCCTGTGCGAAGTTTTATTAACAGCACGTGCGGCGAGCTTTCGAAAGTAAAATAGAACAAAGCTGAGCAAGTAAAATAAAGCCTTGTCGGTCAAACTAAACGTCCTAATTAAAAGTCAACAAACCACATTCGCATCGCGTAATCTTCCTTTTCAGTAACCGACTTCACGCTTTATTACTCTGCTAGTAGATGCCTCTTCTCTTCATCGCGTGACATTCACTCGCGCGCCGGATAAACTCGGCCACTTGACTATTCTGAAAGGGACCGCTAGCAATCTCTCTCCTCTGCAGAGGCTTCTTTCGTCCTGTGAATCATTATTTCGCGCTTCGATAAGAAAACATCAAGCGGAGGCTGGGGTAAAGAAAAAGGAAGCGTGTGGGAAATGCTAAGCGTATCGAGAATGCAGGCGTGGCCCTTTTCTCTTTTTTCATCGTACACCCTATTATTTTGTTAACCGCGTCGAAATAAAACTCCCAGAAAACTCAGTGAAATCGCCTTAAATCAGACCAATTCCAACACTAAATGGCAAAGTAAAACACATTACTTCCATGGTGCATTGCATCGACGCGACTGAACTGATGCGACGTAATTTGTTTTTTCTTTACAACGATTATATATATATTAACATGATTTTAGACTGCCATGTTCCACGCAAAAAAATTAAGCAACATCGTGAAAACATTTTTATAATATGTACATTTATCTTGAGGTTGTTTATATAATTTGTTTAAGTTTGTGCGACAATTTATTATATTAAGGACAAAATCAGCCTAAGAAAAATAATATCTAAAAATAATTTATGTTTATCATACACTCTAATATCATGGGCTATGATATAAACACTGAGGGAGGTAAAACCACAGCAACAAACCGATGAATTGTGCCGGATCTGTTGTAGACCTGGATCAGTAAATTGTACTCGAGAAAATAAACATTGAACCGGTAGACTGATCCTTACGGCTGAGAAAAAAGAACGAAAACAAGAAGCAGAAAAATAAAAACAAAAAATAACATATATATTGCCTTTTATTTTTTTATTTTTCTGCTTCTTGTTTTTTTTTTTTTTTCTCAGCCGTAAGGATCAGTCTACCGTTCAATGTTTATTATATAAACGGCATTTTGACCGTTCTATCAGTTCACAGACACCAAATATAATTTCAATGGCCGAAGTTTTTATTTAGTCCCTTGTCCATTTTTAGACATATTTTTAGATATATTTCGAATTATTTTAGAAAACCTATCATTCTATGCACAAATATGAGTTTTGTTCCTCAGGCCTTTTTTTCGTGTTGGTGTATCGCATTTCATTTGTCACGCAACATCACAATTGGCCCATTCAAACAAAAAGTTCTGATCACTGAGGTCAGGTTTGCTTTGCAAAGGATATGATGTATTCAGATATAATCTGCTTCAAACATGTGGGACTCAAACAAGTAAGAACGGGAATTATTTCTCAGTCGGGTTATAAAGTTATTCTAATCAATGAGACATGTTCTCATTGTATGAGTCTGGCTGCCAGTATTATAGCTTCAACAATCTTTACAAACATAAATCAAAGCTAAGCTTGATTTGCAAATGTATTTCAACTGGTGGACTGCAAAATCAAGCTATTTTAATTTCAGTGACAGTCCCAGTGTTGACGATTTATGCACGCCGTTCACAATACAAGCGAGTAATTTTCGTGCGCCGGCAACTGTGGAATATTTATTTATATTTAGGCTTTCATTTATAAAGTTCACGTATTTACAGCAACATTTATACTTTCTTTGCTCTAAAGTTATGGCAGTATGATAAATTGGAAAAGTAGAATATAGGCGATAGAGCAATTTCAGGCTACGAAAACAGATCAAAACACGTCGACAGAAGATAGGATCTTTCATCGCCCATTGTTCATGTAAGCGATTTGTTTATTTAGAACTCGCGAAAAATAAACTCAAAAACTTCAAGTAAAATGGTTGTTTGGTGACTTTTAAATAAAGGTAGGGAGTGATTTAGTTAAAGTGTATATGTTTAAATGAATTAAAAACAGGAGTAGATACCAAAAACGTTGAGTTTTTTTCCAAACAGTATGTGTGATTTGCAATAAAGAAAATAGCGAACTCTGTCAAAGTGCACGCCATATATTTTCGTCTAGCGCGCTCGCTTTTCACGGGCCAAAGTAAAATATTTTTACATGACAAACAAGAAGAGTTTGCCCGTTCAAAAGAGATATTTTATTTTCTGGATATACGTATACCCCCGATGTTATGGTCTTCTGAAATATGGCAAAATTTAGCGTACAAACGGAATAGCAAATATTGTATTCTTTACGCGGGTGGATAGAAAGGAAAGAAAGTTTAGATGGAGATGAAATATAGTTGGAAAGCTACTCCAAGGGATGAACAACAAATTATGTAAAAATGCATCCAAGACAAGTTACCGTTGTATTGTACGAGCGTTTTGAAAATGCACCGAATAACCGGTCTAAACGTGCCTAATTTGCATAATTTCCACCGATTTCGAACTTTCCTATTTTTCGCCAAAATAAAAACTCGCTGGAACTTTTGAATATTATTTTCGAAAATGGTTTACTAAAAGGGTCTTTTGGGGCAAATAAAAAAATAATAATTTTTTTGCTTCTGTCGCCGGATTCTTAAAAGTTACTGACAACGGCTCTTAAGTGCCTCTTGTAGGCAGATTTTTTCATCCTCTGTAACTTCCCTTGATGTGTGTTCGTCATCTTCACTTTGGGGTAAGCAATCAAAGTTTGGAACGGACTTTCCACAACCAGAACGATCATCTGCACACATGCAGCTTTTGTGGCACACATTACAGCAGTTATGCAGTGGTGATATTGAACATACTTTATCATCAAATTTTCAAGGAATGCAACACGGCAACATGACTTCAGTGACTTTCTCACAGCCGCTTTAATGTCTGCCTCACATGTTGTTAAGTGCCTCCCGTGATACACAGTGATATGATAAGCCTCCTCTCCATCCCTTCCAGCACGTCCTGCTTCTTGTAGATGGCCAGTTAAGTTATTTGAAGGGCCATAGTGCACTACATATTTGACGTGTTGGAAATCAACCCCCATACTCAGGGAAGTAGATGCAAAAAACTACTCTGACCTGTCCAGATAAACCCTCAAATGATGACGTAACATTGTCCTTGTGACTTTGGGTGTCTGAGAATAGTAAACTCCCAGAAGGCATCTTTCATGAACTTGTCCTTCACCATCGACATAAATACCAGTGTTCCCAAGTTTCATAAGGAAAAAAGTCAGAAGGGATACAATGTCATTAACTGTCTTACAGAAAATGATAGTGAAGGGAGTGTCGCCTTTCTTCTCCTTCAAAAGTGACAACAGCCAGTCAAAACAATGCAACTGCTTATCTGCTTGTAAGACAGTGAAGCGTATATTGTCCTTATTGGGGCTAACAATTATGGGAGCAAGGGTGCTCTTCATACCAAGGTATTTAATTAAGCGACCACGCATTTCCTTATTTGCAGTGGCAGTCAATCCCAAAACTGGTGTGCCACTTTCAAGTAATGATCTCAATTCAGAAATCCGGCCAAATGCTTCACGAAAAGCAGCTTTTCCTTTCTTACTGATCCCCCTAAATAAGAGAAAATAGTGTTAGCAGTTGATGCTGTGATCTCATTCTGATGTTTGGAATTCTCAAATGCTATTAACTACATTTTAAATCCCATTCACTTTATTATATAATAGACCATAAATTCACAAAACACAGCTGGATTGAGCATCTTTCATAAACGGTATATAAACGTTGAAATGTGCAAAGATACTTAAAATAGTACACCATCTACCGAGAAATTTAATACTGGTATATATCGTGTCAAAATAAAGGTTATTGTATTGTATTGTACCAATTAATACTCTAGTAATTTGTGGGGAAAATTGTGTTGGTGATTTAGTTAAAACGAGCAGGTCGCCTACCATGTCTCTACAGTGTGGACTTCATCAACTACCAAAACCTTGGTCATGTGCAATGCACCAAACTGCAATGCTTTCTTCCACCGTTCAGATAGCCATTGCTCAGCACTGCCATATGTGATATTGTACTTTCCATCTTCGATTTCCAGGTCGGTCTCCTCGGATTCTCCAATCGTCGCGGCACTAAGCCCACAGTCCGCCTCTCTCACACTTCAACTTGCTGCTTTCGTATATACTCCAAAGGGCTAACAACGGCGACGATAATTTCTTTCGTTTCGCCCGTTTTCATTCGATGTAAAACACCAAACACTTTCGGAATCATTTGGAAAATTGCACTTTTTCCGAAACCCGTCGGTAGAACGGCCAACACATCTTCAGATAACGACACAATACGTCGGATACATTCCTTCTGTTCTGGCTTGAGAGACTTGTGAGTGAAACTCTCAAGTGACTCGGCTAAAGCTGAAGAGAAATCACCTTCGCTCACTGAACTACTTTCCGCCATCTTGAAAGCTGGCCCCAAAATTAGACCGGAAGTCATGGTATTTAGTCATAGCCAATCGGAACAGCGCTCTTTCAGTGGTATTGTTTTTTGACCAATCAGGAAAACATTCAGAATCTGAATGTTTGTATATGAGATCCGGCAAGTAATTGTATCAGGCCCTCCTCTCTTCGACCCCAAGTAGTTAGAGGAGGGCCTGATCGCAGGTTAATTCTGTTCTTGTTAACCGGGCATGGGCCTAGGGCCCAGCCCGGTTAGTAAAATAGCTTCTGTTTTTTTTTTGTCGTGATTCACCTTATACCTCTACTCCGTCAAAGTGCTAGGAGGAGAGCTAGGAGAGAGTATGAAATATATATTTGCCTTGTGAAAGTTTTTCTCGGGGAGGAACGAAGACCGGACTCGAGAGAGCGGCGGAAATCGAGTCTATGTGAAAGTTGGACTGGTCCAAATAAATAATAACTGAGGACCGCGTAAACACATCGGAGCGGCGTACAGATTTCGCAACGTCGGTGAGTTTGACTCGTCAAAATATTACATCATTGTACTCACTACTGGTGGACACACTAGGAGCGCCATTAGATAAAATTTTATATCAAGCTACGTTACATTTTGCAATGGTCATCGTTTTGCCTAAATGACATTTTATGAATATTCTGCTGTTTGTTTTGTGTGAAATACATTTCTTTTCCGTGAAGGAAAACAGAAACTTGCTGAGATGAGCATATTTAAAAACAGAAACTTGCTGAGACAAGCAGATTTATAATTGGACTATTACGTCAGAGTCACGTCGAATCGTGACTTGAAGAGATCATCTGTGAGTTGCGTACGTACATCTCATACACTAGGAGCGCCATTAGATCAAATTTTTTATCAACCTACGTTACATTTCGCCAGGGTCATCGTTTGCCTAAATTACATTTTATGAATATTGTCCTGTTTGTTTTGTGTGAAATACACTTCTTTTCCATAAAGGAAAACAGAAACTTGCTGAGACTGGCAGATTTATAAAAACAGAAACTTGCCGAGACGCGCAGATTTATATTTGGACGATTACGTCATGGGGTCACATAGGTCACGTCTAACCGTGACTTGAAGAGATTTCGCAGCGACTGTGATAAACCAGGAGCGCCATTAGATCAAATTTCATATCAAGCCATTACTTTATTTGGCCTATTTGAAATATGACGAATACTGTGCTCTTTATTAAGTGTGAAATCCATTTCTTTATCATATCGTTTCAGCTTTTCATTTCGTTACACAGGGAAGATTTATAAATAGGCCATTATGTCATTGATGGTGCAACAATTGGTTGCAAAATGTCTACAAGGGATGGTGCAACAATGTGTAAAAGTTGGACTGGTCCAAATAAATAATAATTTAGTAAGCAGAGCACTCGTAAATCAAATCTTGTATAATGGTATTAAGCTACTTTTGACGTTACATTTCGCCAGGATCGTCATTTGCCTAAATAGCATTTTATGAATACTCGACTGCTGTTTGTTTTGTGTGAAATACATTTCTTTTCCGTGTACATTCTAAGAAAAACAGAAACTTGCTGAGATTCGCAGATTTCTACAAAAACAAAAACTTGCTGAGACCCACAGATTTATAAATAAGGACGAGCACGTCATGGGGTCACAAAGGGTCACGTCTAACCGTGACTTGAAGAGATTTCGCAACGTCTGTGATAAACCATGAGCGCCATTAGATCAAATTTCATATCAAGCTATTACTGTTGTTGATTTGACCAGGAGATAATCATTGGCCTATTTGAAATACATTACTTTTTCGTGTTGTTGCTGCATGTCATAACAACCACTATGTCGCTACGTTACAAGATCACATTTTGAGTCATGCAATTTGTCGAACACCGAACGGTGCAACATGGAACGTCTGCCAACGATTCGTACCTATGTTGTCGTGTTTTTCCTCCTATTCAACTCTGGCTTTATATTGTGGAATTATCTTTAATCCATCTTGAAATACTTCTCAGAGACAAGAAAATTGACTGTTAAGGCACTATACGCAAACGTCAGAAACTGGCGTGACTGATAAATTTCAAGCAAGAAAGCAGATAAACTGTAAAAAGCCCGGTTATATTTTCTTCGAAAATTATTGGTTTACGTGTTCACCCCGTACCCCCATTCCGCCAAAGCGCTAGTAGGAGAGCTAGGGGAGAGTATAAATATATATTCGCCTTGTGAAAGATTTTCTCGGGGAAGAACGAAGCCCGGACTCGAGAGAGAGGCGGAAATCGAGCCTATGTGAAAGTTGGACTGGTCCAAATAAATATTAATTTAGGACCGCGTAAACACATCGGAGTGGCCTACAGATTTCGCAACGTCGGTGAGTTTGACTCGTCAAAATATTAAATCATTGTGCCCAATACTGGGTGGGCACACTAGGTGCTCCATTAGATCAAATTTTTTATCAAGGCTACGTTACATTTCGCCAGGGTCATGAAATATTGTCCTGTTTGTTTTGTGTGAAATACATTTCTTTTCCGTAAAGGAAAACAGAAACTTGCTCCGACTCGCATATTTATGTAAACAGAAACTTGCTGAGACGTGCAGATTTATATTTGGACGATTACGTCATGGGGTCACGTCGAATCGTGACTTGAGATTGTCTGTGAGTTGCGTACGTACATCACATACACTAGAAGCGCTATTAGATCAAATTTTTTATCAAGCTACGTTACATTTCGCCAGACTTATGAATATTGTCCTGTTTGTTTTGTCTGAAATACATTTCTTTTCCGTAAAGGAAAACAGAAACTTGCTCAGATTCGCAGATTTATGTATTCAGAACTTGCTGAGATGTGCAGATTTATATTTGGACAATTACGTCATGGGGTCACGTCGAATCGTGACTTGACTTGTCTGTGAGTTGCGTAGGTACATCACATACACTGGAAGCGACATTAGATCAATTTTTTTTTATCAAGCTACGTTACATTTCGCCAGGGTCATCCTTTGCCTAAATGATATTTTATGAATATTGTCCTGTTAAATAATAGTCATTTTGTGTGTGAAATACATATCTTTTCCATATATTTTCTGAGAAAAACAGAAACTTGCTGAGAAATGCAGATTTATAAATAAGGACGATTACGTCATGGGGTCACATAAGTCACGTCTAACCGTGACTTGAAGAGATTTCGCAACGTCTGTGATAAACCAGGGTCGCCGTTAGGTCAAATTTCATATCAAGCTATTACTTTTGATTTGAACATGAATACTCTGCTGTTTATTTAGTGTGAAATACATTACTTTTTCATGTTGGTGCAGCATTTCACTTCCTTGTACGCAGAAGATTTATTCCTCGCGAAGCGAGGCCGAAGGCCTCGCGTAGCGGGGTTTATAATTCTGTCCCCCAAGAGCTGACGCGAGAGCAATTCTCGTGTGGCCTTTACGGTCATATTTATTTATTTATTTATTTATTTAATTGTTTGTTTGTGGAGTTGGGGGATGACATGACGTCACACGGCGCGCTCGTGACCGTGCGCTAACTTTTAAATCTGATCTTCGGGATTGAGGGCGTGAGTTCAAATCCGACATGGTCCTTCTTTTTTTTTTTTTTTTTTTTTTTTTTCGGTTCAAATCCAGGCCGTTCTTTTTTTTAACCCCCTTTTCTTTGCTTAATAACATTGACTTCGACGTAATCTTTGTACACGTAATGTAGAAACAGGAACGGCTGCTGAAGAATAACAATTTTACTCCAAGTTTGTTTATCGAACAAATTTATATACGGGTCATTTGTGAAAAAAAACCCGGCTTTATTAAATCCATTATCAACAACAGGAAAAGGAAAGACGACTCAGGAATTTCTCAAAGTACGATCAACATATGGCTTAGTTTTCATTGTAGACGCGAAGACTTGTGTCTGAAAATATAAATTCGCCGATCCGATATTGCGAAGAAGATTTTACCTACAAAAGCGAGGTGGTTTCAGATCATTCGGACGGAAAAGTGGGGAAAACAGTACAAGAGCGCTACAATTTATTACAGATATCGAGAGACGAGCGAACTCCAATCGAAACCAAAATCCGGTGGCATAGCAAAAACACGGCGTTCGTCCGGTGATTCTCAGAAACCTTGCAGCGATTCTTGGAAACCTTGCAGATCAAATCGCAGGCGTGCCCGTTACTAGGCAACAAAAGCTTCGCGAGGACCTGCGAGTCACGTATTACTAGTAAATAACAACCATTACGTCACAGTATCACATTTTGACTCGCGCAATTTGTCGAACTGTGACTAGAATAGCTGCGAATGATGATGGTGCAACGCGGAACGTCTGCGATTGATGGTTCAACAACGATTCGTACTTATGTTGTCGTGTTTTTTCCTCTTATTCAACTCTGGCTTTATATTGAGGAATGATCTTCAAAGACTGCTCAGAGGCAAGAAAATTAACAGTAGGCACTATACGCAAACATCAGACTTCAGCGTGACTGCCGTGACTAATCTGATAGATTTCAAGCAAGAAAGCAGGTAAAACTGCTTTCTTGCTTGATAAAAAAAGCCCGGTTATATTTTCTTCGAAAATTCTTGTTCTAATCTTCTTAGGTCTAACTGCTGTTGGTGTAATTCTCGCTCATTCTTGGCTTTTTCTTGCATGAATTCAACCAGTGGTTCTGTGCGTGCACTTCTCTGTGCTTTGGTTTCTCCTCACAATCATCCCCATTCTTGCGCTTTTTCTTTTCGCTGTATCGTGCTGAGGCTTTTTGCCTTATGTCCTCTGCCTTTGTTTTCTCTTCCTTCTGCTGTTTTGACTGAGCTTCCTCAGCTTTGCTCATGCTCTCTTCTTTCTCGACTAACTCTTCAAGTAATACATCCATTACAGACATTTCCTCCACAGATATTCCGCTTGCTTCTTCTTCTGTATGCATCTTAGCGTTGAACTTCTTCTGGAACAGAAGCCAACGGTCTCTAACTGCTCTCTTCTCTTTCAGGTGAAAGCTGGGTGTCTTCACTTGATTTAACTTTTCTGTGATTGTTTCCCACCTTTCTTCCCGAGCAACACTTCCTTTCTTGAATGAAAATATGTTGCTCACGATGATTTCTCAAAGTATGATAACATCATGATCTTCAGTCCATGCCATAGCCCTAAAAGCAATCAAAAGGCTATTTGTGTGCCATCTGATGTAACTTTAACAGAGTTCACCGCATTTCTATATATTACATTTTTCCAACATATAAACGTTGTCTTCAGTGCATCACCTTGGGCTACATGACGAAGTTACAAGCAACCCGCCAGACGGCATACGTGAACAGTACCCAGACAAAGTAGAGTTGATTCCTGGGCGTGATAAAACTCCTCCATGATAAAAATAAAGACTACATATCTAAAAACTACTGAGCTGTTAGTTCGTGTGGTTTTGCTCTTTAAGTCCTATTTTCAAAAGGATACTGGAGCAATACTAGCGCAATGCTGATGGAACGAAATAATACTTATAACATATTAGTTTCTTTTACTTCAACATCTGCTATAAATGACAACTGCAAAAGCACTAGCATACATCTGTTGACTAACTGTAAACGCCAATGCAAGACAAGTTCTGTACTCACAAGTTCTGTGCAGGGTATAATGGCAAACACAATAAAAACGAAATCACGAGCACAACTCGCTCGCCAGAACATGTTCGTTTACCATGTGCAGCTGAGTCACGTGATCTGGGTGACAGTCCTACCAGTTCATTGCCACGTTTTCGGTCCATGCCACTAATCGGCCTCAACACTTGTTTTTTCTTTGAGAACGTAATGAGTCTCTAAATCTATGAAGTGTCAAGCACCTTTCAAAGTTACTGTAATATTTTTTCTTTAAACTGTCTTAATAAATGAGTCAAGATGTTTTCAAGTGTATCGCACTTATAAAGTATAAAGTTCATGTGACAATTGAAAATTAACTGCTAGAATGAATTTTAGGAAACCGGTTTACTAACGTCAATAATTCTGGATATGCATCGCCACAATGAAATAAACAAGCATGGTATTGTTAACTCAAAGTTAAAAAACTGTCTGCCTGTTTCTATACTTCGTGTGATGGAAACCCCTTATCCACACAAATGCTGCATGTGAAGTCCACGGTTTCATCCAAGATGTCCAACACTGGTAGGTCGGTGCATTTCACGTGGTACCACAAGTCACAATAATCGAACTTGATTCACTGATCTTCTTCACTTTCACAATACTTCTTTCTGCATGATTCGCAGGAGTAGGTGGAATGCTCATTGATTAAGTCTTCAATTTTCTTCTTCCCATTTTTAACGAGTGAATGCTTAGCATGAACGAAGTTATAGCGTATAGCGGACAAATTTCACTCGCTCCCTCGGTCGATGGCCACAAGTTGTAAACAATAATGTATGCGTAGTGCGGTAATTTATGCATTATCAGTAAACAAAATGGCGTCTGGCGCGGATCTCTTCTATTTTTCAACACGGTATTTTCACTCCTACAATTACAATTAGACACCTTTTTGGAGTTCGAAATTGAAAGAAATAACCCTAAATAATACTCGACCGCCCAAAGAGGAGACATTTAGAATATTAAAAGTGAGTCACGTTTGAAGTTCTTCGATCGATTCAAGCTCTGATGAAGACTCAAGCTGTCGAAACTTTTAAAAACCAAGCTGCGGACTTCAAGACTTAGGAAAACAGTTAAGTATGTTAAATGTTGTATCTTCTTTATACCAAGTGTATGAATAAAATCTAATTTATCTGAATCATTCTATATTTTCTTTTGTACCACTATGGAATTCTACGATATTTTCTTTTGCTTGCGTCTGAACTATAAAAACCCTTCAATGCTTTTTTCCAGCGTATACATTTAAAGCGAACTGATATTAGTACCTGTGTTTCTCATACTTGCGGGGGGGGGGGGGGAAACGTGCCTCCACCGGGATTCGATCTCGCGACCTTCGATACGCAAGATTCCTTTTTGACTCACGGGGGACACCCACGGGAGCGATAGAGGCCCTGTACTTTTGCTCCGCTGAACGAATGAACGACTATCGCGGACTCAAATGAGATTCACCGTGGACACCGAGTTGCTGTTGTTTTGAGCTGGAAGTGGCTTGATTTACTCACCAAAGGACTGGTTTCAGTGGCTATGTTCATCTTTTCTATTCATGGATCTATTTAGACGCTCGACAGTGTTTTTTGGCTCACCCCCATATTTCCTTGGCGCTGGCGAATGGACTCGCATCGTTTATTGAGTTATTTCTTTTATTTAAGTCTTACCTCAGCTAGTCAGCGCGATGGACGATGTTATCATATGTGCATGTATGTTATTTTAGTTGCATGAATGGTTGAAATAATTGTAAAATATTATTATCGGAACGACTGTGTGAGGAAGCGTTGCGTGACGGGGGACAAAAAACTAAGATTTACCTGTCATTTTCATATGTTTTTTTAATAGGAGGAGAGAAAACCCATTTTTGATAATTTAACTGTAGCTAATTTTAGTCCAAGAATTACAACTTCATAGATAACTGAAGTATTTTTCTTTCCAAGAGTTTCGTGTATGACAGAACTGAAGACGAATGAATGTTTACATATACAATTAATTTTATATTGTGCGTGCGAAGCACAGACTACACAAACAAGATCAGAATGTTTTGAAATGCTTGAAATATTTTATTTCACGAACAGCAACATGCTTTAAAATAAAACTCAAACCAGTTCGAACAAATTGGCCGAATATTTAAACGACGTATACACCTTCTAAACAGGGTTAACGTTTACTGTACGGTTATGAGCTTAAATATATACATTTAGGTTGGCCAGTCAGTTTAAAATCGTATTAGGCCATGGTTTTGTTAAACCCAGTGTAAACCTTGTTTTTAAAAATATTCGGCCCATAAAGTTGGCGATTATCGCCCGGGGATTATCGAATATCCGATCAGAGTACGATTAAAGACTTTTCGTTTGAGTTTCCCTCCCGACCAACACTGATTTGGACGTGAATACCGAAATACACCGGCTTGCGTGAATGCCGCGCGGAATCTTGTTCTGTTTCGAGGAATAAATCGAGACTCAAAACTCGAAACTCGATTCTCAAAAACATCGAGGACGAGACTGTCAACTTACATTTAGCCGGTACTACTGCATATTTCTATGTTAATTAATTTCTTTACTTTTCCATTCACGAGTTGGCACATAGTGCCTTTGATTTGTTTTCCTTTTTGAATCGTTTTTTGATTTTTTTCTTTTTCTGCTGCTTTTTTTTCTTTTTCCGCTTTTTGTTTCAGCCTTTGTTCCTTTCTTTCTTCGATGTTTCTCTTTTTTTTCTGCCGCTATCCTGGCCCTCTCTATTTTCTTTTCTTCTGTTTCTTTTTGTTTTCTGTTAGCTTCACTTCTGACTGCATCTAAGAAGACCTTACTTGTAATGCACCTGTTCCCAGGATCAAGGCTCCGGTTTCGCTTTCTTCCAGCCCCATGGATGTTGATAACCGGCTTTAACATAATTGAGCACAGGTCTTCGTCGATATGCACATCACCAGAAGGGGTCGATATGAGATATGGTCAGGGCTCGACAAGCGGATGGAGGGGTCACGCAAGTAGATGACGAAGGTATCGGAGGTGGCACGTACAGGTCAGCGGATGGAAGGCTCTCGACAGAGACACAGGTGGCTGGGGTGACTGATGGTAGGCTATCGATGGAGATGACAGTTGCTGACGTAATGGGACTCACAGGCAACAGATCTTGAAATTGGCCAGCAGATGGAGGACTGTTGGAGAGAGGTGACAAGTAGGGGTCAAACAAATGGACAGCAGATAAGATACAGTGCTGTTCACGGAAGGGTGTAACACCGCAACCAAAACAGTCGCAAAAACCCAGGCCAATATTGGCAGGAACAATGACATGCTGAATTGCAGGGGCACTTCCCATCCACTTCCGGACCTCCTAACGATAACACCAACGACTTCCACATGTTGTATGCTTCATCTGATACGACTTCGAATCCATTTTCTAAGTGCTTCCAGTACCTCTCACGCCCCTGTTGTTCCATTTGCTCCTCCAGCGATATTAGTTGTTCGAATGTGGGCGACGGAGCCACAGCCACTACTGTACTTCAGGCTACGGCTGGCACGGAATGGAGAGGTGATGCAGTTGATGGCCCTAACAACTGGAAAGACAGGCCAGGCGGAGGCACAGGAAGAGTTACAGGTGGAGGCACAGGCAGAGTTACAGGCGGAGGCACAGGCAGAGTCACAGGTGGAGGCACAGGCATAGCCACAGACGCTGCTGTGGGAGCCGATTCTGTAGCATTTGTTGAAGGCTCACTAGGGGCCAATTTGTTGTAGTCAAATGCCTGAGGGTTGAAAGGTAAGATTCCCGATCGGCAGAAGCCAGCTCTTATTACCTCTGGTGTGTTGCTTGAATGCCAAGCAGTATTGAAGATCTTCGAGAAATTTCGCGGAGTAACAACAACAGACGTCAGATGATGGAAGGCTGCACAGGCTTTGATCCACCCTTTCTTTAGCGGGCCAAAGAGGGACAGATCCAGGGTTGTAGAAGATGAGAGGCATGTGCAGGGAGACAATACCAGGATATTGTTAGCCACTGCCTCCTCTATCACATCATTCATCACATGTACCTTGTGGCCATTAACGAGCAATAGTATGGGATGTTCAGCAGGGATTGACCTCAAGAATATTTCACTGAACCACTTCAGGTACACATCTTTCTCTATCCATCCGGATTTCTGGGCCGTGAAAAGGGTTCTGGCGGGCGCTCCTTCTTGTACTCCATTAGGAACTCTACCACTCATTCTTTTGAAGATAAACATCGGGGGACACTATTCCCAGCAGCTGAAGCACAAGCAAGAACAGTCACTTTCTCATGCTGTCCTTTAGAAATATGTGGCATGTGTTTGGCTCCTCTGGCAGTGGCGACGATCTTATTGATGGCGTCAAACTCGAATCCGCTTTCGTCGGCATTAAAAATTAATGAGGCATATCCAGAAGGCTGCCCAAGCTGTTGTTGCTAAGGGTTTTTAACAACCTCTGATAAAAAGCTTCGATGATGTGCCTTGTTACAAATGTTTGCACCATGCAGAAGTGCTGTGAGGCTCTATAAAGCAAAATTTCTGGATGGCGCTTTAAAAAACCCTTCCACCACATGTCACTGACACACCCACCGTGGATAGTTTTACCCTGTTTCAGGACAATTTGTGTAGCCATAAAGAGAATTATCTCTTTCCTTTTCCCATAGCCTTGTTTGCCGAATCTATGAGATAGGCAGAGAGTTTTTCTTCGTCTGCATGGGTCAGTTTTGTTTCCGCTCCATTCTTTTTTCCGTGAATAACACAGCCAGTTATTCTGTCTCTTAGGGTGGATTTTGGCCATTAAACTGGCTTGCTGCATTCCCGAAGGAAATGCCGCCACTTTTAAATGCAGCCACTGCGGCTATCATGTCCTCGTCTGTCCACGTTTTATGTTTTTTTAGCCCGCAACATTTTAGCCTAACAATTAAAAGAAAAAATCCTGATGATGTTCAGAACTAATCATTACAATACATAGAGGTGAGTAAGTTGGCTAATCAACTTGCCAAAAACAGTGCACAATTCATGCAAGCGTGTATAGACACCCAGGCTCGCACAAACTTGCAAATGTTTAACTTATCTGACGATTATCTGATAACGATCTAAAATTCACGTGCCTGATAACGATCTAAAATTCGCACGCGCGAATGTTTCGTCAGAGATTACGTTATTTAAATGTTTAAATATCCTTTTCTTCACTCCTGCAAGTGTTAGATTTCTTATAGGCACCATAAAATACAAGTAAAAAGTGAAGAAAATACCTACAGGTTTCTGGAAACCAAAACTCCCGCGAATGGTTTGCGCGCGCATTATTCCTATATACGACAAACTGACTGTACGACAATACATCTGAAAGCTCGCTAGACTGAAATCACCACTGGTCAGCAGAAACAGCCAAAAACTGGGCCGATTTGCCATCTGGGATACAAAATGGTGGCAAAGTTTATGAAGGGGAAGTTTGAAGGAAATCAAAGTTTATTTGATGCCATATTTTGAGGGTTTTTTTCTCGCATGCGGGGGAAATCAATAGGGAAATAGACATGCCATATTGCTGCTACAGGTAAGAAGAGAGGTTTTATTTTATTTGCAAATTGGATGGAACATACAAGACTTGGTCGGTAGAAATATGCTTACAATGTGTACACTTCTGTGATTTTCATTTACAGTCGATTTTTGCTTTTATAGTGGGAGGAGAAGTGACTTTTTTGGACTGTACAACAATACATACTGTACGACAGTATATATGAATACCTTAAGCTTAAAGCAGGGTTTCTTGAACAGGAGTTTTGCATCAAATCTTCTGAAATCGCACAGTCGTCAATAACGCTTGCATGTAATGGCTTACCACTGACAATTGGAGTATCATCAGTCGTTTGCTTCTCGGCACTGTCGTCTCATGGTGGTGGGGCTTCTGCGATGCTCAACCAACATCATTGGCGGAGATGGTAGGTAGTATTGTACCGATTCGTGTTGTGGAACGTAAGGTGGCATTTTGGCGTGATGAAAATATTGTGGTGTTCTTCATCTTCGCTGAAGGCATGTTCCACGCACACGCAAGTGGAGGGCTCATTTGTTCGGCCTTGCACTTGAGAGTGCCAAGGTTTTGGTGGTGATTTGTTAGCTTGTCTTGTAGCACTTCTCGATGTGCCTCCATCGAAGCTGTTGTTTCTTGGTCTGGGCTGAATTGTAGGGCCACCATGCATTCCTTCAGCTCCCTTTCAGTATTTTGCAGCCACAGCGACTTAAACACTTATTTAGCCCTTTTTTGCTTTTCTCAAGTTCATCTTGACGGTTTTGTTCTTCCATTGCGGCCAGGTCTTCTCTTATCGGTGTGGAAAGGGGTTCGTTAAGATCACGTGGCAGCAGCGCTGCATGGTCGCTGGATGTGCCCTCGGAGATCAGGTGCTGCTGCCTTCCTTGGCACCGCCATTCTTCCTGTTCCTTCAAATGTTGTTTTTCTTGGAGACGATTGTTCAAAATGTGGTTGAGGTGACAGTGATACAGCAAGGACAGTGAACTCTAGCCCAGGGCTCTCTTTAGAGTGATTATACTCACATCATCGTCTGAATCTGCAGTCGAATTGTAGTCGCTGTGGTCTGGCGTGCTTCCTATGTGGCTCTTATCCCTTCCGGAGGACTCGGTGAGAAAGTCAGCCAGAGGTAAATTGCTGAGAACTTCCTTCTCATTCTCTGGCAACGTTCCTTCGTCATGCTGTAAATCTTTCTCTCCCTCTTTGGCAGTGTCTTCAGAGCTACTTTCTTCTTCGTCACTAGCACAATGGGCTTTCGAGGCCGCCCATGCGATGCAGTCCATTGGGTGTTTGCGGAGCCACTGTGCAGCCTTTTTCTTTGGATTGGGAAGGCTTTTACAGAAGTAATATCTTAGCCTCCTGTCCATCGCCGTTTGGTCTTTGGGCTTAAACTCCAGCTGCTTTTGGGCCGTCAGAAACATCGGAAAACGGTTGAAGAAAGATTTTGCTGTCTTGTACTTGACATCGCAGGCCGTGTATCCTCCCTGTGTCAATATTTTTCAGTCGTCGACGTCCAGTGTGGAAGATGCCTCATCAAGGAAAATTACTTCTGTTTCTTTTCTGATCATTGCTTTGTTAAAAACTTTCTGCTTCGTGATCGTAGCTACATTGCTGTGGTAAATGATACCAGTATGGGATAAAATAGGTGTCTTTACTCTGTCAGCGTTCCCCAACCAAACACACTACTTTTTCCTTGTGCTTCTTTTAATTGAACTCGAGGAGTGGATCGCTTTCTGGCAGGCTGTTTTCAAGGATCTCTGCAAAGTACTTCAGATTTGGTTCTTTGAACGGGTCATAGTGCGAGAAGGATCTTTGAGTGATTAGCCCTATTTTCTCTGCGTGAATTGGGTCTTTAAAGAACTTTTGTTCCTCGATGGACCAACATTATCCTTGGTTAACCTTGATGAGATTCTAGTCCATAGAGATGGGATGATGAGTTCACATTCACGATCGCTTAGAAGGTCGAATACTCTTTTCATGTCCTTGATTAGTCTTGACTTAAAAGTAAATAAAGCATTCTGGGTACAAGGTGGTCACAAGCTCTTGCACAGAACGGTTACTGTGATCTTTTAAAACTTTAAACAACTCCTTTATTGCAATCAATTCTTTACCATCTTGACAGGGAACCTTAAAACATGAACGAAAAACAGTCGGTTGTGTTTTTGAAACATCACACACCATTTTGTTTCATTTCACAACTCTTTTGGTGGTTATTTTAACTATATTGCTATATTAACCAAAACACAAACAAACCCGCATAAAGTTCTCAATCTGCAGGGAGTGGCAACATAAAGTTTATAAAAAAAATAACTTGAGCTGACGGCTATAACGTAGTGTTAATTTGATTGTTTTACGGTGTTGTATATGTGTATATTTACATCATTTCAACTCCGTGTTATTGAATCGGGGTTTTGGAATTACATTGATTAATAAAACTTCAAAAACATCCATATCAGTTGTCTTAAAAAAGAAACATGTACCTCATTCATGATTGCCTTAGCCTTCAAAACAGGTGTATTCTCTCTGGGGAACCCGCATATAATGCCTCTATATTCCTGATTAGATATATTCGACGTGCAGTATGTGGTCCGTTGGGATGTGTTACGTAACCTTATACCCCATGTTCAGTATTTCAGTCCACACCTCACGCCATAACTCGCTCAGTCTTTTCGACAGGACGACCGTCACTTTGCTTCGTTTGTTTCTGCTGAAATTCATCGCTGCCCTCTCTACCAAGTTTCATGACAGTGCAAGTTACCGTTACCATTGATAATGCTTTACTTCTAGAAGTTATTGCCGTCCCAACTGCTCCTGTTTAAGCTGCTCAAGGAGACCAACCTGCTCCGGCACAGTACAATGCTTTGACTTTCGAGAATCCATTCTGCGGTCGAGCGCAGGCCGTCCTTCTTCCGTCAGATCAAGAACAGGTTGTCTCTAGCGGGTAACTAGTTTGTTCAAAATTTCACTGTCTTGTTTTGTCCGTATTACTGCTTTTGCGAGTTTTGCCTCGCCGAGTTTTGTTTCTTGCGAGTCAGTTGTCTCGCCCGAGTTTAGTTGTTGAATGGCAGAGCTTGGCTCGCCGAGTTCACTGAGCTGTTATTGCGAGTTTGTCTCGCGAGTTTTAGTTGGTACCTGCGAGTGTGTCTCGCCGAAGTTTAGTTGTTGAATGGCAGAGCTTGGCTCGCCCAGTTCACTGAGCTGTTATTGCGAGTTTGTCTCGCCGAGTTTTAGTTGGTACCTGCGAGTTTGTCTCGCCGAAGTTTAGTTGTTGAATGGCAGAGCTTGGCTCGCCGAGTTCACTCAGCTGTTATTGCAAGTTTGTCTCGCCGAGTTTTAGTTGGTACCTGCGAGTTTGTCTCGCCGAATTTAGTTGTTGAATGGCAGAGCTTGGCTCGCCGAGTTCACTGAGCTGTTATTGCGAGTTTGTCTCGCCGAGTTTTAGTTGGTACCTGCAAGTTTGTCTCGCCGAATTTAGTTGTTTAATGGCAGAGCTTGGCTCACCGAGTTCACTGAGCTGTTATTGCGAGTTTGTCTCGCCGAGTTTTAGTTGGTACCTGCGAGTTTGTCTCGCCGAATTTAGTTGTTGAATGGCAGAGCTTGGCTCGCCGAGTTCACTGAGCTGTTATTGCGAGTTTGTCTCGCGAGTTTTAGTTGGTACCTGCGAGTGTGTCTCGCCAAAGTTTAGTTGTTGAATGGCAGAGCTTGGCTCGCCGAGTTCACTCAGCTGTTATTGCGAGTTTGTCTCGCCGAGTTTTAGTTGGTACCTGCGAGTTTGTCTCGCCGAATTTAGTTGTTGAATGGCAGAGCTTGGCTCGCCGAGTTCACTGAGCTGTTATTGCGAGTTTGTCTCGCCGAGTTTTAGTTGGTACCTGCGAGTTTGTCTCGCCGAATTTAGTTGTTTAATGGCAGAGCTTGGCTCGCCGAGTTCACTGAGCTGCTATTGCGAGTTTGTCTCGCCGAGTTTTAGTTGGTACCTGTGAGTTTGTCTCGCCGAATTTAGTTTGTTGAATGGCAGAGTTTGGCTCGCCGAGTTTCACTGAGCTGTTATTGCGAGTTTGTCTCGCGAGTTTTAGTTGGTACCTGCGAGTGTGTCTCGCCGAGTTTAGTTGTTGAATGGCAGAGCTTGGCTCGCCGAGTTCACTGAGCTGTTTATATTGCGGGGTTTGTCTCGCCCGAGTATTTAATAGTTGTTATTGCGAGTTGTCTCGCCAAGTTTAGTTGAATTGCGTGTTTCTCACGCCGAGTACAGTTCTTATTTTGTGTTTGTTACGCGTAGTTCAGTTTGTTTATATTGTGAGTTTTGTCTCGCCGAGTTCACTTGTTATTGCGTATTTGTCTCGCTGAATTTAGTTCTTATTGCGTGCTTGTCACGCCGAGTTCTCCGAGTTGTTTATTGCATGCGAGTTTTGTCTCGCCGAGTTCAGTTGTTATTGCGAGTTTTGTCTCGCCGAGTTTAGTTGTTATTGCGAGTTTTGTCTCGCCGAGTTTAGTTGTTACTGCGAGTTTTGTCTCGCCGAGTTTAGTTTGTTATTGCGAGTTTTGTCGCGCCGAGTTTACTAGTTGTTATTGCGTGTTTTGTCTCGCCGAGTTTACTAGTTGTTATTGCAAGTTTTGTCTCACCGAGTTTAGTTGTTATTGCGTGTTTTGTCTCGCCGAGTTTTAGTTGTTATTGCATGTTTGTCGCGCCGAGTTTAGTGTTATTGCGAGTTTTGTCTCGCCGAATTTAGTGTTATTGCGTGTTTTGTCGCGCCGAGTTTACTAGTTGTTATTGCGAGTTTTGTCTCGCCGAGTTTAGTGTTATTGCGAGTTTTGTCTCGCCGAGTTTAGTGTTATTGCGAGTTTTGTCGCGCCGAGTTTACTAGTTATTGCGTGTTTTTGGTCTCACCGAGTTTAGTGTTATTGCGTGTTTGGTCGTGCCGAGTTTACTAGTTGTTATTGCGTGTTTTGTCTCGCCGAGTTTAGTTGTTATTGCGTGTTTTTGTCTCGCCGAGTTCAGTTGTTATTGCGAGGTTGTCGCACCTAGTTCAGTTGTTATTGCGAGTTTGTTGGCACCGAGTTCAGTTCTAATTGCATGTTTGTTGCACCGAGTTCAGTTGTTATTGCGAGTTTTATCGCGCCGAGTTCAGTTGTTATTGAAAGTCTGTCGCACCTAGTTCAGAAGTTGTTATTGCGAGTTTTATCGCGCCAAGTTCAGTTGTTATTGGAGATTGTCGCGCCAAGTTCAAATGTTATCGCGAATTTATCGCGCCGAGTTCAGTTTTTAATTGCGCGTTTGCCCATAGGAGGCTGTGTCGTTCCGTATCTGTTTTGTTACTGTGACTTTATGGGTAAACCCCAAAGCGTTGCAGCCCCGATGCTCTCTGTGTTTTAGTCTCTGAGCTATCGGTTCAGACCTCAACTTAGGTTGTGCTCTTTAAAGATCCTAAGGTTTGGTGGCCGTAGATTCATCTGTATGTCAAGAAATGGAAAAATGTTTTTTCTCCATAGCACAGTATCAAGAAACTCTAGCTTATATCAGACGCAAATGAAATGTTAGAAAAGTCTTCGGCCTATTTTTGGGGGGTATTTCCAAGGCTCGTTTTATAACTGTAAACATTTTCAAGCCGGAGTAATTTGTTTGTTTGTTTGCTTTTTTCCTATCTTGCCATAGGTTTTAATGCAAGCCTTTATTATGGACCTCCTTTCAACTCGGGAAAAGTGGGTGTGGTTGGTTTTACTCACCTCAGTTATGCCATTTACTGTTTAGCCCTCTAAGCCCAAAATGTTATACGAGTTTAGAGTTTAGCCCTATTTAATAGCCCAGAATGTTGTCGTGATGAGTATTTTCTAGATTTGTGGATCATGGACTATATTTTTGGTAACCCTGGGTACGTGTCACTGAATCCCGGAAGGGAGTATTTTTGAGTTATGGGAGGAGCATACAAAGTATTACTGGATTTCCAGCTTTTGTGGTCATGAAGTTCCCTATTAGAGTTACTATGGGAGTAATTGCTGACGGGCTGATTTCTCCCCATATCTAATCATAGCCCAGGCATTGTTTGTAGGGGATCCCAGTGAGAATATATTACTATTCTCTCTGGGGAACCCGCATATAATGCCTCTATATTCCTGATTAGATATATTCGACGTGCAGTATGTGGTCCGTTGGGATGTGTTACGTAACCTTATACCCCATGTTCAGCATTTCAGTCCACACCTCACGCCATAACTCGCTCAGTCTTTTCGACAGGACGACCGTCACTTTGCTTCCCCACCCACCTCCCGCAGCGATGAGCCATCCTCTCCTCTGGGAGCTACCTGCTCCCAATCGCCTCGGGCTGATTCTCCCTATATCTAATCATAGCCCAGGCATTGTTTGTAAGGGATCCCAGTGAGAATATATTACTATTTTGGGCGAGCGAGAGCTGAATATTCCATTAAGTGTTTATAAGCTGCCATCTTGGATTAGGAAAGCATTGGAGGTTTGGGGCAAGTGCAAAAGAATGGCGAAAGGAGAGGGAGTCAGGCAGAAAGGTGAGGGAGGGGGTGCCTCTACTCCGCATTCAAGTTCTCTGAGGACATATTTCAAGTTAATGCTCTTAAACTCGGCATTCAAAGTCATATAAAACTACACATAGCCCATAATTTATGTTCACTACCTTCCTTCTTTGAATCATTGTTAAATAAAAAATTCAAATGGGTTGTTTCAGAGCACGAGTCAAAAAAGTAAGAGGGAACCAAAAATTTTGGAAAATGATTTTTGTTTGTTTTTGCCGTAGTGAGCGATCAAGTTGCACGATTTTGCTTTCAAGACCCTTCAAGATCTGAACTTCACTCGATACTTTAAGTTCCTCACGATTAACTCTTCGGACTGCTTCTGTAGCAGGTACCAGTAGCAGACAGAACTACTCCAACTACGATCTCAATGGTTTATTTCATTCAGTGGGAAAGCTCCACCAAAACGTGCTACAAGAGAACTCACACACTCAATTGACAGCATTCGTGACTTAAGTAGTAATTGAAACATTATATCTGACAAGACAGCTAGGCTACAGTCACGCGAGAACATACAATAATTGTATGATAAGCGATTAATAAGTGGACGATAATATACCAACTGATCAGATAACACTGAAATATGTTCTCCTACACTTCCGTTTCTTGGAAAGCTTGCTTTAGCTTTGACCGCAGTTCGAGGACTTCTTCTGACTCCATCTGACTGCCTTTCCAGCAGAAATGTGGAGTCGTTTTCCAGTAGTAAATTTCTTCGGAAGCTGTTTAACACCATGTTAAAGTCGGATGCCGAAGTCAACAGCCGCCAATTCCGCCATTACTCACGCTCTGTTGACTTAACCAGAATTATAAACATGCAATTATATACATGCTGACAGATAAGCGATTAATATGCGGACGATAATATACCGACTGATCAAGATAACGCTGAAATTTGTTCTCCTACACATTCCCCCCTCGAAAGGAATGTCGTCCCGACATATACAATATAAAAATTTGCAATGGGAACCTAATCTCATTTAATCTTGGATACTGTTCCGATTGTTTGCTATCGAACCAATACTAAAATGTTCAGTTATACTTAAGTGCATAACCAAGTATGAAAAACGTTTTCTACAATGTTCTGATTTGCAACATTGGCCAATGATAACAACAGTGTGGCCTTGTGGCAAAACTGGGCATCTTGAAACCTTCTGGGCGGTCTGGACTCTCTGCTGGAACAGGTAACTTTGGTTTCTGTGTTAGACAAGCCTGGATCAGCGGCTGGGTCACCGTCAGTTGCTAACTCATTTTCATCTGCATGAGGTTCTGGCTCCTGCAGCATGTGGTCATCCTCGAGTGAAACAGCAGTTCCGGGAACATCAGGCGGAGGTGTGGGGGGCTCTGCAATGGGTGGGTCCATATCCGGTGGGGTTATGGATGGTTGAAACTCTGGAGCTTCTGGACGCAGTATGACTACGTCGGCGAGGACATCCTCCATCCTGTCGTCGTCTGCACTATGACTATCTGACAAGTCTGGGGGATCTACAGGACGTTTAGATTCCTGGGGATCTCTTTGTGCTGGCGGCTGCTCCTGTAGATCTGGGGGATCTGCGGGGCCTCAAGATATGGTGGGATCTCTCGGTACTGGCGGCTGCTTCTCTTGTAGCTGGGGAATAACATTAAACGGTAAGAGGAGATTGCGGTGAAGTATTCTCTCTCTTCCTCCACGCTCGGATCTGACGGCGTATGCAGAACAATTTACGGGGTGTTATCCCAACAATCTGCAAGCTTTTGCTTTCCTCTGATGCTGAGGTTTCTGACAAGAACTCTATCTCCAGCTTGAAGGGTGGCATCGTGTGTTCGAGCGCCGTAACGATTCTTGTTGGCTAATGATTTCTTCTGCATTTCACGGGAGGCTAGATCATAGGCATGGATGAGGCGAGCCCTAAGATCTTCGGCGTAAACTGTGTAAGATTGATCAGTGTTTGCACTCTCATTGATCCTGAGCACAAGGTCAACAGGCAGGCGTGGCTGTTTACCAAACATCAAGAAGTGTGGCGAATAACCAGTGGAGGCATGTTTAGTGCAATTGTACGCATGCACGAGAGGGGCAACAAATTCTGGCCAGTTACTCTTCTTATCCTCCTCCAGCATTCCCATCATGTCGAGTAATGTCCGGTTAAAACGCTGTCTGTGGACTCCCTTGGGGATGGTACGGCGTGGTACGCGACTTCTCAATGTTAGCTATTTGGCAAAGGTCTTTAATAAGCTGGGACTCAAAATCACGCCCTTGATCGGAGTGTAGTCGCTTTGGAAAGCTGTAGTGCATCAATGTTCTCTCCCAGATCAGCTTCGCTACCGTTGTCGCCTTCTGATTACGTGTTGGAAAGGCCCAAAAGAACTTTGTAAAAGCATCAGTGACTACCAGGATGTTCTCTTAACCCCCTTTCCCCTTTTCCAGAGACAGACAGGAAATCATGGCACTAATGGAGCAGGATCACGGGCCTTGCGTTTTACACAACGTTCGCAATTTGCGAGGTACGCCTCTACATCTCTTTTCATGTTTTGCCAGTAGAAATGATGTCATACAAGGTCAAGCGTCCGATCCCAACCAAGGTGGCCAACATTCTGCAGACCGCGGAGAACTCGCTTGCGCATGACTGCCAGAAGAATTAACTGCAATCTTTCTTCGCCGTCCACTTGACGCTTCCGGATCGTAACACCATCTTTGACAATGAGGCGGTTTTCTCACGAAGAAGGCAAGCTACATCTTGAGGTAACTGAGACTGCTGATTAGGGTTACTGATGTGTTGTCGCTCCATGCGAAGAATTTGGAACACTTGGCCTATAGTGCAGTCTTCATGCTGATGTCGTCTCCAATCCGGGGCTGGCGAGGAAGTCAGGTGTCCATGATCGGGGACAGGAACTGTATCTATCCAAGGGACTGCGTCGGTGTTCAGGCACATAGCTTCGATTACTGGAGTATGTATTGCATCAGGTGAGAAGGTATCAGGTGGGGGGCATTAAACGAGCCAGGAACGGCTTCAAGTACTCCTCCTTCTGCGTAGCCTCGGTGTCAGGTGGGTCGTTATGTGGAAGGCATGATAGGCCATCCGCATCTCCATTTATCTTTCCAGCTCGTTAAGAGATGGTGAAATCAAACGTAGCTGGACTTGACAACCAATGGAGGTCTGTTGCATTTAACTTTGCCGTAGTGGTCACGTAAGTGAGTGGGTTGCTATCTGTAAATACATGGAACTGCTGGCCGTATATGCCGAGTAGCACCTCTCAGCCTCGTTGAGTGTTCGACTCCCATAGTCAATAACACGCTGTGTATTAGTTTAGTCTAGCATTAGTTTAGTTTAGCATTATTAGTTTTAATAATTATTAGTACTTTTCAAACCTTTGTAAACATGTATATATTCTTAACTATCATTATTTGTAAATTGGCCTGAAAAGCCCTATGGGGAGTGTCCAATAAAATGTATGTATGTATGTATGCCTTCTTGAACTTGGTAAATGGCTGCGCCAAGGCCATCGGCGGAGGCATCTGTGTGCAGCACAAATGGAAGCGTAAAGTCTGGATAGGCAAGGACGAGCAAGGATGTAAGTTTATGAATCAACATCTCAAAGGCAGATTGGCACTTGTCTGTCCATGCGAATGGGACGTTCGGTTAACTTTGTCCAGGTTTCTTTGAAGCTTGCGCAACAAGAGTGCAGTGGTCGGGCAATTTGCTGAATCCCTCAATAAAACACTGATAGTAACTTGCGAAACCAATGAACGTTTGAAGCTCGGCGACAGTTTTAGGGGGAGTTTTGAGACTCCTGTAGGGCGTTCACTTTCTCAGGGTCTGGTTCCATGCCGTCCTTGGAGCCAACATGTCCCAGGTAGTAGACACTGGTCTGGAACAGCTTACACTTGGAGGGTTTAAGCTTAAGGCCAAAGTCTCCTAAGCGTTTAAGTACCACTTCCAGCCTCTCAATAACTTCTTCAATCTTGCGGCCAAACACAATGATGTTGTCAAGGTACGCCAAGCATATCCTGAGGTTTAATCCTGTCTAGCATCTTTCCATCAGGCACTGAAATGAGGCCGGTGCATTTTTCAGTCCAAACGCCATCTGATCAAACTCGAACAGACCAAAGGGTGTGGTCATGGCAGTCTTCTCTTTGTCTTCATCTTTCATCTTCACTTGGAGGTAACCACCCTGCAGGTCCAGAGTACAAAAGTAATGCGCTCCTTTCAGAGCCTCAAGAGTTTCAGTTATCCTCGGTAGCGTATACGAATCCCTGATTGTTCTGGCATTCAGTTTTCTGAAGTCCACACACTCCAGTTTTCTTACGAACAAGCACAACTGGTGAAGTGAAGGGATGTTTGGACTCACGAGTAACACCAGTGCCAAGTAGGTCCTTTATCGCTGACCTAAATTCCTCAAGCTGCCCTTGTGGTACTTTTCTGTGCGGTTCTCTGAAAGGGGTGTCATCCAAAAGTCGGATTTCGTGCTCAATTTCGCTCGTACACCCAGGTCTTGGTCACCTTTTGCAAATACATAAGACATTTGATGAAGCATTTCCCATACATACATACGTAAGGGGGGTCTCATCAAGGTCAAACTCGTTGTCGACTTCGGTCTCGCTTGGTTCTGATGCGTTCTGGTCAAAGATCTATGATGCCAGTTGGACCGTGGCGAGAACCGCTCTAGGAGGTAGCTCCACCCTGTGCGAGGTACTATTGGTCAACTCGACGGGGACACGACTACACCAGCGGCAAGGGTGTTTAGGCCAGGTGTTGCTGCAATTCCCGAATGGGTGACCTGTGGCGCCAATATGACTTTGAGAGGAACGTTTGGTATACTACCGTCTGATGAGATTCAATTGTAATCAGCCGACGAGATGTAGATTTCACATTGTCCTTTCCGCTGTCACACTGACAAGCGAACCGTTCATGTTGCTGCACTAGTCTGTAAGCTCTTTTCCATGCAGAGGATAACGTGGCTTGTAAAATAAACTGGTCTCCTGTCCTCTGGTGACATTCATCTTTGAAACGTTGTGTTACATTCATTCCCACCATGAGAGGAACCCATCTGTTGTATTCTGTATCACGGACAATCAGGACGAGTGTCTCTTGACTGGTTTCCACGCCGGACTCCTCTGTAGGGAACCTTAAATTGACTTCAATGTAACCGAGGAATAGGACCTCTTGGCCAGTAGCACCAACGACTTTCAACAGTTTGTCAACGGATTGTATAGGATGATCACTAAGGTGTTGCCTGAAGAATGACTCAGAGATAGAAGTAACTTGGCTTCCAGTATCTAACAGTGCTCTACACTGAGCCGAGTTTAGCTCCTTTTCACCATACCGTGTAGTCTGAAGTGTCAGCTGCCTCCTCGCTCCAACCCCCGTGGCGGAGCGAGGAGGCGGCTGACACTTCAGACTACATACCGTGCAGCGCTGATCAAATTCGAGAAGGTCTTACAGGAATCCTTTTTGTGCCGCCCTTTATCCTTGACGAATTCGCTCAACCCTTCCCAGAAAAGGAGGCGGAGATGTTTGTCGACCGCTTGTTCATCCAGCAGAAGTTCGGTTCCGTGCGTCTTTCCTTTCCGAACTTTGTTATCCAAACGCCAAGCGTATTCAGCAACTTCTTCACCGTCTCTCTGTTTCATTCTATAATCTTCGCTGAGGATTTTATCGCCAGTCGTTGCGCCAAGATCACTGTAAAACTGGTCGAGTTTCGCTAGAATTGCTTCTGGTGTCCAGACCAAGGAGTTTTGTTTTGGCTTCACCTTGAAGGGATCGCCTCATCTGCTCACTAATGACCTCATTGGCATGGAAACCATCAGTAGTAGTGCTTTTAACATCTCTACACGCTATATGGTATGCCTTTATCCGAGCCAAAACCATGGAAAGGTAAAAACTGCGGCTTTGAAATATACTGCAATTGAACTTGAAAAGAGCCGGTTTTGCTACTCGCATGTATTGTTTCTACAGATAAAATTGAAAGTTTATCACCATTAATTAATGCGCCGCACCCATAGCGAAGGAAGGCTTCAAAAAGACTAAATTCCTCTTTCCAGAACTCTAACTCTACTTTATGTTTACTTTTGTACTGTTCTATCACATTGTCTGTCTTTAGAGGCTCTTCACTATCTGAGATGATTTTTCGAACTCTAGTTTTCTCCAACACACACAGCTCTTTGGTGGAAAGATCACCAGCAGCCATGATCGATCGCACTTGTTGATAGGGCGAACACGAAAGCGAAAATAAAGACAAGAAAGCTTTACCTTGACTCCACAGGATTCAAGTCTCTTTATCGGGAGCCAAAGATGTAGCAGGTACCAGTAGTGGACATAACTACTCCAACTACGATCTCAAAGGTTTATTTCACTCAGTGGGATAGCTCCACCGAAACATGCTTCTTTTTGTTACAAGAGAACTCACATACTCAATTGACAGCATTCGTGACTTAAGTAGTAATTGAAACATTATATCCAACAAGACAGCTAGGCTGCAATCACGTGAAAACATACAATATTATAAACATGCAATAATTGCTTATTATAAACGTGCTGACAGATAAGCGATTAATAAGTGGACGATAATATACCGACTGATCAAGATAACACTGAAATATGTTCTCCTACACTTCCGTTTCTTGGAAAGCTTGCTTTAGCTTTGACTGCAATTTGAGGACTCCTTCTGATTCCGTCTGACTGCCTTTCCAGCAGAAATGCAGAGTCGTTTTCTTTCGCTCGACTGCACGTCTTCACTAAACTTACACTTCCTACCAGTAGTAAATTTCTTCGGAAGCCGTTTAACACCATGTTAAAGTCGGATGCCGAAGTCAACAGCTGCCAATGCCGTCATTACTCACGCTCTGTTGACTTAACTAGAACCGGAACTACGCTTCCGTGAATGTCCGCATATTCTTAAAAGAACTGTAGTGAAATTCACATATCCCAGCCAACGCCCCTAGTTTCCCTCTCTGTCCCTTATTTTCTCTTGGCTTAACACATTAACTTATCTAAGTCAATAACTTGGTTAATTAAAAATATCAAAAATTTTAAATTAAATTAATTTATTAAGCTAATCATTAATTTAGTCAACAGTCCAGTCGAGAGTCCATTCCATATTTCCAGCTGGCCACCGGGGGAGCCCTGGGGACGAGGTTAGACAACCACGAAAGGTATTTTTGGTCGTTTAGATCGTTTTGGGTGGTTCCGCGTTTTAGTAACATCTCACTACGTTCCCCAGCCAGTACTGGGCCCACAGTAATAATATTGGTCATGTTGTTGTGTGGTTGGTTGGTAAACTGGAAATAAATCCACTAACCATTTAGGTATAGGCTTGGAGGCTTCGGAAAGCTTTCCATCGGAATTTGACGGTATTCAAGCGATTTTGTACCCCCGGTGTACCCAAATTATTTTTATTTTTTTAGGAAATTAACCACCGGTAGGCCATGGCCTACCCACCCCACGTTTTGTTCCTACCTAATGGTTAGTGCTTTGGACTTTGGACTTTGGATCAAGCAGTCCTGGTTCGAGCCCTAGCCTGGGGCATTGTGTTGTGTTCTTAGGTAAGACACTTTACTCTCACAGTGCCTCTCTCCATCCAGAAGTAAATCAAAGGCTCCCATGAGCCAGCTCAGGATGTAATTGATATTAATGACATTCATTGAATGCAGTTGTTGGCCCTTCCCTGTGAAAACCCTTGAATTGGAGGCTTCAGAAATTGGGATTCCACTGTATATATATTGTAACGAACTACAGACAGGTGAGTAAGGAATTAAACTGCTTAACGAACTGAGCAACATGACAGTACAACGCAGCGTTCTACACAACACCGAGTTCCCGCTCGCACACTTGGTTTCGGTCCCCAGCGGGGCAAGTATATTACACTGCCCCCCTCCAAGATGGGGACACGCCCCTGTGTCCCAATAAACAGAACTTTAAATAAACATTAAAGGTCTAAAATGTCTTTAAATTTGAATGTTTTAAAATGAACTTCAAGTGTCTGAACTTTAAATGTCTTTAAATTTGAATGTTTTTAAATGAACTTCAAGTGTCTGAACTTTAAACGTCTAAATAATAGTCTCTGGCCCAGCTTGGAGCCCTCCTGGATCGTGCCGGCCGCCCTGGAGTCTTTGGGTTGCTGCACTTGTTGTCTGTTGCATTGTATGACTCGTCATTCGGCCGGGGACCCTGATTGAGAACAGCTGGCCCCCCCTTGACAGATGGTGAACCTGAGGTCATCATGTTGCGCTTCTTGGAGTCTACACTCTTGCTGTCCGAAATACCTGGTGGGGGTGGAAGGCTCGTCTCTCCTACGGAAGCCTCACTCGATTTTCCCCACTGGGAAGGGAGCCACGTTGGCACGGCTTCCCCCTTATAGGGATGCAACCGATCATGATGTATGACCCTTGGCTTAGTTTGAGGGGTCTTCCGGGTCCTGTACACAACGTCACTAATTCTCTTGAGTACAACGTAAGGACACTCCCAAGGGTGCTGCAGTCATGGTGAGATCTTGTTCTTCCTTTTAGGGTTGTAAAACCATACAGCATTGCCCCGATCATATGTACGCTGATTTAGCCGTTGGTCGTACTTCTGCCTTTGCCTTTCACTTTCGATGTTTAGATGTTTTTAATCACAAATCCTTAATTGACGTTGTAATGACCACAAATGAGGAATTAATTGCCTCAAATGACGTCCTGATGTCAACTATTAGCGATCACAACCTTGTATATATAACGCTGAAGCTCAAAAAGCCAAGAATCAAGCCCTCTTACGTAAATATCAGAAGCTATACTAATTACAGCGCTGATAACTTCTTGCATGATTTGTCACTTACGCCTTTCCACATAATTAGTCTATTTGACGATTTTAACGATCAGGTCGATGCATTTAACGACCTGTTCTTGGAAGTACTCAATCAACACGCTCCAGTTAAGAGGGTCAAAATTAGATCCAAACCTAACCCTTTCATCACACCAGAAATTCGTCAACTGATGAGATCACGCGACCAATGGCACAAACCTGCGGTAAAAACAAAAGATCCTCTTCATTGGAACGGATATAGATTTTTTCGTCAAGAAGTGAAAAGGGAGATCCGTGTGGCCGAAAAAGTTCACGTCAGGGCTCAAATCCTGGATAGTAATGGAAATTCTAACTCGATTTGGAAAATCATTAACCGATGTCTACCACGTAAACATCAAGATAGTTCTATGGCTTCTGAAGACCCCACTGGGTTAGCTAACAAATTAAACGAATCTTCACTTCTGTCGGCAGTATGACTGCTCAAAAAGCAGGTGTCTTGGCTTTACATCATGGGCTTAATTTAAATTTGGAAGTGCCAATTCCTTTACCTATATCCTCCAACGATAGCCCTGAATCATTTAAGCTCCACCAAGTCACCGAAAGACAGGTAGAAAATGTTATCAGAAGATTACCATCCAACAAGGCTTCAGGAATGGACAAAATATCTCCTAGAATCTTAAAAGACAGTCTACCTACTACACTGACAACAATTACCCGCATTGTGAACAACTTTTTTATCACCAATACGTTCGCACGTGCATGGAAAACGGCTGAAGTCATACCTATTCTTAAATGCGGTAACCCAGAAGTCCCTAACAATTACCGCCCTATTTCATTATTTCCAATAATTTCAAAAATTACTGAAAGATTGGCACATGGACAATTTATGGAGTACCTAACTAGGAACAATAAATTGGCAGTAAATCAGAGCGGAAACAGAAAACTTTGCTCGACAGATACAGCTCTGCTGTACATTACGGATCAGTTACTCCAGGCTATGGACGGCAAAAAAGTCTCGACCATGGTTTTGCTAGATATGTCTAAAGCATTTGACAGTATTCGACACGATATCTTGTTATCCAAGCTACAAAGTCTTGGCTTTTCCCAGGGTGCGTTAGATTGGTTCCAGAGTTACCTTTCCGACCGACATCAGTGTGTAACGTGGTCGAAAGGAGAACTGTTCGCAAGCACAACACTAAAGAACACCGAAGCACACACGCTTCGTAACACGCTTCGTACACACATGCACTGCGCAAGCGCAGCGAGTCACTAGCGTTCAGTCCCCACGCTACACTATCCCCCGCCACTTAAGAGCAGGATTAGTCCTTTTGAACTTAATAACTTTTAGCACGCAACAGTTCTAACGAAGATCATGAGCTAGACTGGCTAGCACACAACTGTTCTAACATAGTCTCTGAGCCAAGGCGGCTCTCTCCTTTCGCGCGTCGGTCTCTGACTTGGTTCAGCAACTGGTGGGCCACTCTCCACAGGCACCTCGGGCGGATGTGGAATTTCAGAGACTGGAGAACCTGGGACACCAGTATCCGTAGAACCTGGGACACCAACATCCGGAGAAGCAGGAATTAACACGGCGCTATCCTCGGGAGCACCAGGCTGGCATTCGGTGACTGGAGAAGCAGGAATTTCCAACCATTCCAACTCAAGCTCGCCGGAGTTAACTGGCGCTCTTTGGACCTGACCATCATTTCCAGCCACCATTTCAACCCTGCCAGAGTCAACGGGTGTTGTTTCCATCTGCGCACCGAGCTCTCGCGAAGGAGGAGGAGGAGGAGGAGTCTCTTGAGGGGGAGAATGGCACGGTTTCAAGTAGTTGAAGTGGACCACTCTCCTTTGACGGCGCTTTCCAGGCTTTCTTCTCTCCTCCTCAATGCGATAGGTAACATCAGACAAAGCCTTTATGACCCTCCAGGGACCACACCAAGGCTTAAGGAACTTCTTCCTCCTGACCCTGGTTCGGTTTCTGTACCACACCCGGTCTCCAGCATGGAACCGCTGACCATAGCACTTTGTGTCATAACAGGCTTTCTGAGATTTCTGTGCTCGCTTGAGGTTTTCTCTCACTAGTCGCTCTGTTTCCTCCACCTGACGCTTCTGCTGAACAACATACTCAGGATATGTTTTCGCTGACCCAGAGAGAGGCGAGGCATCTAACTTAAGGGCAGCATCCAAAGGCAAGATTGCTTCTCTCCCAAACATTAGGCGATAGGGAGTGAATCCCGTCGACTCATGGACACTGGTATTATAGGCCAACAAGGCCTTTGGAAGGCAGTCTGCCCAATCCCGGCGATGATCAGATATTAACTTAGACAAGATCTTTACGAGCGATTTGTTCAGCCTCTCCACCTGACCATCTCCTTGAGGGTGGTATGGCGTTGTCCGTGTCTTAGCTGCCTCGATCAAATCACACAGTCCCTGGAAGACTGCTCCGTCAACATTAGCACCTTGATCAGAGTGTAAGTTCTCAAAACATCCAAATCGGCAAATGTACTCATCCATCACCTTTCGGGCAAGCGTGACTGCTGACGTATTTCTCACCAAGAATGCTTGGGCAAATTTAGTAAAGTGGTCCGAGACCACTAGCAACCACTCATGGCCAGAGCTAGACCTTGGTGTTGGACCAACAATGTCAATAGCTACCCTCTGCAGTGGATGGCCTGACTTGACATTGATCAAGGGAGCTTTGGGCACTTTAGGAGGGTCGTTTACTTCAGCACACGGTCCACACCTCCTGACGTGGTTTTCAACATCCTCTCTCAAGCCATGCCAATAGAATCTTTTCCGAACTTTCTCTACTGTTTTCGTCACACCAAGGTGGCCTGCAGAGGGATCATCATGAAGGGCGCACAGCACTTGCGGGGCGAGGCTTTCAGGCAAGCAAAGCTGCTGGCGAGTCTCCTGGCCCGTCTCTTCATCCTCCCAGCGTCTAAACACTAGACCATCCCTGAGAAGTAGCCGACCCCACTGTGACCAGTATGACAGCAGTTTGCGTCCCCCTCCTTCAGCGTCACACCTGGGAGGCCTAGTACCGACCTCAAGCCACTTCACAACTTGGGTAAGGACAGGATCCTGACTCTGAGCCACACGAATGCTCTCGTTAGAAAGGGGACCCACTTTCACAGACTGGACCCACGCAACATTGTTCTCCACATCACGGTGCACCGTTCCTTGCTGACACCAGGAGAGGCGCGACAGACCATCAGCATTGCTATGCAAACTACCAGGACGATGCTTAACTTCAAAGTCAAAGTCACTCAACCGTTCAAGCCACCTAGCCACCTGACCCTTAGGATTCTTAAAGTTCCTTAGCCACTGTAAAGCATTGTGATCAGTTCTGGCAAGAAAGCGCCTCCCATAGAGATACGTTTCAAAGTGCTCCGAACCCCACACAAGGGCCAACAGTTCCTTCCGGGTAGTACTGTAGTTCCTTTCTGGTTTTGTTAGCGCACGCACAGCAAATGCTATTACACGCTCTTTTCCACCTTGAACCTGTGACAACACAGCGCCCAACCCACTGTCACTGGCATCGGTGTCCAGGATAAATGGCACATCCAATTGAGGGAAGGCAAGTATTGGGGCATTTGTCAAGTGGCGCTTAATGGACAAAAAGGCCTCCTGACATTCGGCTGTCCATGTGAAATTGTCTCCCTTCTGTTCTGCTCAGTACAGTGGACATGCGATCTGGGAATAGTTTGGCACAAACTGTCGATAGTATCCAGCTGTGCCTAAGAATGCTTTCAACTGGCGGGTATTTGAAGGTACAGGCCACTCCTTTACTACACGTATTTTCTCAGGGTCAGTAGATATACCATCACGAGTCACGACATGACCTAGCACAACCACCTGTTCGGACAACAGCTTGCATTTCTTAGGATTAATCTTCAAGCCAGCTTCTGCCAAACGGGACAGAACAAGTGCGAGCCTCTCCCTGTGTTCATCCAGTGTTCGACCAAAGACTATGATGTCATATAGATAAACTAGACAGTCTGACCAGCACAAACCCTTGAGGACAATGTGCATAGCACGCATGAAACAAGCTGGTGCATTTGTAAGACCAAAACTTAATCGACGGAATTGGTAAAGGCCATCCGGAGTTGCAAAGGCTGTTTTCTCACGATCTTCCATTGCAACATCTATTTGCCAGTACCCTCTTAGCAGATCAAGGTGGGAGAACCACTGCGCCCCTGCCAAGCTCTCCAATATATCGTCGCAACGAGGAAGTGGATACAGGTCACGCTTGGTTACAGAATTCAGAGAACGGTAATCCACACAAAAGCGCTGGGTGCCGTCAGGCATGGCCACCAACACCACTGGAGAGGACCATGGAGATTCGGAAGGCTCTATTATCCTCGCTTCCAGCATCTCGTCGACTTGCCGACGCATTTCTTCTCTCTTGTGAAAAGGGACTCTACGGGGTGGCACCTGGATTGGTTGTGCGGAACCTGTGTCGATGGTGTGCTGCACTCCCTTTGCAGTACCTAAATCCATCGGTCCTCTTGAGACACAGTTAGCATTGGTAGCTAGCACCTCATAATGCTTGCGTTTTTCCTCGTCGGGCACTGACTCACAATTGATTGGGAATAGTTCTTCCATTGACTCGCAACAGTTTTCAAAGTCTTCCATGTGTACTGCACTGCACCATTTAACTCCGGGTAAAACACTTGCATCTCTCTCAGAGGAACCTGAAGAGACAATTTTGTAGCTCACACCTGTATGGCCCTCTTGGGACGACTCCCGTTCACTCTCCAATGGGTGGAGATTTCCTATGTTACTGCATCGGTAGATCCTTATTGGCTGGTTGGATGGATTGAAAACTCGAACCGGGACTCGGCCACCCTTGATGGTTACTGCAGTTCGAAACGCTCCAGCTGCATATCGTTCTGTGAACTTGTCTGAGGGTTCTAATACACCCACTAAATCATCTAAGCCATTTGCTTCCTGGACCTGACAAGGTATGTCTGCAACCATGTTTGGTAGCAATGTTATGGTTTCGGCCACTGTGATTCTGCAAACTTTATCAAGATGCTCGAAGACCATCTTGCTGGGTCCCTCTGTAGTATTGACAGTCTTGGTGTCAAAGTTAAGCACACATTTGTGGGCCCTAAGGAAATCTATGCCAACTAATACTTCTTGTGCCAGGCCCCCACACACAAACACCATGTGTTGCGCTACGATACCACCCAGCTTGAGTGTTACCTCCACTGCCCCCAGGATATTAAGTGGCATATTGTTAGCCCCAAGGACGGGCTTTTGCTGAGGCAAGAGTTTCTCTGTATTGCTCCTAACACGATAATACAACACATCACTGATAATTGTAGCCTGAGCACCAGTGTCCAATAAAGCTTGACATTTGAAACCATTTATTTCGCAGTCCAGAAATGCACCTTGGGAGGTTCCGGGCGGAGTCACTTTCGGTTGTGCCCCGCCCTTCTCAAGTTTCCCTGATATTGAATGCTCTGCGATGGGCAATCACGGATGAAATGAGTGAAGCTACCACACTTAAAACATGCTCTGGGGCCTTGTCTAGATTCTGCACCTTCGCGCCTCCCTGCACTTAATTCTTGTCTCCCTTGAGGAACATTTTTCAGTTTCTGTAGAATTTCAGCTTGCTGTTGAAAGAGCTCCCTAGCCCACGGAGGGGGCTCTTGAGTCCCTTGTTGAGAACCAGGACCAAAACTTGTCTGAAACGTGCTGTAACTGGCTGGAGAGGCACACTCTTCTTCTCCTGAGCTTGTGGTAAGCACACGGGCACTTCCCTTTTCCAGAACTTTCTGATTAGATTCATAGCGCTGAGCGGCAGCCAAGGCCTCATCCAAGGTTTTTGGGCCCAGGTCCAAAACTTTTTCACGCAAGCTTATTGGCGTAAGTGCACCCACGAAAAAATCTCTGGCGGTGCGATTTAAAATTTCCGGGGGGTCATCCGGGTAAGCCAATTCCACAAGACGAGAAATATCGCATCTCAGTTGGTGTAAATCTTCGTCAGCTCGTCTCGATTTAGCTCGCAGGGTAGAAATGTGCACTTGACGAGATTCCTTGGGATGAAAACGATCTGTCAGGGCCCGTTCAACCGTCGCCCACGTGGTGGTTTGATCCGTCGGTAAACTGTAATACGTTTGTTCGGCTAGACCCTTCAAATACGCCGGCAATATCTGACATTGCAGTTCCTGATTCCATTTGTTAAGGGTCGCAATACTTTTAAATTTCCTTAGCCAAGCCAGCCAATTTTCTCCCGAACCAGCCGAGAAACTTTCAGGTTTGATTCGAAGTGCACTGTGTATATCGGGCAAGCTGGCTGAGCTGGCTGAGCTGGTCGAGGCGGATGCTGCACTTTCGCTTTTCGTGGCAAGTTTCGCTTCCAGTTGGGCTAGTTTCGTCTCCAACGCTTTAACAGTTGCTTCCATGGTTTTTCCTTTAAATATCCCACCGCTGCCACCAAATGTAACGTGGTCGAAAGGAGAACTGTTCGCAAACACAACACTAAAGATCACCGAAGCACACACGCTTCGTAACACACTTCGTACACACACGCACTGCGCAAGCGCAGCGAGTCACTAGCGTTCAGTCCCCACGCTACAAGTGCGTTCGAATAGGTGATGCAGTTTCTAAAGTACTCCCACTTGAGTTTGGCGTTCCACAAGGCTCTATTTTAGGTCGAGTTCTGTTTACCATTTACGTTAATGACCTCTCTGTTCCTGAACGTTGCATATCTGCCTCTTATGTTGATGACTGCAAACTGTATTTGTCCTTCCCACCTGCTGAATTAACCACATCTATCTTTGCCTTGAACGAAGATCTTATGAGAATATGTCAGTGGTGCTGTAAAAATTCCCTTTTGATTAATC
The DNA here is from genome assembly GCA_029204205.1 of Desmophyllum pertusum. Classification (NCBI taxonomy): domain Eukaryota; kingdom Metazoa; phylum Cnidaria; class Anthozoa; order Scleractinia; family Caryophylliidae; genus Desmophyllum; species Desmophyllum pertusum. Next base: position 359,850 of record MU827790.1, on the reverse strand, counting down.
CGGATAAAACCAAAGTTCTAGCCGTTGGAGTACCACAACTCTTGCAGAAACTGTCATCATTCTGTATAACATTGTTTGACAAAGAAATAACACCTGTGCCTGTTGTTAAAGACTTAGGTATTCACCTCGACGCAAGCCTCAATTACAACGAACATATCACTAAAACCGTTTCAAATTTTCTATTTAAACTGAAACAAATTAACAGAATTAAGCATCTGCTGGATAGAAAAACGCTTTTGTTAGTAATGAATTCCTTTGTTTTTAGTAAACTACTGTACTGTTCAACTGTTTGGAGTAATACCAGTAACAGCAATATCGATAAGTTACAAAAAGTCGAAAACTTCGCTGGACGAATTATTCTAGGCCTTAGAAAGTATGATCATATTTCTGAAGGGCTGCGATCATTGAACTGGCTTCCTATTAAAGAGAGACTCATATTGAATGATGCAACTATGATGCACAAGTGCATCAACAACTTTGTCCCAGACTACCTTGCAAATAAGTTCAAATTACGTTCCCACATCCATGACAGACAAACTCGATCGTCTAGTACCCTGGACATACCCTTTTGCCGCCTATCAACTGGTCAGCGCTCTTTTGCTTACAGAGGGGCAAAACTCTGGAATTCCTTAAACAGTAATATTAAGTCTTTAAAATGTCCTAAGAATTTTAAGCGTCATCTTGCTAATTTGTTATTAGATTAATTTCCTACATTTGTAATATTTTTAATATATTTATTGTAATTACTATATTATTGTATTTATATTCTTAATTAATTTAAATTTGTATTTGATGCTGAAAAACCCACTTAGGGAGCTTCAATAAAGTATGTATGTATGTATGTATGTTCCCTTGCATACCGATGCACCCGTTTGATCTTCTCTTGCAGCGTCTGTGCATAATCGCTGACCACCTCACCCCTTGTCGATATCCGGTGTGCTGAACAGCAGGTCGACTGCGTGTACCCATTCCAGTAAAACCACTCCTTGACCCTTGCAATCGTCTTCTTTATCCCCAGATGGCCTGAGGTTCGGCTGTTATGTCACTGGTGCTGATCTGATGAGTAACCAAACTGGTACGTCCAATGTCACCAGGGCCAGCAGAGAACACATTGCTGAACTCGATAAGCAGTGACTTAAAGTCCTCTTGTTCACTATTCAGCTGTCCGACGCTCCTCTCGTAAAGGTCGACTAGATGAAGTAATAAGCTTCCCGCCCCTGTGAAGTTGTCTTCTTTTCCCGGGTGTGTCACACAATTCACTCTCGCTGGACTACTCCCCCCCTGGTCAACACTTTCTACCGGCTCACAAACTGCTGCTATGGATCGCTTGAACACTCTAGGCTGAATCCGAGGGGTTGAGCAGTCTCAAAGGGACATTGTGCTAGTTGGTGTGCACAAGGGCCCTTGCCACCAGTAAGTTATTACGTTCTTGAAAGTGAGCGGTCGCCTCCAGGACCCCAGCCCCATCTGTCGCCTCTCCCTCTACAAATTCTGCTGTCACAATTACTTCCGAACGAGACAGTATCACCACTGTCTCACAGATCGCCACGCGCCGACAAGCCAAGTTCCCTTGTGTCATGCGGCATGACACTTGGCCTCCGGGAAACGTCAAGACGTACACCTTGTTCTCCAGGCGCAGCTCACACTGCTGGGCCCGGAGAAAGTCCATACCAAGTATTCCATCAACTTCAATATCGGCAATTAAAACTTTGTGCACCGCTGAAGAGGGCCCTACCCCTATCGCAAACTCTCCCCGGCCGGTAAAGGGGAGAGTGCTTTCATCTGGCAGCGGCCTGCATCGGTCCTCTCCAAAGGAATCCTTTTTGCTTCAGGAAGCTCCTCGTAAATGGAAGACTTGAGCATGGTCTCGCTGGCACCCGTACCAACTAAGAACCTAACAGCCAACCCTTCCACAACACTGTCCACGTAGAGCCCGTCCTCGGCTCCCTCCGATGTATTCATTCTGACAGGGATCAGGGGCTTAATTGCTGAATCCTCCACCGAGCTCAGCCCACTTGTCCTCCATGATCCTCTGTAGCATTACCTTGATTTCTTGTAGCTCCACAGAAGTCGTGGCACCTGCGGTTCCCTGATGTTCTCCACGGCTGCTTACATCATTGTCGCCGGTGATCACCGCTCGAGCTGGTCTGTTTTGTTGACGATTTGTGGACATGAAGGCTTCCAGCTCGACCGCAATGGTGAGGGCATCGTTGAGCATCTGTGGCCAGCTTTGGTGTACTGTCCATCGCATGTCGATGTTACTCAGTGCATCAACAAAATGGCCGCGCGCACAGGACCACTGAGGTGCCTCCGCGTAGGCCTGACAGGTCAGTCTGCGGACCGCTTGTGCTAGCTCCGGCAGTGTCTCATCCCCCTGGCAAGAGCGGGTCTTCAGAGCCGTGCGATAAACTTGATGTTGATTTTCTTTTCCGAATCTGGCGGCGAGGGCATCTGTTAGCTCTGCAAAGTTCTTTCTTGCCTTGGGTTCTAGGTCACCCAAGACTGCTTGGGCTGGGCCTGTGAGGCTCACCGCCAGATAGGTGGCCTTCATTGAGTCGTTCCATCGGTTTATCTCGGCGACGAGCTCAAACTGAGCGAGGTAGTCGTCCCACGATATATTGCCGCTAAACGTAGTAGGGCGAATCTTGGGTTTATCGGGCTGTGTCTGAGCGACTGGGGTTTTGCATTCCTGGGCTCCCTGTGGGCCATAGTGCACGGGACTGGACTCTAGTTCGCTCGGTTGCAAACATGGCGCCCGGGAAGGCAACGTGGGATTAGAAACCCCAGTTTGACCAGTAACACTTGTTTTGAGGTACTCAGCGCCCGTCTCCGAGTCTACTGTGGGATCTCTCAGGTGGACATCGGTAGTTTCTTTGTTTTTCTCTGTGGCCAAAATATTTAAGCTTATTCAAATACCTTACATTTTATCTATTTTCGGTTCAAAGCTATTTAAGCTATCGATCGATTGAATTGTACACCTTCGTATACCAAATTACAAAAGTTTAAATTTATATTGGAATTGGAATCAAGTTAAACAATAATTTTTTTATAAATCAAACAACATTTAGAAATAACATTTACGGTCCTTCGATGTTTTCCTTGAAAATTCATTTGAAATGCCTTGAGAATCGGCTCCAAACGCCAAAGATCAGTTGAACGCTTCCTCTTTTCAGCAGTCGAGCAATGTAGTTTGCCTCAAATATTCCCTGCTGGAAACCGTTCTGTTCCCGGTGCTTAAATGAAGTTGTATAAACCCCTTGATTCGTCTCCAAATAATTTGTCAATGTACTTCGATAAAGAAACGTGAAGTAAATTTGTGAAAGAAGCATTTCTCAAACCAAGGAATGAAGGAATTGCAGAATTTATGTTTGTTGGCATCGGAACTCCTAAAAGGGCTATCTTTTAAATGTGTAAGACGAGAGAAGTCAAAGAAATACCGTCCTGAAAATCGGAAGCAACCCACCGTTTTGTTTTGCTATGCAATCGAGCTAACTACCCCTGACCTCCCTACCCCCCCCCCCCCCGACCCCCAATAACTACCAAATATTGCACCCACAATGTTGTTTAGTCTTGTGATTTCCCAGGCGTTATGCGCTGGTGAGCGGAATTACCAAGAAAAGTTTACAAACTATAAACTAACAAATTTTTCCCAACCATAACAACGAAAGCTCATCCTGAGCTAAAAAAGGTACCGGCAACAAAATGCTGGGGGTAACCAGCGATGGACTAGCATCCCATCCAGGTGGAGCTAGGTGGAGTAGTAATACTCCTATTTGGCTTCCTAGTTTGGCCCAAGTGCAGCTTTACTACCATTTTGATTTCAGTTGAAAGCTCAGCAATCTTGTTGCGTCTTTCCTCTTTCAGCCTCTTTGCCTTTTCTTGGTTTCCTGTCATCACTGTCGTTCTTGGTTTGAGAACCCTGCAACAATTTCTTGTCCCTGGAGAACAGTTCACCATGCCCAACACTTCTTCCCGCTGTCCAAGCCAACAGTATCTTCTTTTCGAAAATAGAACACTTGTTACAGATCGGCATGTGACAGTCAATAAAACATATTTTGTGTTAGTAAAGCAGGAACTACATGTCTTCCATTTTGTTTGAGAGAGTTGCTCTCTTTGAATGAGCCATGATCTTCAACATGCTCTACATTTTTTAAATATAAATTATTAACATAGTTTATGTATTAGGTTTGGCTCATGAAACATTCGGTGAATGTATCAATACTGAAATTCCGGCTGAGCCAGGAGGAAAGAATGATGTAGCCATTCCAAATTCAAATACCAACATCTTAAGATGTATGGGAAATAAAATATACGAGAATACAAAATTCTGTATGTTTGATTTTGAATAAATTGCAAAAACATTTCAAACCTTCCTTTTTGAATAATAGTAATAAATGGACCGAGGTTTTGATAAAATTACTTCGGAATTATGCCAAAATAGGTCTTGAACATTTGGTTTGATGCCATGGAATTTTTCTTGGTTTACTTTTTCCCATTACAGAGAACGAAATTATTGTTTTCCTAAGATCACTCGCATTCTAAACGTTGGGTAATTTTCGATTTTGCGCACTTCTGCACAAATCTTCAAAATGGCTCGATAGATTTTTTATAGCTTTCCCTTTGCAAGCTTGATAATGTGATTAATTGTATACATTCATTTAAAGTTTAATCATGAGCTATGGGAAACATGGATTTCGAGTAAATAAAAGCAAATTACTTACACAGAAGTTGTCTTTTGTCTTTAGTTGTCATCTCAGCCTATACATTGGGTATTCGAGGCACAAAACCGGCTATTTTGAATCATTTCGCTTCGGAACTGGAAACGAAGGCGCTGAAGGCGTCTACAAGGGAAAAATCGCTGGGTAGGAAGAACTTTTTCCGTTGCTAGGAGATTTGGATTTCTGGCCAATCACAGAGCCGATAAAACAATGGGCATTGTTTTTCAAATTCGTGGTCAGCTGGTAAGGTCAACAAAAACTCTCTGTCCCCCAGTTAGTAGAAAAACTGCGACAAAATCAAGACTTTCCCCACGGGGATGGCGACATGAAAAATGTAAACAGGAAATTATTAATTAAAATAAATTTCGACTGAATAAAAGCAAATAACTTACAATGAAGTAGTTCTTTATCTTTTATTGTCTCCTCAGCCGCTATTCGTTTGATATCAAGGGCATAAAAGCTGGCTTATTTAACGAATAATTCTCTCTGTTCGGTCCATTCGAAAACGGTATTCTTCGACAGCAATAGTTCTCATCGTTACATCGCACAGTCGCTGTTTGAAGAGAGAAAATAACGGGATGTTCTAATTTTGGTCATGATTATAAGCTAAATTTGAGTATATGAGTTGAAAAGTGGATGTTAACAGTAGTTGTGTTAATTATTTCTTACCTCGAAAAGCTCAACGAAATTCGAACTGACCTGTCTTCCGAGTAAATTTTCGATTCCAGTTTCTCACTCTTTTGAGACCCCCCAGGGTGGCCACCTTGAACTTCCTTATTTGGGCATGGCCACCCGGCTGTCTTACGAGCTTCGAACGAGTGATAAGAAATGTCTTCCTACCCAGAGAATTATTACCGTTAGTCAAAAATGCTAATTAGCATCCGGGCCTCTCAGTTCAATAAAAGCTTGTTTCCAGTTCTCGCGCTTTGCGCGAATATTCTCAAAGGGACTTGGGGATGAGATTGACAGTTGAGTTGCGATCGAACCGAAGCGAAATGATTCAAAATAGCCGGTTTTATGCCTCGAATACCCAATGTATAGGCTGAGATGACAACTAAAGACAAAAGACAACTTCTGTGTAAGTAATTTGCTTTTATTTACTCGAAATCCATGTTTCCCATAGCTCATGGTTTAATAATGAAGAGGACATATGAAAGGACGGAAAAGTTGCGTTACAAATTCATTGTTTACAAGTTATACTAATATATTCAAATCAATGCGCTCTACATTCTTCCGCGATTAATACATTTCATTGTATCAATGGAGCTTTTGATTTCTGTGTTTTTTATTGGTGTTTTTTGCATATTCATAGTCGCATCTATTATACATTTTGCAAGTAGTAGTTAACGTTTCTGATTATAAAATATGTAGTCTTTGTTGCGGATTGAAAGTATTAACAGCATAACTCTGGTTCAATTTTTAGACTTGTTGCTTTTCAAATTACTTTTCTATAATAATTGTTTGCTAGTATCTTTCTGTCTTTTGTAACCCGTGGTGGATGGAGCCTTCTTGGATGTCATCCCTTTCACTGGCATGGTAAAAAGTGTCACAAGTCCCCTTGATCCGTAATTGGAGTAAACACTCTTTAGTTCGACAAATCCAATGTCAGCTTTGGCCATTTTTTCCTTCATGGTTTTTGAAACGTTGAAATTGTTTTTGAAATTGTTTTACATTCATGTTAGGGAAAACGGCTAACAAAACCTCAGACAGAGCCTTACAATCTCCGAGGCATTATGTGCATAAAAAACGTTGGCATAGAGGTAATCCTAGCGGATACTTCTCAAGCTCTTCTTTCTTATCACAGGATTTATTCAAGCTAATGAATCATATGTGATGATTCATGTGATGATGCAATAGTCCTATTTGAATCATAACAAATCATATAACTAGTAATACGTGACTCGCAGGTCCTCGCGAAGCTCGGAGAAGTGCCTTTTTTTTTGGTGTGGGGGGGGGGGGGGGGGGGTAAAGGGTTATATATAAGAATTTGGCTGGGGTGGATTACTTGAAGTTGGACTTAAATTTAATTGTATATATGAAATTGTCCTGAATAGGGTGGAAGATATCTTTTTTAGAGACAATTTTATTTTATAAATAAGAATTTTGCAAGAGTGGATTACTTGGCTTGTTTGGAGGAGGGATACCATTGGATAGGTGGTTGTGGATTGGGGAGATGGGGAGGGGGGGGGGGTTGTTATAATGAGTCAAAATCTCTGTCTAACTATGTATCAGGTAGGCCGGGATGGAGAAGAGGACTGATTTTTCTGTTTGGCCAGTCTGTGATTGTGGAGCAGTGGGGGAATTTAGGGGAGGGGCCTGGACATCATCACCCCCCTTATAGTGAAGTGCAAAACATTAGCCCACCCACCCACCCCCCCCCCCCCCCCCCCCCCTTATATGAGGAACTGAAAGTCTTAACTTAACCCTCCCTATTAATTAGAGCAAGGAAATGCCCATCTTCACTTAACCACCCCCCTCCCGGAATGAATATTGTGTGGTTCCAGAAAATATCCATACCCCCTCACGGTAGGTTTTTTGGTTTGAACCAACCCCTGGAAATTCCAGTTTAGCTTCATACTTTCCTTTAAAAGTTTTGGCTTTTGAGATCCTACTCCCCCTCGGAATTTCCAATGACCTTTCTTGGGGTGGGTATGGTTATTTTCTGGAACTACCCATTTATTTTGAGCATAGGTAAAATGAACACACGGACCAAATAATACTTAAAAAGCTCCATATTAATAAAGAAACCTATAATATTGTTCAGTAATATATTCATTTGTCAATACTATATATTATAGAAATTGGCCATAACAGTTAACAACTTTGTATGTTCATTGGGGTACCGGTATATTATTCCAAAACATAAATGTAAATCAGTTACATGGAAGCTGTTTCATCCTCATAAAGACACTAGCAGCTTATTGAGCAACTACAAGCAAACTCAGACTGGATATAAACAAGGAATGTGTTTCTTCAGTCATGGAAATTATCACTTCTTCAATCAATTACTGCATATACTCAGTTCCCTGTTGAGAAAAAAATTCAAAGAAATATTGACCTACTTGTACATGGAAATTATATTGACTGAATTTTGGCAACAGTCATATACTGGTCAAAAGATAAAGAACACAAAAATAAGATGGAAATTGCTAGAATATAGCTGGTAGGTGATTTAACATTGATTTTCCTTCAAAACATAAGAGGAAAATAACATGTAAAAATCATAGTGCTAGTTTGCAAGGATTATAAAGACAACTTCAATGCAACCAAACAGTCCTGAGGAGAATGACACAACAATTTACTCTACACATCTCCAGATATATATTATACTGTAACTTAATATGTATATATGGTCATGCAAATATAGTTATTATTTACAATTATACAGCCATCTCCTTGATTGATGGCCGACAGAAAATAAATTTGGAGCTTGAATAAGCTCCTACAATCGCTTTGTTTCATTGCTGGTTATCTGTGACATCCACAATGCAAGGTGTTGTTTGTATGTTATTTCCTTCAAAATTCAACCATCTTTAAACTGAAGTAGCGAAAAAACCGTAAGAGGTGCGATGAGGTGCGACCCCATTTAAGTATACCTCATGAATTGAACTTTAAAATCAAGGGAATTCTGGCTTCGATTCTTCAAACCTCGATGCATAAATCATATCACCCAACTTATAAAATTACAGAAATTAGGACGCCATTTTGGGAGCCAGCAGTTTAGACAGTTTTAGCCAAAATCATTCCTAGTTATGTCACCAAAATATCGAAACAAACACCCCAGACGGTATCTTTAATCACTTACCTTTCTTCTGATGCCCTGTGCTTTTTCAATGCTGCTATGAAATGAGAAAAAATAGGCGAAAAACAACACGATATCATTCGCCTTCGAATCGCGAAACGTGCACAATCGCCTCCCATACTGCAGTTCGGCGACAGTTCGGCTGTTGCCGTGTAAAATGTTCTCTTCGTTTGCATCTACCGCGAGTGGCAAATTCGCATCTGGTCACTCGATCAGAATATCGGCGAATTATTTTTAGACGCAAGTCGTGGTAGTCTGAAGGTGTGAGCCCCCGTCCTCCATCTAAAATTCGATCGATTTGTATTTTAAAAAAAATATGTCGTAGTCAATGTTATTTTAAACCCATAAAAATTGGATCGATAAACAAACTTGGAGTAAAATTCTTGAGTAGCCTTTCCTGTTTCTACATTACGTGTACAAAGATTACGTCGAAGTCAATGTTATTAAGCAAAGAAAAGAATAAAAAAAGAACGGCCAGGATTTGAACCGAAAAAAAAAGAAGGACCCTTTAGGATTAGAACTCTCGCCCTCAATCCCGAAGATCAGATTTAAAAGTTAGCGCCTTAAGCCATTAGGCCACACGAGCGCGCCGTGTGACATCATTACTGTCAACCACGATTTCCACAAACAAACAAATATGACCGTAAAGTCCAGATGAGAATTGATCCCGCGTCAGCTCTTGGGGGACAGAATTATAAACCCCGCTACGCGAGGAATGATTTGATCTGTACCCAAAACATCATAGTATGATTCTGTTACATCTCCAAATCATCACCATGATGACAACTGGCCTGTTGGAATCATGTCTGGAATCATAACCATGATTTACAGTCGAATGAATCATAGTTATGATGCCAATTGGTGGGGTTTCGACAAAACACTGACCCCCGGTCAACTGACCCCTTACTGAACCCCTACTGACTCCCTAACTGACCCCCTCTAAAATTCACTGGGAAAATGAGAAAAACAAAACAAAAGTCAAGAAAAATACAATGAGAGACTGAATCAAGTTCATAAATAAATTTTAGCTAAATACCTCTACATGATAAACAGCATTTTAACAGTAACACTAATTTGATATAAAAATAAGATTTTTATTATGTAAATTATGCAGAAATTTGGTGCACAAAATGTCATGATCGAGCTAATAAGATGACAATGCAGCGTTCAACAAGCTGCTCACATATTATACATTTACAATATTAAAAATACACTTTCAAAACTACTAGTAAGTATTTTCTAAAGAATATAACCAATTGTAGTAGCTGGTCTTTGTTGCGTACCATTTACACAAATAATCCAGTTGGAAATTTTTGGTATAAACATTTTGAAAATGATATTTTAATGGCAGAGGAAAAGTAACATGTTATTTACCTGAACAAAAGACCACCCAAACCATCATCCATATTTTTGGATTTTTTAAACCATATTATACAATACAATCTTGGTTTTAAAATAATCAATAATTATTAACAGAATGAATTATTGCAACCAACACACTATAAATCCTATCACGCCTCAACTCATTTTACAGAATAAAACTCAAACAATTTTTAACTGTATGAATTATTTTTTACCTGTTAGAACTTGTTTTATATTTTTGCAGTATCAAAATGAACTATTAAATTGAAGCAATGTGACAGAGACTGAACTGTCCCTGCTTCATTTTTGATTTTTATGCGCATGCGCATTAAAAAACAATGATAGAGACCGTAAAATGTTAACACGTTAGTCAAACTTCGGTGTTCCCCTGGGATTTCTCGAAGTGACACATCATCACGAGTGTTATTTTGTACCGTCATCGTAATCAATCTTAGGCCGAACAACCAACAGTCATAACGGCCATGATGTAGTGGACTTCCCAAAGAAGGGAAAATTTCAACCCTGCCACTCTGAGGTTTTCAGAAGAGAAGAGAAGATCAGACAATAGATAATTCGTGGAAACGTTTTTCTGTGAATGAACTGAACGCCAGCTGAAAAGTGGCCAGTGTGGGACTGCATGCCAGAGTCCGCGATCAATAGCAAATATCCAAGTCAACTTCTCTATACCTGTATTGACCAATTTTTGCTGTGACCCTTGGCTTGGAATTGTTTCGGGAAATCGTCATTGAATGGCGCCAAAGACCAACATAATTAGATTTCTATTGTTATGTTTATTACCCGACTTTTCGACTATGATGATCGAAGCTACTCTGCTGGCAGGGTAAACATTGTCATGTATCTTTCAGTTCTTTAGTAGCAGGAGTACTTTTGGGCTTTTATAGTTTAAAACATACAAGCTTTTGGCTCGAAGCACAAGAACTTATATTTTAGCGTAAATTTAATTTGTTCATCAATCACAGCGAAATATTTGTTACATACATCCCACTCCAAATGAAAATAAACCCTGTCAAAATTGCCTGTCAGAACGACAACAGGATGACTTTCTGGACTTTTTATAGCTAAGAAAGCAAAACAAACCGGCCTTCGATCAATAAAGAACGAGTTCAGTTAAAACCAATGTTTATGTCGCAGAGTTCGAGACATGTTGGAGTGCTGTGTAAACAACTTGTTTTATAAGCTTAAGTTTATTTGTTTTCATTCTGATTTCTTGCGCTTTTCTTTAATTTATAGTTAAATCTCTATTTAAAAAATGCATGTCTTTCATCGTACATAGTAGCCTGCGAGCAAGCTCTCTGGGTGTTTTTGGGGGTGGGGGGGTGGGGAGGCGGGAAAGTGAAAGAGAGCTTGCAACGATGTCTCAGAGTTTTGAATATCTGCGCTCAAAAAATCGACGCGAAATGCTGATTGGTGGAGATGAAATGATTGATGACGTCATTAATCCTTTCACGCGACGTGAACAAGAAAACAAAATGGCGTCCGACAGGGACAGATTTATTCGCGAGGCTTGCGAGAATTTCTCTCAATATCTCAAGTTTCCCCTCGAATTAAAACGCGAACAACGTCAAGCGGTTCATTCTTTACTTCAAGGAAGCGATGTTCTCGCTGTTTTACCAACAGGATACGGCAAGAGTTTGATCTTTCAACTCTTTGCTGTTGCGGCCGCGATCGAAAGGAAACGGCATCAGACAGTGTTGGTTGTTTGTCCACTACAAAGTATCATTAACGACCAGATTGCAGAAGCTAATAATCTTGGGATATCTGCGGCATCAGCTACAGACCTATCGGAAGAGGAGTTGACTTCGGCGAAATTTCAGCTGTTGTTTGCCTCAGCGGAGAAAGTGATCGAGAAATGCTTTCTTGCTGTTCTAAAAGATGTTGGCTCTTCACTTCACATGAATTTGGCGGCTATTATAGTAGATGAATCACATACAGTGGAGATGTGGACAGGAAAAAGGTATATTTCGTGTTTCATTAGGGAACGATTTTCCCGAGATGTGTTTAAGGCTTATATTCTCATGTCAACATAAGCTTATTATGCGAGAAAATTCATACTAGCAGCTCATACTGATTTCTGTCTTTTAATTTCCTTCAGGACAGACGGGAAACACGATGCCAGTGCTTTTCGTGAGGCTTTTGGAAAATTGTCAACTCTCAGATCGTTTTGTAAGCAAGGTAGGTGTAATAAGGTTAATGGCTTGATGAGTACATGTATGTCTCCATGTCATGTTCATTTTATTTACATGTAAATATAGCCTGTTTGTGTCTAGGAACCACATTTTGGTATTTTACTCCCACTGAACTTTGTTCAAATCTCAATCTTTTTTTATTGTGTGAAGAGTAAATCAAATTTTTTGTATTGTAGAAATAATTATTATCTTAAATTGTATTATTCCAACTGAATTTTGTATTTAATTGCCAGAAATGTAAACTAAATTTTCTTGTCCACTTTTTAGGCACACCCATGCTTGCTATAACAGGCACGGCAGATAGCCAAACCCAAAGTGTGATTATCAAGCAGCTAGGATTAAAAGAACCCAAGAAGTTTTATGTCAGTCCAAACCGCCCAAACCTACGCATCTCAGTTGTCAAATGCAAAAAAGAAGAAATGTTGAAACATTTGAGTTGGCTCATCAGTCTCCTGAAAGAAAAGGGAGCCAATACTCCCAAGACAATAATATTCTGCAATGGAACTTTGACTGACATAGCTGTTGTCTTTAATCATCTTTTGCTGGAGTTGGGTAAAGCAGCTTATTCACCATGTGATAGGCAAACATCTGATAATTGCCTTATTGGAATTTTCCACTCTCTAACATTGCAAAAATATAAAGACAGAGTTGTTGATTCATTCAAAGGAGATGGAAAGAAGAGAGTTGTCATTGCAAGCTCAGCCCTTAGCATGGGAGTGAACTTCCCAGATGTGCGGCTAATAATTCACTGGGGGCCAGCACGAAACCTGCTGGACTACCATCAAGAATCTGGCCGTGGTGGTAGAGACAACAAGCCAACACAAGTGGTTACAATTTATTACGGTCAACAACTAAGTTTCTGTGAAGAAGATGTAAAAACATTTCTCAAAACAGATGGTTGTTTCCGAGTTGAAGCTTTTAAGCCCTTTGACAAGAGAATCGGGCCAACAGAACCAGCACATGAATGTTGCAGGAACTGTGCACAAATTTGCAAGTGCTCAGAAAGTGGATGCCCTGTGGAAGCACCTGCATTTGAATTGGAACATGTTGATACGGATACTCAACCAACCCTCACTCGCCCAGTTTCTGCAAATGACAAGGATGACTTAAGAGAAGCTCTAGATGAAATGATTCGGTTGATAATTCCAACAATGAATTTACTGAATGAAAACATTGATCCTGGCTATGGTGAGCAAATAGTTGATAGCCTTATTGAAAAAGCCCACTGTACATTTACTGTGATGGATGTCACAGAACACATTCCTTTATTTTCTGCCCAACATGCACTTAAAATCCTGGAAGTCTTCCACGAAATGTTTGAGGACATACCTGTGAGGTTTCCCTTTGATACTAACACAAGATGGCTTTGATAAGTAAACGATTTTAATGAATGCTTGGAAACCTCGAGTACATGGACGCCATGATGGTGGAAGAACTATTACCCACAATTCCCAGCGAGATACATAGACGCTAAACTTCCGGTCACTAAACTTCCGGTAAGATAACATGAACATTACATCTCCTTCCTTCTAGTTATTAAATCACAGAACTAGGAAGAGCAATTGCCATAATAACAACAAAGTAAATAAACTTGATAATAGCTTATGAGATTGAAACTTCTCAACTTAAGCTAATGTCCAATGAGAACAAACATATATATAAACATTGTCATTTCAGTTCAAACAGTCATACAGTCTCGGAATGTTATTTAAGGGGATCAATTCACTTTAACACAGCAAGTCTATAAGTCCAAGATTTTCCGAGGAATTCGTCTCCTTGTGGATCTACGTAATGTCTGTTGGTCATGAGTTGGACCCTTCGGACTTTCTTTGGCACTATCAACTTTGACCTGGCCATCAGGGCTGTCTAGACTTGGCAAATCAGCTTGTACGGGAGGAGTGTTCACAGGTGTAGATGTGGTGAGATCTGGAGTGTTCAAGCTCGGGGAAACAGACACACCCGGTGACTCTTGTGTGGCCTTTTTGACAAGTGAAGTGTCGAAACCACTGTCCTGAAAATCATCGTTGTTACGGTTGTGTCCAGATTGGTTCAGCCTTTTGAAGAATGACGAATTTCTACTGATAGTGCGATCTTCACTTTCTGCAGTGATCATGCTACCTTTCTTGCGCACAACAGTCATGGGAGTAGGATCATAAACAGTTGCACCCTTCGACACAGTAAATGGCCTCTTGACCAACACACTCTCGCCAAGATTGATGTCACAGGGTTTCACGTAATTCTTGTTGTCTGCATGGGCTTTGATCTTAAGCTTTTGTGCTGAATCATGCTTGCGGACAATTTCGGACACAGGGTCGACATGGTTGGCTTGTGGTAGCTTGTTACGGACAGCACATTTCAATAACAATACAGCAGGGGCAACACCAGTGGTTGCATGAGGTGTGGTGCGGTAATTACGCAGAATTACTTGTAGTTCCTTTCTCCAATTCCTCCCTTCAGTCTTGGCAGCCTTGATGCACTTCTTCAACGTTTTCACGAATCTTTCAACTTCTCCATTGGCCCTCGGCCAGAGTGGGGTGACCTTACGATGTCTAAAACCAAGCACACGAGCAAACTTAGCAAATTCGTCTCCATTGAATGGCGGACCATTATCTGACTTTACCACACGGGGTGTTCCAAATGTAGCAAATAGCTGATCTAGCTTGGGTATAACCGCGCTGGCAGATGTTGATGACACTGGTTCAACAAACGGGAATCGCGAAAAGTCATCAATCACCAGAAGAAGGTTTTCGCCATCCACGTACGCAAAGTCAATACTTATTTCATCAAATGGGTTGTCAGGTAACACAGACATTTGGAGCGGCTCTCGAGTGTAAACTGGAGTTACGATTTGACACGGTAAGCAGGCCTTGACTTTGGTTTCCACCATCTTGTCCATGCAAGGAAACCACACCTTCTCTCGCAGGAGAGCTTTGGTTTTCACTATACCCAAGTGACCTTCATGGGCAATGTCAACAATTCGTTCCTGTAATGTGGCAGGTACCACAAGGCGATCAGACTTGAGCAAGACAGTGTCGGTACAAGTTAATTGTTCTTTCACTTGTTCATACCGCGACAGTTCAGATAGCGATACATTGGGGGGAGCTTTGTGCCAGCAGCCAGATTTGACTGCGGACATGACAGCTTGGAGCGTTAGATCCTTTGCAGTTGCAGACTCTATCTCAGGCAATGTGATGGCTTTTGGCACAGCATTCTTTGCAACAAACAAAATGTGCTCCTCAGATTCCACTTCATAGTTTTGAGACTCTGGATCCCCAACTGGGTGTCTGGAAGCATAGTCGGCTGGGTTTGAAGAACCTGGGCGGTACTCTACAGTGAAGCGATATTGCTGCAGCTCCATGAGCCAGCGTTCTATCCGAGCAGATGGCTTTGAAGACGGGTTGTTGAACAAAGCCACAAGAGGCTTGTGGTCGGTGATGACCTTGAACTCTTTGCCATATACAAACAGGTGGAAGCGTTTGACTGCCCAGTATATTGATAGAGCTTCACGATCTATCTGCGGATATCTAGATTGGGTGGGAGTTAGCGGACAACTGGCATAGTGAAGTGGTGTGACTTACTTGGTCGACTCATCTCCTTGGGTCAAGACAGCACCCAGACCCACGGGGCTACCATCAACGAATATGGACGTTGGCTTTTCAGGGTCAAAGTACCCAAGAGTAGTCTTAGTGGACAATGCAGCTTTCAGACGTTCGAATGACGACTGTTCCCCTTCCATCCACTGCCACTTCATCCCATCACATGTGAGCTGTCGAAGAGGTCTGGTGATTACCGCAAAGTCTTTGATGAACCTTGAGCAGAATGCGGCAGAGCTGAGGAGGCTTCGCACTTCCGTTACGTTGGTCGGCGGAGCAACATTTTGAAGAGCTTCAACTTTTCTTGGATCAGGTGACATGCCCTTTTCGGAGGACACGTGGCCAAAGAAGAGCATGGTGGGAACTCGAAACTGACACTTAAGCAAATTGATTGTCAGTCCACTCTCGTGAAGTCGGTTGAACACTTGTTTTAGGTGTTGGTCATGGGCTTCGTTGTCTACGCCACCGATGTAGATGTCATCACTGATATTCTTGACGCAGGGTATGCCATGGATCGTGTCACTCACTTTCTTTTGGAAGATTTCTGCAGCACACGAGAGACCAAAGTTGAGACGCTTGTATCTAAACAGCCCCACATGAGTTGAGAATGTGGTCAGCAGTCTTGAATCGGGATGGAGCGGGATCTGATGGTATCCTTGGTTTAGATCAATCTTGCTGAAGACTTTGCAACCATTGAGGTCAGACACCACGTCATCGATGGTGGGAATAACGTGCCTTTCCCGGACGATAGCTTTGTTTAGGGCACGCATGTCGACACAGATCCTTATTTCATTTGGTTTCTGGGGCTTAGGTACCACCACGATCGGTGAAACCCAAGGGGTTGGGCCTTCAGCGTGTTCGATGATGCCATCTCTCTCAAGTTGTTCGAGCTTCTCTTCTACTTGCTTCCTAACGTGGAATGGGATGCGGCGATGTGGTTGTGCTACCGGTTTGATAGATTCGTCTACGTGTATACGTACTGGTTCACCTTTGTATTCGCCCATTCCATTAGTTAGATCAGGAAAATCTTTGAGGAAGTTTGGAGTACCAGGCGGCAGACTCACAGATGGTTGATCAATTGCGCTAACAGCTTTGATGAGATTCAATTTCTGTGACGTCATCCAGCTAAGTATGGAGCTCGATGAACCCTTCGCAAAAAAAAATGTCTCCTCTGATGCACCATGATCACTGGCAACGTTGGCACGAAATTTGCCACATAGGTCTAGCGGCTTAGCAGTCATGTATGGATACACTTTGGTGTTTGTATCTGTCAATTGTGGTTTCGGTTTCAGATTGTGAAAGTCCTTTTGGCTCAGGATATTCACTGTTGCGCCAGAATCTGCCATTATGCGGATGGGGGTATCCAGAATCCTGACTCGGAAGATAGGTTTTACGGTTTGGGATTCCTGTGTGCCAATGTTGAATGTATATTCTTCACGGTCGTTGCTATCATCTCCTTCCGCACCGGCAAGGGTTGAGATTGCATCACCAGAGGGGTCTTCATCGCCAACAACTCTGGCGTGTTTTTGATAGCTGTTGGGTTTACTGCGGCACATTTTAGCAAAGTGATTCATTTTGTCACAGTTCAGGCAATGTTTGCCTTGGGCAGGACAATTACCCTGGTGTGGGTAATTCCAACCACATAAACCACACTTGGTGTTACGCCCGCCCGGGGTGTTACGAGAACCAGACGTTGGTCGAGAGCCCTCTTTCGGTTTATCATCACTGATTTTATTTCGACCATAACCGACCGCATGCGATTGTTGTTTCTCCATTTCACTGGTTTGTTCATCGGCGGTTTCCATAGCACGAGCGGTCTTGAGCAGTCTTTCCAGGTTGAGGCTCTGTTCGATTGCTTTCCGTCTAAGACGAAGCGATGAAGTGCCTTGAATGATTTGCCGTTTGATTTCCAGCTCTAAGTCGGTGAATTCACATTTGTGTGCAAGCAGCTGTAGACGGGTATAAAACTCGGTAATGTTCTCACCGGCCCTTTGCGTTTCCCGACGAAAGACATAAACATGATGATCAAGACACTTTTGCGGTTCGAAATGATCGGTAAGAGCTTTGACGGCAGTCTGGTATGCATCACTTTCTTCAGTCGGTTCAGGTACAGTTAGCGTTTCGAATACATCGCAGGTTTCCTCTCCTACGTAGTGCAGAAGCATGGCTTTCTTTTGGGAAGCTTTGGTGATGTTCATTGCTGCGAACATATTATTCAGACGTTTGACGTATTTGTCAAAACGGGTAGGTGCTGTTTCTCTCGGATGGAGCTCAAATTCCGGAAAGTTCGGTAGGTTTATTGATGTGGCCATGGCTGAAGACGTTGAAGGTTGATAAGGCCGATGAAGATTCCACACGCATGGAAAACACAATCGATAAGCAGATTTTCTTGGCTGATTACGCACTCAAACGCAGATATTCTCGTCTTCGATTACAGTTGACACATCCTCGTCGCCATTTGTGAGGTTTCCCTTTGATACTAACACAAGATGGCTTTGATAAGTAAACGATTTTAATGAATGCTTGGAAACCTCGAGTACATGGACGCCATGATGGTGGAAGAACTATTACCCACAATTCCCAGCGAGATACATAGACGCTAAACTTCCGGTCACTAAACTTCCGGTAAGATAACATGAACATTACAATACCCAATCTTGACATTATGGTGGAACTCTTTGGGAAAGAGAAACCTACATGTATTTTCACAATGCTACCCCAGCCTGTGGAGTACCTGTTTGACCTAGGTGATTCAGACAGTTCAGTGGACAATGAAGAAGGCTTCGTTTAGAATTGACGTGGACATGTTTTTATTTTCATTAATCATTTCAGCCCAAAGGGTGTCCATACCAACATGTACATATTTCTCCTAATGATGACCATTGATACTAAATTACAGGTACATGTACAACATTTTAGATTATTGGAATGTAAGAAAAGTAGATTACATACCTACAGGGGTACATTGAATTTTGGATAATTTATAATAATTATGGTGACAATAACAATTTATTATATTATTATTGGGGAACCTACACACATGTAGTTGAACGTTGTAAAAGTGTTTAAAATCTGTATAGCCACTCACTGCAGGTTCATTTTCCAAGCAACAACACAATGACCTCCTTACATGTAGCTTTGCTAAGTACTAACTAAGGTACCATGAAATCCTGATTTCACAAACCTCCAAGGGAAACCAATATTGGTTTGAGAAATCAGGAATTTGAAATGTCGGGGCATGTAAAATTACCCTCAATTAAATCCAAGAGAAAGGACTTTCGGTTAGTTATTGAGCAGAAGTTGATGGTTTGAGAAATCGGGATTCCACTGTACATGTACATGTAAATATCATTTAGGGTAACTATAACAGTAACTTTTATTTGAATTAATTTTGCACTCTGAACAAACTTTATACCAGTGATTTTTTTCTGCAAATCTAGTGTATTGACATTTGGAACAGTCTTCAACATGTTACATGTACAGCACAATACATTGTACATATTTCACTCAGGCTTCTACTGTACACCTTTCCAGTGGGGTGGGTGGTGGGGATTATTTTTTAATCACCCCAATAGTGGGTGAATAAATTCAGAGGGCAATTATTTCAAATACTGAAGGATAGTTGGCTGAAATAGTTCATAAGCCATAGAGAGGAGTACACAGGGGGGTAAGGCTATTACTTGGGATATTTTCAAAAACGCGATATTGATTAATCAAGGATGGCTATTATTAGAGGAAATAAGTTTTGCACTTTTGCTGTACAAAAATTTTGGGCTTCATCCTGTACAAGTCATACCATGTGGCATAACATTTTTGCAGGATTTAATTGTTGCAGATTTTCCAATCATCCGCGCGAAAAAATAAAATCCTGTTAGAATAAACTGCATTGAGGAAAACAATGGGAATATTTATGAATATCAGACATGGAATTGCCCAGATACGTTAAAAATTTGAAATCAAAATTTGCAAAAAATTGTTCCTGTGAAACGCAAAATATCAAAATTAAACTCCCGTGAAAATTTCATGCCACATGGTAATAACAATGTAATTAAAGTTCAACCTTCCCTTTCATAAACAGACTGCCATAGCCTTGTCTTCTCAGACATCCATCCATGAAGATCTCTGAAATCTAGATTGATAATACTGGAAGGGAAATCTGGGAATGATGGGTGTCCATCTCTGCCTGGGGTGTGCTTGAAAGCTTTGATTTGCATTAAATCAGACATAACTTGTAAAACTGCTTCTTTGTTGTTGCCCTTACATCGGTACCCTTTGAAATCACCTATACCACAGTCCCTGTCAATTGAATCAAGGAGACGCTCAAGATTCTCCAGGCTTTCAGCCACTCGCGATGCACTCGCTTGGTTAAGGTTTGGACCCAATGCCCTCCACATGGTTTTAAGGACCTTGTGTTGTTGTTCCTTCTTTAAGTCTAAAGAAATATTCCCGCCAAGAACACCAAACCTGTTGTAGAATCTGTTCCACAGGAGTTGGAAAGCTTCAAATTCTGAATAAAGACCAGCAATTTTAACCAGATGGAGAAGCACAACATATGCATACTTAAAGTGCCCTCCTGATTTGTACAGTAGCAAAGCCAATTTGTATGTCGTGTAACCTTTGTCCATCTCCTTCTTGGACTGCATCATTAAAATCAAACAGAATCAAACCAAACTTGAGTTTTGCACAGTGATAATTGTACAGGTGATCACCTGGAGGCACTTGTTCCTCTTCTGTCATGTTGTCAGAAGGTACACAGTGCGGGTGGAATCGTTCCTCATGCCTGATAAAAAAAAAACATTTATAAATATAATAATTTACATTTTTACAAGGGATAAATTGTGCATCCATTTCCTCTTAAAGGTTCCCTTGGGGGTGGAGAAGAGGGAGGGAGAGGCTGAGACTGTTAATCATAATACACCAGGTGCTCTTATCATGCAATATATTTTAGCATAACTTGTGTCAAGGGAAGTGACCCTCTCCAAAAACCCCAAGTTGTACTAAGTAGTATTAAACAGTAAGTACATGTACTACAGTACTGCAGCCACAATATATCAATATTATATTGGTTCTGATTAGCCTGCAAGCCATTCTTGACACCCCCTGCACCAACAAAAGAGCCTGCTCGCAGGATAATGGACGGTACATACAGTATGGTAAAATGTTGACACCATACCTGTTCCTGGTTACTTTTGTACTGAAAACCTTTCCGCAGTCAGCACGGCAGTAGTAATACCCATACTCGTCTCTCAGTTGTCCTTGGCGGTCATTTCTTATCTGATGAGCACTGATCTCATGGCTGTAATGAAATGCATGTAAAATTAAATTTATTTTTTTAGTGTGAGTTGCAAGTACAGGTACCAGGTGCTATAGCAATTTATTTTAAAAATAGCCTAGACTTTCACCCCTCTATTCAAGCAAGTTACCTTGAATGTTTTGTCAGTACATGCAATTCACATACCCCTCCTTAATCCTGCTACCATTTACTTTGGTTCCCTAGGTGTGACTTAGCTGTTTCCATGTTAATTACCTTACTCTTCCAGAATGGTAAACAAAGGCTTTGTCACATCCTTCCACTCGGCAATTATAATGGCCAAGAGATGCCAGTTCAAGCTCGTGGGTTTGCTGAACCAAGCAGTTGATGTCACCAGATACAAAGATGTATTTGTCAACAAAGAATTCACAAAGATTCAGTAACCAATTCCCCATGGTTGTCTTGCTCACTGATTCATCAGGCATTATGTAGTTCGGTTTATCTAAAAAATATGAACATATATTTACAAGAAATGAGTGGTAGTGACCGTACATAGCAACAAAACTTGGGTTGACAGATGGGAAAAATGTTAAATGTGGAGTTCATGACAATAATCAATAAAATAGAGAATGGGTACAAATATGTGAATATCTTTACATTTAAAAAAAATAAAAGTGCTAATTTATTGAAACAAATAGCAATACCATCTTCTTTGGCCATTTCTGACATCTCTAAGAAGGCAGCACAGATATGACCCCCCAGCTCACACTGATGGAAGTCTTTATATTCATTGTACCTCCTCTTTGGACCAGCTGACGCATTTGTTTTCCGTGTCCTGTTAATACTTGCCTTGGTGGTTCCTAACTCACTTCCCGAGTCCGTTTTGTGGAACATTTTAAACTCCATCTGTTCAAAAAAGAATAAAAGTTACTTATCTATTACAAATGCAAATTTTCAGTCTCAAAGAAAATAAAAGTAAATTTTTGTCTGTTACATTTAATAGTTACATAAAAACTGAAATTTAGAATTACAGAAATTAAATATACAAGCATAATTATAATCTCACACAGAGGTAGAAGGAAGTGACATTTTCTGAACAAATAGATGTCAACTGAATTATGTTAAGGAGCAATCCTCCCAATCCAGTTCAAGTATTGCCCAAAGCAAAATTAAATTTTATAACTTTTCATTATTTATTTGTTTGAGAATGAATATATACTTGAACCCATGAGAGCTTGCTCGCAGGCTATTGAACTGTGGGTGAAAGATATAATATATGAAATACAATGGTGCAGTTACATGTATGTATGCAACTTAAGAGGCAGTCTCTGTAAAAGCGGTCCACTGATTTCGGTTCGGAAAATCAATTTCCTTTAAACTTTGCCCACGAATCTATCTTAATCCAAAAGTAAATGAAACGACCTTAGTTTTTGCAAATATCTCCAAAAAAAAAGTTTATGGCCCAAAATCGCTTGAACTGTGAACGGCCAATTTTTTGCAATGGCGAGAAGCAAAAATAGCAAATATTGGCGAGCTCGACGCTTCAAAATGCTCAAATTACAAGGACATTTTTTACATTCCTGGATTAAATTGGTCCTTTATCAATGTAAAGCACACAATTTGGGGTTGTTTTAAATACATTTACAATAAGAAAATATTTTTTGTTTGAAACATACTTCGCCATTACCGCCAACGGCTCAAAAATGCACATTTTCAACGCGGCATTGCGCAAAAGTCCCACTTCTTCCACGCAATATTTCTATGCAGATCGACTAAAATGAAGTCAAAGAGCAAGGAAATATAAAAATATGTTGTGGTTTAAGCGAAATTTTAGCACAGCCGATCGACAAATTTAGTACTTTTTCGAAAATGTCTGTGTTCATTGCAAGAAGAAAGGCCTTCATACGAAACGAATTTAGTATAAATACCACAATATTTCTCTAGTATTTTGAGTCAGCAAGACTTCTAAATAGAATTCAACACGATAAAACATAATTTAGGTAATAAAATTATTGGGGCTGGTCGAATAAGTACTGCCACCTACCTGAGCGAAAACCGCTACTTTCACTTGCAGCTCTTAATTAGCCTGGCCGGTCCCTGTTGAGCGATTCCCCTACTCAAAAATATAGCTTCAATAATAAGAGCCAGATCTATAAAATACATTTCTATATGTACATATGTAAACTGATTTCTTTTAAAATTTAAGAAGAGTTATTTTAGGGTGAATAAATGTTAACAAATCAGCCGTGTGTTAATTTATTCCGCATTCCTTTCTGGACCTTTCTGGCTTTGATTTAATTTCCTACTGAACAAATCACCAAATGTGAAAGATTTGTGCTAAATCATAGTGATAAACCAGATGATTTAGTTCCACAAATTAAATGAGAAAACAACGAAAGAAAGTGGACAAAACGTCATCGATCGATAACTCTTTTATACAGTTCAAATAAAAGTTATGTCACGCAATCCAATATGACACATCCAAGTATGCGCCAACTGAAGATTTCTTTGAATTACCTATATAAACATACTTAAAGGTTTTCTCTTTCAAACTGGTTTATTGTTTTCTTTGTTCCAATTATTCATGGAGAAGCGGTGTGAGAAGCCATCCATTTTTTTTAAAGTTTGATTATGTAGTCTTTCTGGTCTTCTACCACTTCCCGTGCGCAATAAAATATAAAATGTTTTTGGAAGAACACGCTCAATGACCTAATTTTAGAAGGAGTCGATTAAATGGCGAATTTCTGCCCGGGCTGGAATTCTCAGCCAGTCAAACGGCCTAGGATGCCTATGTAATAATGTAATCGGAATGGAATTTCAGTGAACTTGGGCATGGGCAGTGATAGTGTTTTTAGAAAAAAACAAGATGGCGGCTGCGAAGGAGAACAGGTTCCAGTGGAATAAAGGCAATAAACACCATTCTGGAACATCTGCCCTATCATATTTTGCCATCATTGGTCTGTGCGTCCATTTATCACCCAGAACGACCTAACCTTTCGTCGGTGACACGACGAGCTTGAAGATGTCTTCTCCGGCTTTCTGTGCAGCTATTAAACTCTTCCTGGCGAACATTTGTGTTACCAAAGACAGGTTTCGTATGTGTTCCATCATCTGGTAGGCTGCTACCATCCCAAAAAGTTGAAAATTGAGCTCTAACAAAAGGCTAAATTGCGAGATCTAGAGAAGCAATGTGCCCATTTTCACAAGTCGTATCCTTGACGCCATGTTGATTCTCTGGTGACTATTCCCGCGCAATTTCAAATTTGGCGCCCGGGCTTATATTTCAACCCGGGCTGAAATTCGTCATGTAACAAAATTCCAGTCCCCTTACCGGCTTCAGCCCGGGCTGAAATTCGCCATGTAATCGGCCCCAAACCCGAAAGGTGAGAGCAACAAAAATAGACGATATAACAACGCCGCGCACACGTCAATGTTAGTTTGAAACACTTTTGCATGAGTTTCACGTTTTTTTCAGGTGTCAAACTTTTTATCGTACTCATCAAAGTATAGAGTAGTTTGAGGGGTATATCCGAGTATGGTCATTGAGATTTTTATTAGAGACCTTTTCAATCCTGTCATTTATCTCGAACTGAAACGAGCATATTCGTACCAAGAGCAGGTGCTTAGTAAAGACCATCGCTGTATCGATCCCTTGCACGGCGGTGACAAAAACTCCTCAGCAGCGTAGCAGTGGCGAAGAAAACAATCAAACTTCACAGTGTGACTATCCCGATTGGACAGCAGCCTGCAGTGCTTTTTTTGCAATGTAATGTAAAGTAAAGTAATGTAATTGTAGGCGAATGTATTAGAATGTAAATTAATTATTGTACGTAAATCGACAAACTAGTTTTTAATATATGTAACTTGTTTGTGTTTAAATAAATAAAGTATTAAAAAAAAAAATGGTTCTCGTTGGAGCACGAGATATGTCCAGGTATGTACTCGCCTCGCGCTGCACCGAGAAGCCTGAAAAACCGCCTGTTCTGCATGCTAAGAAAGATTCGGAAAGCCAGATAAGTGAATAAGTAATGGTAATTGGACCGACTGGAGTACAATTCGAAATATAATCGTATCAATAACAAAATTCTCGTTTCTGATTGGTTGCTCGCGCGCCTATTTGTTGCGTAATTATATTGCTAGTGTAAAATCTTATTCAAGCAACTATCCAATTATTTCCCAAATTGGACAGCACAAGTTCCCGTGCACAATATAATTAACACGTAATACGTCTATGAACTGTCCAATTTGGAAATAACTGACTGAAATTTGGGAAATAACTGACTGCTAAATTGGACCCGGCCTACGGCCTCGTCCAATTTAGCAGTCCTCGAAATGTTTATCATCCAATTATTTCCCAAATTGGACAGTTCGTAGTCCTAGTACATATACTAATCAATTAATATATAGTTAGTAACCCGAACTGGCAAGAGGATATTCCGCTGTACAATCGAAGAAAACTAACTTTTATTATTAGTCCAGTTACACATTCAAGAAAATGAAACTTGCGAAAGAAAACATGGTAAGGAGAACTTGCTGTTCGTTCACGCAATCAAATAAAACTTGTCCAGGATTCCCTGTGTCCATGATAATTGTTTTGAAATCTATTAATAATAGTTTCGCGCCATGCTGTGAACGTTTTTTATTTATTTATTTTTATTTCCTCCAACATCTCGAACTGACCAATCAGTTAGCTAAAACACAGCTTAGCTATGGACTGAAATTTCAAAAAATTACATCCTCTCTTGCTCTCACTTTGTTTCCTTTCGATCTGGTTTTTATTTTTTTTAACAAGACCAAATGAGTTGCTTATTAGGTTTCGAGTTTATCATCTTAATTTAGTATGTTTTTCCGTTCTATTAAAATAAATTTTAGATTTAGAAGCATTTGAATTAGATGCACGGGAAGAGGACCATTATAAAGACAAGAAAGTGTAAGACTTAAAAAACGACATGGCTGTCACGTGTATAATCGGTTCAAACGACAACATTACACCACTTGGAGAACAAAAATGTACATAGGTTATATGTACCCTGGACTTCCTCAATCTCAATCAATTATATTACATTTAGGAAACATTGTTTTCAAAGAGATCTTGACTTGGCGCATATTCTTGGAATGTGTCGTATTGGATTGCGTGACATACTTTTCATGCGATTTCTAGCGATGTTTTGTCCACTTTCTTTCGTTGTTTTCTAATTTTATTTATGGAACTAAATCATTTGGTTTATTGACTGTGAGTTAGCAATAATCTTTCACATTTGGCCTGATTTGTTTTAGGAAATTATAGTTTATCAAAGCCAGAAAGGTCCAGAAAGGAATGCGGAATAAATTAAACACACGGCTAATTTGTTTGCAGTTTATTCATTCTATAAAGTACTCTCCTTAATTATTTTAAAAGAAATCAGTTTAAATATGTACATATAGAATTATATTTTATACTTCTGGTTCTTATCTTCAGTCTCACTTTTATTGAAGCTATATTTTTGAGTAGGGGAATAGCTCAACAGGACCGGCCGCGGGCTAATTAAGAGCTGCAAGTGAAAGTGAGCGGTTTTCGCTCAGGTAGGTGGCAGTACTTATTCCGGACCAGCTCCCAAGAATTTTATTACCTAAATTATGTTTTATCGTGTTGAATTCTATTTAGAAGTCTTGCAGACTCAAAATACTAGAGAATTATTGTGGTATTTATACTAAATTCGTTTTGTATGAAGGCCTTTCTTCTTGCATGGACACAGACATTTTCGAAAAAGTACTAAATTTGTCGATCGGCTGTGCTAAAATTTCGCTTAAACCACAACATATTTTTATATTTCCTTGCTCTTTGACTTCATTTTAGTCGATCTGCATAGAAATATTGCGTGGAAGAAGTGGGACTTTTGCGCAATGCCGCGTTGAAAATGTGCATTTTTGAGCCGTTGGCGGTAATGGCGAAGTAGGTTTCAAACAAAAAATATTTTCTTATTGTAAATGTATTTAAAACGACCCCAAATTGTATGCTCTACATTGATAAAGGACCAATTTAATCCAGGGATGTAAAAAAGGCTCTGTAATTTGAGCATTTTGAAGCGTTGAGCGCGCCAATATTTGCTATTTTTGCTTCTCGCCATTGCTAAAAATAGGCCGTTTACGGTTCAAGCGATTTTGGGCCATAAAATTTTCTTTTGGAGATATTTGCAAAAACTAAGGTCGTTTCATTTACTTTTAGATTAAGATAGATTCATGGGCAAAGTTTAAAGGAAATTGATTTTCCGAACCGAAATCAGTGGACCGCTTTTTCAGAGACTGCCTCTTAAGCAGTTGAAAAAAGAAAGCTTGAATGGGATTCGAACCCATGACCTCTGTGATTGCGGTGCAGTGCTCTACCAACTGAGCTATCAAGCCAACTGGGAGCTGGTCATATTACAAACTCACGATATGACCAGCTGGTTGCATACATAACTGTGATGGTCTTCATATATTAAATTATTTATTATTATTTTCATTGAATTTTAAAGTAAGGGTCTAACCTCGTACAAGGTCACCTTAGCATGCCAGTCTGCAAACTCTGGATGAAGTCCCTCCAGCCGGTCAATTTCATTATCTCCATCTTGGAAAGTCCCAATCACATTCCTTGCGCGCTCCTCAAACAGCTGGTCACCATGGAAGGGAATGGGAGTGACAACCTTTTTTGATTCTCCTTCACCACAACATGGGACATAATTCTGTTGATTCTTCATAAGTAACTGGGCCATTTCGCCTGCTTTGTTTGGGTTGAAGAACTCCATTCCAAGACAACACTAAAAAGGTGTATTTTACATAAATAAATTAATAGTCCAACTTTAAAAATGCAGTATAATCATTGATGCAAAAGGCTGGAAATGGATTAAATTAGTGGCAAAAATCTGAGCAAAATTTAATTTGGTAAATAGAAAAGGAGAGATTGTTAGTTGTTATAACATTTAATTGCCATCAACATTTTGTACTGTCAAGTACATTTTGTTTTCTCACAAATTTCCACTTATTGCTATATTACCTTTTAATAAACTAAATTTGTAGAATTTGACCTGGTAACAAATTAACACATGTAGTTAATACAATCATGTCAGTAGTAAAGACATTTTAAAGCACTACTTTACCATCTCTGACTTTTGAGAAACTTCTGTGGAGTGTGGGTGGGGAATGTGTCTCACCACGACACTTTTCAAGAACTCAAACTCTTTTAGGTGCTTTGTTACAACACGGCTGACTAGGATGGCCCACGAATGTTTCAGTCTTGATTGAACTGCAGGTGTCGGCAGGAGTTCCACCAACTGCAACTGGTCCAGGCTTTTCTGTGGCTTGCTGTTGTCAAGCAAGGGATCAATGACTGTGTCACGTATGGCATATTGGTGAGTCCAGTGTATGGACTGGTTGCCATGTTCTTTGGTCTGAACTCTGGCATGGATCTCGTAGTCGATATTGTCTCCAACTAATCTGCCAATGGAATAAATGTGATATGCACATCAACCACTGCACAAAGCACACACAGAGTTGATGGTGTTCTAAAGTGACAATTGTGCATGTACAGTAGTTTGCAACCTGTTAACCCTACTCCCCAGTTTTAAATTTAAAAAGCATGCTTGCAAGCTACATTTTGTAAGCTGTTGTCACCTTTACTGATCCAAAGCATGGTTGCTTATGAAAGAGACAAAATTAAAGGTTTTTTTTTGCTGAAATATGCAGTGACACTAGTATTTTTTTTGCATAATTGATGGCGGGAAGAGGAAGGAAAGAAACATGACCTAATAACAAAATGTTATATTGAATTTCAGTTAGAAATTCCTATGAAATTGAAAGGAAAGTGATGAACTATGTTTTACCATGTTTCTTAAATGATCTGGTCTAATAATATTACTGCTAAAATGTGCTCCCTCCCCTGCCACACCCCTCCTCCACTTTCAAAAGTTTTATAAAGCAAGATGGCATGTCATAGAAGCTCTACTCAGTTCTTCCTTGTTTATTTTCTAACAAAGGTAGTGAACATTAAACTTACTTGAAAAATGGGAAGTTTAACTTCTTATGATCACTGATCACTTGGTTCATGACATCATCAGAGATGTTGTCGACCTCCCTCTTAGCTTTCTCGTCTTCCAGCATCTTGGACACTTTAGCCAACACTTCTGGTGTGAAGTTTTCCCCACCACTAAGATCATCTTCTGCATCAAAGAAAACTTCATCCTGTTCTTTCTTCTTTTTAATTTCTTCAAGTAGCGCAAGAGTGTCCGCTGGTTTTTCTTCCAGCGCCTTCTTGTAGGATTTAACTTTAGAGTCAAAGTTTTCACCTAAACTTCGCTGAAGACTCAAAATCATGCTAGGTGACATACAAACACCCATCCTGTTAAGTCGGATGAGGTCTCGAGACGAGACCCCGCTATGAAATAGAATGCTGGAAACTCGATAGGCAAAAGCAGACATCGTCTGGTTGCGAACCCTGGCGGCAACAGAGGTGGCAATAACAATTGCGTTCTTCGCGTTTAGTTGACATTCCCCTTTCAAGTCGATTCCACACGCTCCACTCACACATGAGCTCCAAAAGGGACATTTTGAAGATACCTCATCGATGACTAAATCGTTTGAGAAGGCAATCAGATCTTCTGGCTTTCAACGTTTTAACACAGATGCAGAGGAGCAGTACTCCTTAAATTCAGAGTTCATTGTTTTCCTTCAATAATGTTATTGTAAATTTCTTGGAAAATAACACTGCAATCAACTAAAAAAGATTGTTTGTTTCACGCTAAAAAATCGCGTCAGTTCCATCTATAAATTCGTCATCTGCGCATGCAGTTTACTTTTGTGTCTCCCCAAACGATCCCACAAACGCTTGGGCGGCCACTCGATCCCAGGCTGTCACTCTTTTCCAAAGTGAGCTATTAAGATTGCTTTGAGGTGACTCTGATTTCTTTTCATATGTTGAAAAATATCTCCAACATTTATTTTGATTCTACTTATTGTTATTAATTTCTAGGTTGCTTGTCACTAATTATAGCTTCACTTTCCTCATGATGAAGCAAAATCTGAATTTTGTGGCAGATGGTAATAAAAAACAATCTAGAAATTATCTATGTGCTCATGTTTTGAAGTATTAAGGGGGTAGAAATTATAGTACATGTAACCGTCGATAAATAAACTGTTCCATAAAGATGAATGACACTCGGCTAAATCAAACTCAATGTACCTTTACTTGCCATAATATCCGTAACTTTCACCACTTTGTTTACGTTGTCCACCTTTGACCGTAACCGTAACTTTAGGACTTGCAAAACTGTAGTTGAAGAACCGATAACCGTACAAATATCGAAAAACCGAGGCGAAACTAGCTTTCGAACCGCCGAGGTTCGACCTTGTTCGGAACAGTAGCTATTCCGAGAGAAACTGGCGCCTAGTGCGCAGTGATGCGCGGAAACTAATGCGCTAGCATTCACATGGCTCCTCTAAAATGTTCATCATTTTAAAACAAAACAATTCTTTTCCTTATTCAATTAAGTGTCCTTAGTCTCCTTAAATCTAATTAGTGTTCAGTTAATCTACTTAGTGTTCATCCTTCTGCTGTGTCATCCCGTGGCTCTCCTGGCTCCTCTGGCTCCTCGTCGGGACTTCCGGGTCTTCCTTCTGACGACTCCACTAACAGAACAAGTTTGTTGATGGGCCGCTCCAATACTGATCCACTTGAGGATTGGATCGTTACTGATCTGACTTGACCTTGATCATCCTGATGAGCATCGAGGACTTTGGCCATGGACCACTTGCTTCTGCAGGTGTTGTTGTCTTTCAGCAAAACAACATCACCTTCGGTGAAATTTCTTCTCTTCTGTGTCCACTTCTGTCTCACTTGTAGACTCTGTAAGTACTCCTTGCTCCATCGCTTCCAGAATTCATTTGAAATGTGCTGAACACATCTCCAACGTCGTTTGGAATATACATCTTCTCTTTGGAACTTTCCAGGCAGAGGTAGAATAAGCTTTGACTTGCCAGTTAGAAGTGTATTTGGGGTAAGCGGTAGCGGAGAAAGTGGGTCGCTCAAGCTTTCAACGGTAAGAGGGCGACTGTTTACAACCGCTTCAGCCTCGCACATCATGGTTCTCAGTGATTCGTCGTCCAGACTGTGGCCGTGTTCTCTCATGAGCACTGCCATGATGTTTCGGACAGACCTTATCTGTCTTTCCCATACTCCACCAAAGTTGCTTGCAGCAGCGGGATTCCTAACCCAGTCAATGTTGTTCTTTAGAAGCTCTGCCTTAATCTGATCATCGTCCATTTCTTGGAGCGCCTTCTTCAACTCGTTTTCGGCTCCTACGAAGTTAGTTCCTTGGTCGCTGCGGAGTTCTCTTATGGGCCCTCTTCGGCTGATAAACCGCCGTAACGCTTGCAAGAAGGAATCCGTTTCCATGGAGTGTGCTACTTCAATGTGGATGGCGAGACTGGCCATGCATGTGAATAAGGCTCCATACCTTTTGACTTCTTTCCTGCCGTCTTTAATGTACCACGGACCAAAATAGTCCACAGCACAGTACGTGGATGGTGGCATGGGTTCAAGGCGTGATTTTGGAAGATTGGCCATTTTCTGCTCTCCAGCAGTTACGTGGAGGTAGCGACACCTGACACACTTGGATATAAAATGTCGGACTGAATGAATGGATCAAGCATACGTAGACTGCTGGCTTTCTTTAATGTGTTCTTCCTTTCCTTATTGTACTGATGATGTTCACATTTGGTTTGAGCTTGGAGGTTTTTCAAAACCTTGATTTCTTTCTCAAAGGCATCTGCTTGCACTAACTTGATGACTTCTACTTCGGCTTGTTCCAAATCATCCACCATGATGGGTGGATTACCTTCGCGACTCTGTCCATCGATCTGAAGGGTTTCATTAACTGGAGAATCATCTTCACTGTCGGGGTCAACATTATCTTCATAGGATCCTTGTTGGGGCCAATGCTCTTCGGCATGCCATAAGAAGTCTGGGCCTTTGATCCATTGTGATTTGTGTAAGAAATCCTTTGCGCTCAGACCTCTCGATCCTTCATCTGCTGGGTTGGATGCAGAATCTACATGTCTCCATTGTGTCGATGAAGTATGATCTTGTATAAGTTGTACTCTGTTTGCAACGTAAACATGAAATCTTCGGGACTCATTGTTGATGAACCCGAGAAACCACTTTACTATCGGTCCAGTAGAACTCCTGAACTCTTTCATACTCTAACTCTTCCTTTAGTACATCAGCAACTCTTACTGAAATAGTGGCAGCGGCGAGTTCAAGTCTTGGAATACTTATTACTTTCCTTGGCGTCACACGAGCTTTGCCCATTACAAAGGAACAATGTACCTTATTGTTTTCGTCCACCAATCTAAGATACGAGCATTGCCCATATCCAGTTCGTGAAGCATCGGACATGTTGTGTAACTGCACTGAAACGATCTTTCCAAAGTTAGAAGGCTTGAAACTTCTTGGAACGTTTAGCTGTTCAAGGAGGGGTAGTTGACTTCTCCATTTTTCCCATCGTGCACGAACTTCACCTTCAACTGGTTCATCCCAGCTTCTTTCATGACAAATATCTTGCAGGATCTGCTTTCCAACCAGTATGACTGGTGCGATGAATCCTAGCGGATCATAGACCGAGCAAATAGTAGAGAGAATTTCTCTTCGGGTACACGGTTTATCTTTCAACTCTATCCTGAACTTGAATGCATCCGATTCAATACACCATTGTATACCCAATGCTCTCTCTATTGGCAGCTTGTCTTGGCCTAAGTCGAGACCTTTGATTTCCTTTGCTCTGTCTTCGGGCGGTATTGACATCATCACTCTTCGACTGTTGCTGACAAACTTTGTGAGGTTGAATCCTCCCTTTGCACACATCTTCTTAACATCTTGTACAAGTTCCACAGCATCTTCCTCTGTTGGTACTGATTTCAATACATCATCAACATAAAAGTTTTTCTTTAGCGTCTCTGCAGCCTTTACACCAAACTCGTTTTCACCATCATCTGCAGTACGCTTCAGAGCGAAGTTGGAACACCCTGGTGAAGATCCGCCTCCGAAGAGATGAACCGTCATGCAGTATTCTTCCGGCTCCTTTGCTAACTCTCCGTTGGGCCACCACAGAAAGCGAAGGAAATCCTGATCCACTTCCTTTACTTTAACCTGGTAGAACATCTTTTCTATGTCCCCCATGAAGGCAACACGCTCTTCCCTGAATCTTGTTAACACACCAATTAGCTTGCTTGTTAGGTCAGGGCCCTGTAGAAGATGACCGTTGAGTGATTCATCCTGGTAACGAGCTGAACAGTCGAATACCACACGGATGCTACTTGGCTTGTTTGGGTGGTACACGCCGTGATGAGGTAAATACCACACTTTACCCTTCTGTGTTTCTAGCTTCTCAGTGTCTACCTTGCGGGCGTATCCTTTATCTATTATGTCTGACATAAAACTAACATAATCAGCACAGTACTTGTGATCTGCTTGAAGTCTCTTCTTTAACCCATGGAGACGATGTACTGCTTGAGGTCTGTTATTTGGAAGTACGACTTTCTCTTCTCTGAATGGCAGAGGCATCTCGTAATGCAAGTCTTCATGGTGACAAATTCCATCTTCCGCTTTCTTTAGGAACTGTCGGTCTTCTCGAGATAAAGCGATTCCGTTTTCCCTTTCGGAAAAGTCCAACTCAAACATTCGTTCGACCACTTGAGGTGATATCTGCTCTTTCACTCCTCTCTCAGCAACAATGTATCCCTTCAATTCATTGTCCGTAGTACTCTTTAGAATTTGGATTCTGTTACAATGCACTGCACCATTGCTTTCGTGACTCACAGGACCGTTGATGTGCCATCAAAGTAGTGATCGTACAGCATAAGGATCATTCTCTTTTCCGTGAATTACATCCCTGGGTCGTATTGCACTGGGGCAGTTAAGTCCGATGAGAAGTCCTATTTCTACATCGTCCATGTACGGTGGTATCTGTTTGATGATTCTTTCTAAGTGAGGCCATTCTTGTAATCTTTCAGGTCGAGGAATTTCATCACGATCTGCTGGAATCTGCTGCCTGACATATGTTCTGGGCATGGCTATACGTACATCGTTCTCTTCAAAGGGAACCACTACTAATCCATCGACCGCCTGGGTTGTGATTTCTTGGGTGCCATGCATGGTAGTGAGCAGAAGTTTAGTGTCAATTCCTTGAACACCGAGTTTTCTCAGTGAATCTTCTTTAATGAATGTTCCACCACTCGCGCTGTCAAGGAGCGCGTAGACTCTAATCTGGTTATCCGGATTTGCCTTGTGGTACAGCCTAATAGGGACTATACCCATGTTGATAGGGACATCACCAGCCTCTGTCACATTACAAATGGCGTTACACACGTTGATGGGTTGTCTTCCATCTTTCCTTTCGTTAATCTCTGACACTTTGCCTTCACCGTCCTGAACTTGGGTTTTCCTTTCTTCATGTTTCCAACTGTGATCATGAAGTGATGTGGGGTGATTCTTGTTGCAAGTCTGACACCATTTTCTGTTCTTGCAGAAATTGGCGATGTGCTCAGAGCTGTAGCAACCAAAACATAAACCTTTCTCTTTAACAAAGTTCCTTTGCTCTATTAAGGGTTTCTTCAGAAACTCAGCACATTCGTCCAGATCATGTGCTTTGGAACATAAAGTGCAGCTGCGGGAACGAGGGCTTTTCATACCATCCTCGGGTTTCGTGACCTTTGAGGCAAAGTTTGAACCTTTTTCTCTCTTGAATCTTTGATTTCCTGGTTTGCGGTACTCGTCCATTGCATCTTTCGGTCTGCTGATCATCTCTTCTGAGTAGATTGGATCTGTAGCCAAATCAGCTTGCTCTGACACAAATTGGCAAAAGTCACTGAAATTAGCCATCTGCTCTTTGGTACTTCTTATCCTTCGAACCCTTTCAGTCCACTTACTACGAAGATGTCTGGGTAACTTCTCCCATAACTGGCGCAGAACATTAGCAGTGTTCAAATCGTTCATGTATGCCATGCCTGTCATAGCATTCCTTGCTTGCTCAAGAGCAATAGAAAACTCCTGCAACCCTGCTCCATCGTTTGGCTTCACAGAGGGCCAGTTCGATATTTTGGAGATGTACGCATTTGCAATCTTGTAGGGGTCTCCAAAATGTTTCTTCAGTAGTCGTCTAGCTTCTGTGTAAGAATTTTCACTTTTCATCTGCAGACAGCCCTTGATCAATTCCTTTGCTTTGCCACTGGTGTACTGATCTAGAAAATACAACCGCTCAGTAGAATTCTCAACGTTAGATTCTATGAGAGTCTCAAAAGCTGTTATGAATGCTGGATATGCCATGACGTCTCCGGAGAATGTAGGTGGTTTGTGAGAGGGCAATTGGCTTCTGGCTTGCTGTGTAACGATCATCTCTGACAGTTCTGTTTGTTTCCTTTGGACATTCAGAAACTCTTGATATGTACTTTCGTTTGCAACAGAACTCGAATCCTTTCCAGACATAAATGCACTTTCCTGCTGGTTGCTATGTGGTTGCTTAGCAGCTGGGGGAATTACAGACTCTTTTACTTGAGTAAATGAATTTCCAGGAATGAAGGGTTGAGCACCTGGATCCATGCTAGTAGTTGCAAAGACAGCACTTGTTGAGATGGGTATGGTTGAAGGGGTGGGGGTAACCATAGAAACTGTACTGACAGTATTGACAACAGCTGGGCTTTGTGGTTTTGCATTACTTGTAGATGCAACTGATAATGTTACATGATCACAGGCTTGAAATGAAATGGGAGTTGAGGTGTATTTAACTTTCATGATTTCCAGATCATCATCTATGCCATCTGTGTTTTGTGCTTTATCGTACTGCTCGTATATCTTTTCTTCTAGCTTAGCTTGTGCAATTTCTTGCCGAAGGTCAAGTTCTTCAGCAGCCATCTTTAATGCTTGCTTTTCCTTTAAAAATGCTGCCTTAACCTCTAATGCAGCAGCCTTAGCCTTAGCTTCTATTAACCTTGCATTACAAGCCAGAGGCTCGATTTTAGGGACGAAGCGACGCTGAATGTCGCATATTTTAAATATTTGCGGCGGATTAGTATCACGTTATGTGTGAACCCATTGTTTCACCGCGGCAAGATATTCGCACCAAAATAGTTTGATCCATGTATTGTAGCTGTCAACAGTCGCTTTAAATCAGATTGTTTTCATCAATAACAAAATCCGAGGCCATAAAATGATTGTACCAAAATATAATAATAATAATAATAAAAGCTTTATTTAACCTGGAAAAAAATCTATCAGCATTTATAAAAAATGCTGGTCTCAACAAGATGTTCAGTAATAAAATCTAAGATTAAAATTACTATGATTAAGATTTAAAAGTTAAAAATATTTATAAATACAATATATATAATTTACTTTAAAATTTACTTTTAAAATATATCAACATGCATAGGTATAAAAATTAGACTGAGCATTTATGGTTCTTAATGTCAGTTTCTTTCAGATGTTTAAAGAGTTGTAATTTAAAAGAAGATAGTTTAGTTTGTTTTCTTAGTTCTGTAGGTAGCGAGTTCCAGTCACTCGCCCCAGCATGTTTGAATGTTCTTCTTCCCGATAAGGTTTTGGCTTGGGGTAGGTCAATAATGCCACTGTTCCGTAATGCTCTGCCGTGGAGTTCGTTTCTACTAGTATAAGTCGACATTCGAATAAAAAATCGCGCAAAAAACTTTATCAATCGAAGAAATCGCTGACTTGAATAGCTGCTAAGCACCCGCTAAACTTATTTTACAACCTTAACTGTTTTACATGTAATAATCTAAAAATCAAAAGTACTGCAAAATCAAATACAAAAAGTCCGCTTACTCACGAATAGCCTCTATGTTCTGAGTACGATCATGATACATACGTGTGCAAAATACGAATTGAAGAATCCGCTCGCTTGACTATAAAACGGCTACGTACATGAACTCGCTAATTTTTACTGATTACACAACATAAACAACGGAAGACATCGTTAACTTGAAACATCCGTTCGAGAAAAACTCGAGCAAAATACTTTACGTCGATTTACGAATCAAAGAAACTGCTAACTTGAATAGCCGTTATTTTGTATTTTACTTTTCGTTTTTAAAAAGGTTGCAAACGCCGCCTTAAAGCTCCAAAAAAGCGGAAACCCCGCTTAAAAGACGGAACGAACTAGGCAAATTACGTAGCTTACAAAACTGTTGGAAGGCCCAATATGTTCAAGCGAAAGTGCCTTCGTCACCTCAAAAGCTTGGGGGAGACACTTGAAAGTTCTGAGGGAGAGGAAAACCTTAAAATGTAAACGACCTACGCTCAGTCAAACTGTTTACACATCAGAAACCTACATATCATTTGAAGCGAAAGGGCCTTCATCACCTCAAAAGCTTGGGCGGGACACCTGAAAGCTCTGAGGGAGAGGAAAACCTTAAAACGTAAACGACCTACGCTCAGTCAAACTGTTTACACACCATAAACCTACATACATTCAAGCGAAAGCGCTTTCGTCACCTCAAAAGCTTGGGCGAGACACCTGAAAGCTCTGAGGGAGTGGAAAACCGTAAAACGTAAACGACCTACGCTTAGTCAAACTGTTTACACACCACAAACCTACATATATTAAAGCGAAAGGGCTTTCATCACCTCAAAAGCTTGGGCGAGACACCTGAAAGCTCTGAGGGAGAGGAAAACCTTAAAACGTAAACGACCCACGCTCAGTGAAACTGTTTATACTTCAGAAACCTACATACATTCAAGCGAAAGGGCCTTCGTCACCTCAAAACTTGGGCGAGACACCTGAAAGCTCTGAGGGAGAGGAAAACATTAAACGTAAACGACCTACGCTCAGTCAAACTGTTTAAACTTCAGGAACCTACATACATTCAAGCGAAAGGGCTTTCGTCACCTCAAAAGCTTGGGCGAGACACCTGAAAGCTATGAGGGAGAGGAAAACCTTAAAACGTAAACGATCTACGCTCAGTCAAACTGTTTATACTTCAGAAACCTACATACATTCAAGCAAAAGGGCTTTCGTCACCTCAAAAGCTTGGGCGAGACACCTGAAAGCTCTGAGGGAGTGGAAAACCTTAAAACGTAAACGACCTACGCTCAGTCAAACTGTTTACACATCAGAAACCTACATATATTTAAGTGAAAGGGCCTTCATCACCTCAAAAGCTTGGGCGAGACACCTGAAAGCTCTGAGGGAGAGGAAAACCTTAAAACGTAAATGACCTACGCTCAGTCAAACTGTTTATACTTCAGAAATTCAATTTCAATTTCAATTTATTTGTTTGCCCCATTGCTTCTTACAATTCTCATTATTACATTGTATTGACATTATTGGCAGGAGATCCCAGCAAGTTTTCTCAAACTTTTCCTAGGGGATCCCCGTTTACAGATTATATTGTAATTATCTAAAAATTAATAACATGGCAATAATATTCATTTAGTATGCTAATTAACGAGATTGAAATTAAGACGGTCAAGCAGTTTTCTAGTTACGTATTGAGTAAAATCAGTTTCATTTTTCTTTTGAATATAAAATATGATTTTGAGTTTTTTGCCTCGTCAGGTAGATCATTCCATATTTTGGTACCTATGGCTTTTAGTGAGAATTTTCCATAATTTGTTCTATGATATTTCACGTGTAGTTTCATTGCTGATCTCGTGTTATAATGGTGTATATCATTATTTTGTAAAAAGTAATTGTTAAATGTGTTTGGCAATGTGCTTCTTCTTTGCGAGTACATAAAAAGACTAATCAAAAAAGTGTTTAGTTCAAATATGTCTTAATATTTTTAGTTGCCTAAATAAAGGTTTTGTAGATTCTCGAAATTTTGAGAATGTCATTAGGCGAATTATTTTCTTCTGTATCTTTTGCAGGCTTTTCAATCTTGATGAATAATTACTTCCCCATACAGTATTACAATATGTTAAATATGGGTAAATCATTGTAAAGTATATACTTTTTAAGTTACTTACGTGTAAGTAGTGTCGTAATTTGGCTATGATGCCTGATAGCTTTGATATCTTATTAGTTATATAATTGATATGATTTTTCCATGTCATTTGTTCATCAATTCTAATGCCAAGAAATTTTGTCCATTTAACCTGCTCTATTTGTTTATTGTTGATTGTGACTGTTACTGGAGTGTTTATTTTTTTCCTACTAGTTTTAAATATCATGAAATTTGTTTTTACTAACATTTAGAGTTAGTTTGTTGGATTTTAACCATTGTGATACTTTGCTAATCTCTTGATTGATAATTTGTAGCATTTGATTAAGATTTTTGTGTTGGAAGAATAAATTTGTGTCGTCTGCAAATAAAATATATTGAAGTAAATTTGAGCTTTTATAAATATCATTTACGTATATAAGAAATAAAAGTGGTCCTAATACCGATCCCTGAGGTACTCCACATTTTATTGTGTCACTATTCGAGAAGGTTGTGTTATATTTCACTATTTGTTGTCTATCTGATAGATAATTTTTGAACCACTCTAATGCTAAGCCTCTTACTCCATAATGTGCTAGTTTTGTAATAAGAATTTCATGATCAACCGTATCAAAAGCTTTAGATAAGTCTAGAAATATACCGATCGTGTATTCATTCTGTTCTATCGCTGATGTAATTCTATCTACAAGTTCTATTATGGCTTGTTGGGTTGAGTGTTTTGCTCGAAATCCATATTGGTGTTCATACAAGATATTATGTTTATTTAAGTACGCTATTAATCTATTGTACATTAATCATTCTAAGATTTTAGAAAAACAAGATAGGACTGCAATTGGGCTATAGTTTTGAAATATGTCCTTGTCATTTGATTTGTAGACCGGAGATATAACTGAAATTTTCATTTGATTGGGTATAATACCTGTGATTATTGATTGATTAAAAATATGTGTAAGTGGACTGGAAATTAAGTTACTAATATCACAAATTACTCTGGGACTAATATCATCATATCCACTACTTTTATTAGGGTTTAGTTTTTTAAGTTCTTTTTCTACTTCTAATCTTGTAATTGGTTCCAAAAATATCGAATCTGTGTAACTATTACCTAAATATTCTGTACATTTCTTTGACATTTTCTCAATTTTCCCAGATAATGTTGGGCCTACATTGATGAAATGGTTATTAAAACTGTTGGCAATGTCATTAGGGTTGGTAATAATGTCTCCATTATCTTTAAATTGTAATGGTAAATTTTCCGTTTGTTTTGTTTTTCCTATTAGTTTGTTTATGATGTTCCATGTTTGTTTCATGCTACTTTTTGCATTACTTAGTTGATGCTGGATATATCTTTTTTTGGCTACACATTTTAAATTGTTAAATTTATTTCTATACTTTTTATATTTGTTTTCATTGATAACTGTAGGGTTTTTTAAGTATTTTTTATATAGTTTATTTTTGTTTTTTGTTGAAACTAATAGACCTTTTGTAATCCAAGGTTTATTCTCTGATTTTCTTCTGTTGATTTTTATTTTCTTGATTGGTAAATTTTCATTATAGAGGTTTTTTGAATTTTTCCATGAATTTATTATAAGCATCGTGAGGGTTTTCCAGTTGTGTAATATCCTCCCAATTAATCTTTCCAATTTCTTCTTTCAGTTTGTTCATATTGTTTTTATTGATTATTCGTATGTGTTTTTCTGTTGAAGTTATTATTTCTGTTTCTTGCTTTGTTATGTGAAATATAGGAAGATGATCTGATAGATCTGAGATTAAAATACCTCTTTTACTAAATCTACTTACATTGTTGACAAATATGTTATCTATAAGAGTAGCTGTTTTGTCTGTAATTCTTGTTGGTTTAGTTATCATTGGAAAGAATGATGATGCATACATGTGCGTTACAAAATCATTTACATAGTCACTTTCATTAATTTTTAACATGTCAAGGTTAAAGTCGCCAATAATAAACACATCTTCGTCTTCCTTGTTCAAACATTCTAAAGTGTTGGTTAAGTGTTCCTCAAATTTATTAAACTTATTATTTGGTGGTCGATAGATTATTCCAATAATTTTGTTTTTTGTTTTCTGGAATTGTATTTCAATAAACAGAGACTCGTAAGTTTCTTCATCAAATATAGTTATATCGTCCCTTATTTTGAATTCTAAATGTTTAGAAACGTATATTCCGACTCCTCCA
The DNA here is from genome assembly GCA_029204205.1 of Desmophyllum pertusum. Classification (NCBI taxonomy): domain Eukaryota; kingdom Metazoa; phylum Cnidaria; class Anthozoa; order Scleractinia; family Caryophylliidae; genus Desmophyllum; species Desmophyllum pertusum. The sequence goes on along the minus strand of MU827790.1, from coordinate 318,759 downwards.
CCGTTTTTTGTCTGTCTCGTTCTGTTAATAAATGAATAATTATTCATGTTATAGTAGTTTTTGGTAACATCATTTAACCATGTCTCGCTCAATCCTATGACTGAGAATTCATGGTTTAATGACTTAAGATATTCCGTAAAGTCATCAAATTTATTATTTAGTCTTCTAATATTTAGATGCATTATAAAAAACGTTTTTTGCTGTTGAAATTCAAGATTAGTCAGATTGTTAAATTGATCTTCCACGAAATAATCGCAACTTTCATCATTTTCAAGTATTGCGTTACTGTAGTGCTGGTCTGGGTCTTGACCTTCATATATGTCAGCTTGATTTGTTCTTGTATCGTCATTTAAAGTTAGCGGATTAAACACTATGTTATTTATATGTGCTATTTCTGATTGATTAATTCTATAATTATTTTGGTGCATTGAACTGTTTTCATCTAAATCATGTTGGTGAAATGGCAACACATGGCCTTCATTATCAGTATTGCTATCATTTGTCATGTCATTTGTCTGGCATTCATTATTCATTGATCTTCAGTAGTTCAGGTTCACAAATCAAGGATAGAATGGTATAATAAGATTATTCTATGGCTAACTGCTGAATTTCATCTTTCGTATTAATCATAACAATAGTGTCATTTAGTTTCTTTACCCTGATTTTTCCATCCACCGTCCATACATTCTTGATCTTGTTATCTTTCCGGAGTTGGTTTAGTGATTTCACTTTGGCTGCATTCTCACTCGTCAGATCCTCTGTTACCCAAAATTCGGTGCCTTTGAATTCTTTCTTTGTCTTCATAATCTTGACCTTACTTTTGTGTGACACGAACTTGAGTAAAATTGGTCTGGCTTTCTTCGCGTCATGCCGGCCCTCGGGGTAGTATTTACCGGCTCTGTGTGCAATTTCCACATCACTTTCTTTGATATCGATTCCAAGGTTATCGTTTAACACTTGAATTGCTTGATGTTCCACAGGGCTACCTCGTCTGATTCTTTGATTCCGAACAATCGTATGCTATTATTGCGCGTGTATTGCTCAAGAGAGTTGAGATCATGTTGCGTTTTGTCTAGATTCATTGCCACAATCTTTGACCTCAGGTCGTCTTCCAGAAATTGAAAACTTGCATTTATGTCATTTTCGATTTGTTCTTTTCCCTTTTTTACCTCCTTTTTGACTTGCTCTTTCACATCTTCCATCATTTTAGAGAATTTCTCACTGATTCTGTGCTCTAGTGAGGACATTTTTTCTTCTAATATTTTGCGATGATCTTGGATATCCGCTTTCAATGTGTTGATACTTTCGTATATGTCTCTCAGGGAGATTTCTGCTTGTTGCTCGCCTTTTTCTACTTCACTGTCTTTACTTTTCTTCTTTGGTATTCTGCTAGGAGTACTCATTGCGGGGCTTTTGGGATATGGCCGTTTTTCTTTAACCTTCGTTGGGGGCGTCTGTTTGGTCGCCATATCAGATTACCTACATACATTCAAGCGAAAGGGCTTTCGTCACCTCAAAAGCTTGGGCGGGACACCTGAAAGCTCTGAGGGAGAGGAAAACCTTAAAACGTAAACGACCTACGTTCAGTCAAACTGTTTATACTTCAGAAACCTACATACATTCAAGCGAAAGGGCTTTCGTCACCTCAAAAGCTTGGGCGAGACACCTGAAAGCTCTGAGGGAGTGGAAAACCTTAAAACGTAAACGACCTACGCTCAGTCAAACTGTTTATACTTCAGAAACCTACATACATTCAAGCGAAAGGGCTTTCGTCACCTCAAAAGCTTGGGCGGGACACCTGAAAGCTCTGAGGGAGAGGAAAACCTTAAAACGTAAACGACCTACGCTCAGTCAAACTGTTTATACTTCAGAAACCTACATACATTCAAGCGAAAGGGCTTTCGTCACCTCAAAAGCTTGGGCGAGACACCTGAAAGCTCCGAGGGAGAGGAAAACCTTAAAACGTAAACGACCTACGCTCAGTCAAACTGTTTATACTTCAGAAACCTACATACATTCAAGCGAAAGGGCTTTCTTCACCTCAAAAGCTTGGGCGGGACACCTGAAAGCTCTGAGGGAGAGGAAAACCTTAAAACGTAAACGACCTACGCTCAGTCAAACTGTTTATACCTCAGAAACCTACATACATTCAAGCGAAAGGGCTTTCGTCACCTCAAAAGCTTGGGCGAGACACCTGAAAGCTCTGAGGGAGAGGAAAACCTTAAAACGTAAACGACCTACGCTCAGTCAAACTGTTTATACTTCAGAAACCTACATACATTCAAGCGAAAGGGCTTTCTTCACCTCAAAAGCTTGGGCGAGACACCTGAAAGCTCTGAGGGAGAGGAAAACCTTAAAACGTAAACGACCTATGCTCAGTCAAACTGTTTATACTTCAGAAACCTACATACATTCAAGCGAAAGGGCCTTCATCACCTCAAAAGCTTGGGCGGGACACCTGAAAGCTCTGAGGGAGAGGAAAACCTTAAAACGTAAACGACCCGGCTAGCTTGATAGTCAAACTAATTATATGTATGTATGTATACATCAGAAATCTACATATATTCAAGCAAAGGGCTTTCGTTACCTCAAAAGCGATAATGTGGTTTAAAGACCGTGGCCGTGTAAATTTTCATGTTTCATGAGGGAAATTTAGCGGCCTCGAAAATTTGCCTTGAAAAGTACATAAAGTTAACTGTCGTGTTATGTTATCAATAAACATAAAATGCATAAATTTGGATGGAATGCACAACTTACCCAGTATGTTTGGTTTTATGTTAACCACATCCGCCAAACATCGTCCGATATTTCCGATTGTTATTCGCGGAAAGAAGCAGCTGAAACACTGGGACATCTAATCCACGCAGCCGCGTTTGCTACAGGACCCTACAGTTGCTCGCTACGGGATCATCGACTGAATTAGTGCTGGTTAAGACTTTACAATCACAAAAGAGCGAACTCTAAACAACGATCGTATTCTTGATTCATTCGACATTCGCAGCTTACTTCGAAGTGAGCTTGGTGGCTTGATTGAGAAATCGAAAGCTGGCCTGTGCGGCTGAATTTCAGATCAGTAGATGCTGCGCGCCATTGTAGTATTGACGGCATCATAGAGCAAACGACTTCAAGCTGAAGGCAAACAAATTATAGGCGGAGAATTATCTGAATGGAATAAGGCAGCACAAGATATTTTTTAAGACGCTTACCAAGTCCTATGGATTACCAATTCCGCCGCTAAGCTCATCAAATCATGGCACAAGTATGAAGAAAGACTTTGATCTTGAAGCGAGCGCGCCGTGAAAAATAATTATGCTCCTTTTTCTACCGCGAAATATAATTATTTCCAAATATAGTCAGATCCACTTTACTTCTGCTAGATATTAACTTAAATTTTCTGGTTCTTTTCCTCTCTTGAAATGACAAGTCTGACATTTGCGGGTTTTAGTTCCCTCAGGGTGCCTGAAAGAATGTGTGAAACTAATTACAAAAATAATAGCGCCTCGGCGTTAACCACCGTGGCGAAAAGGGCTCCCAACTGCGTGCAATAAAATCGAGCCTCTGGCTTATCATGCTTTGAAGAGGATGAGGATGTGATAGAATGCCTGGAATGACGAGATGTTCGCGATTTTACTGAGCTTATTTCATCATCAGCACGATGCTTCTTTGCTTGGCTTAGGAATTCGATTATACTTTGCTTGAGCATAAACACTTCTTTATCATGAATATCAAACCATTCTTGAGCCAATTTAATTTCATCATCGTCACTCAAAGCATTGACATACTGCTCGTGTGCTTCGTGTAACTTTGTAAACAGCTGATCTAACTAGATATCTTTTCCTGATTGCGGCTCCGAGAAGTCATAACGCAGTACTGTGATGCTGGTTCGTTGACCAATGAACGGAAGACTAAGCAAAAGGGATCCACTATGATAACACCCTGCGTTATCAGATCTCAGATAAACATTCTTAATCTGCAGTGACTCTTACTTGATGGTTTTCAGGAGATGCTCTATGATAGAGGCTACAGCGAAGCTGTTCTGCGTGCAGTTATCAAATAGATGGACAAAGCATTCCACTTGAAATTCCTCAGCCTGCTTGGTAATCACAGCACTCACATGCCAGCTTCGGCCTCGCTTCCCGAAAAAATCACTCATCCGTTCTCTATAACGTTGCGGGAGGTATTTCATGGCCCAGTCCATCACGACTAAACAAGATGTTGAATCAAGCTGTGCAATAGCACATTGCTTCCCTTCTTCTTGATTTACCGTGCGAAGCAAATGCGCCTTCCAATCCTGAATAGATGCCATACATAGTTTGTATTTGTGGCTTAACTGCCATTTCTGCTCTTCTGACATTTCAACGTGGTTGATCTCAGATTCAATTTCCTTGAAAACTGTCTCGAGGGACTCGCATTTCTCGCAATCGATATTATGTTCGTGCTGACATGTGCCTTGTAGGTCGGCGTTGCTGGGATCACTTAGCGCATGTGTAGTGCAGTGATCAGCACAGGTTTCCTCTCTGCCGACATGGGACTTAAACTCGGTCTTGAGGTATCTCTTTGCCTCCTTGATTTTTTGCTCTGAAGACTTCAGCCAAGTAGCCTCTGATCCATGGTCACCTAGCATCTTAACAACTTCAATGATAGTGTCTATGGCTTCAGTCCGTTCGGCTGTAGTGTTGTCGAGCCCTTGCAGAGATTTCTGCATTGACGCACCACACACCTCTATTATTCTGTACAGTGAGCGCTGTCCTGCTGGCTCAAAATTCTGTTCGTTGCAATAGGCTGAGTACTGTTCAATACTGTTTATTATTCTAGATGGTATCATAGTCCTTACAACTGCCGGGATGAAGATGCTCTCTCCTGTGTCAAGCCTAAGAAATTTTGTACCAAATGCTACGTCTTGCAGCATGTCAGGTCTTGCGATGTAATCGACAAAATGATCAATTTGAGCAGAGGAGATACGGGATCGAAAAATCGTGTCTTTTGGAACAGGCTGACCTTCACCAACTTTGGTAGCATGCTGCCGCGATTCATCTATTCGCCATTTTGACAGTGTTGGTATCATGTTCATCAACTCGGGCCGGCTAAAATCATTGGCGAAAAGGGAGAGTATTTGTCGTTTAGTTTGCCACGATTTGGCCTGGTTGTATGACTTGATCAGGACCTCTATTAGCCCAGAACTCGGATCAAAGCTTCTACGTCTAGTGGCACCAGCATAACTTGTTTTTACTGATCTTTTCTGTCGAACAGCAGTCCAAAGTTCCTCTTCCTGGCCTGGGCTGAGGACTGTCAGTGCTGCGCAGATAGTTTCTTTGGCTTTTCGCAGATAGTATTTTTGCCGAGTTGTAGATATGTCATCCCAAGATGTATTCAAGGTTGACAGAATGGGGCTTACTCTTCCTCCAGATAAATTGCTGATGTTGTTGTTTAGCAGCTGTCTTTTCTTTTGCTGTTCTGCAATTTCCTCGGACCATATGCTGATTTTCTCTTCAGGAATACTTTGCTGGGATGATTGCGATGACGTTGTAACATGCTCTTCTTCTACATTATCTGATGTTGCCAAGTCGCACTGCTCTACTTCCTTTGGTGGCTGTTCAAAGACATCTGTTTCATCAGGCGGTTCAATCTCAGACTGAAATTTAAAAAAAAGGGATATTAACTACATTTGTATTGTTTGTTTGCTTGTTTGTTTGTTTTGGTGTCACAGTACCTGTGGACGTTGGGCCGGAAATGGAGGACCCCTTCCCAAAAATAATCAGAAAATCGTTTACTGTCTCCTAGAGTATATCCTTCTGTTCTCGAACCTGACTCGTTGCCGTCGCTACTTAGAATTCAGAAACGAGAGAGAAATACGGAGGAGATCTGGAACGTGAAATTTGCAAGCGTGCTGGGCATACTGGGAGGCGAAGAGGGGAAAATAGCGCCAGAACTCCTCCATAATTTTCTCTCTTTTCTGTATTTTTAATATCGACTAGGTACGGGTTAGTTCCGGACGGTATGGTTCTCTAAATACATATAATGCCCTCGTTTACCACAGGAAACCCAAATGAAAGAATTACATAGCGTCATTCTCCAGTATGAGTATTCATTTGTTTCGATTTATGGGAATAAATTGTGCGAAGAAATGATAACAAAATGTGAAGTGTGGGAGAATGCATAACGTCAGAAAATATTATCGATACTGACAAACCGTATTTCTTCAAGCAATCGCCCCTGCTCGAACAATTGCCCCCATTTTAAGCAAAAAAAATATGAAATAATCGCCCCACTCAAATAATAACTGCCCGGGTTTTGAGCTACGAAAATAAATAATCGCGCGGGGCGATTATTCGAGGAAATACGGTATTCATTGATGTATCTATTCTTTGTTAAACAGTTTTTAAGCAGCAACACTCGCATTTCAAGATGCAAATGCCAGCTTTTTTTATGCTTAGATGAATAATCCCATCAGTGATACTGCAGTGCAAGCCTAAAAATATTCGTTTTGTTCCACGATCACTTGATTGTGTGTACAACAAAATATCCAACCTCTAACTAGCATGATGAATCAGGACAATTCTCGAGGAAGGCAATAATAAACCAGAAGTATTTACATCAATCCCTGGGGGTGGGCCTTACAATACTAGGTATCGTTATTTTATATAAATACACAGTGCAGTTATAACGAATACGCAACCTGCTGAACGCTGCTTGCACTGTCAGAGTCCTCCGCACCACGTAATCTGTAATGCTCTGTGCGACATTTTCCACAAATAGCTGAAAAGATAAGAAAAAACCCTTGAGATTTCAACGGATTCAAAGAGAAATGTCAGAAATCCAGGCCACATAGTTTTAAACTTAGTCGTGAATTAGTGGAGACTGGTTGATACGGACACTGAAAAAATATCTGCATTGTGTGGTTGTCCACAATAGGTGGCATTTGTTTACTTCTGTACTGATTACCGTCATTACAGTCAGAAAAGCCGAAAACAAGATCTCCACTTAGTTCAAGTACCCATGTAAGTGATTGCCCAGTGGAAATATGCAAGATCCAGAATTAACGCTCCTATTAATTAAGGTTGTGGAAATTAATGCTGAAAAAAATTAACGTGACTTTTAAAAAACTAAAGGGAATTTTTGAAGTTCGCGTTAATTTCATGGAGCGCTAGCGTCACGTAATTTGAGCGTCACGATATAAACAGTGGCGTAATAGCGAAATTATTAGGATTTGTATGGGGAAAAGCACTTCCTATTTGAAGGTAAAATTACTTGTGTCTTGTGTTTTTTGGGGTCGATTTGAAGCGAACCATAGAGGCGCTCAAATTTATAACGTGATGCTAGCGCTTAATTTATACATTACAAATTCATATAAACACTCATAGAGCTTGGTGATATCCCCAAGTAAGATTGATGGGACGATTCTCAAATGAACAGTACTCACCCGATCCTACTGCGACTACAGCATTGTGTAATACAAATATTTCTTTTGATACTGCGAAATTTACACGGCGTGGGTCCTTGACCTGTTTGTGTTGACCTTTGTGCAATGGATAGCAACATGTCATACTTTTACGACCTCGCCAGTCGGCTGTTAGGTCTCTTCTATGTTTTGGACAGATGGTCATAGCTGCTACCCTATCTTCAGGCAAATCAAAGTGCCCCGCTCTGTTTAAGATTAGCTCCTTCTCAGTGATTATTGGACTTTGAGATCGCCATCCTCGCTTGCCACTCACACCAAGACCAAGTAAGTGAGCTGTGATGTCTTGTTTACAAGCATCCAGCGGCAGAACAGTTGTACTAGATCCGAGAGAACTACAAGGTGATTCTTGTGAACCAAACGAACAATAATTCATATCTGACATAAGTGTTACGAAGCACTGAAAACACGAGAGTCAAAATGAATCTAAATCCGAAATCTGTAACATGAAACTCTGCGTGTCGCGTGACATCGCATGGTCTCACATTACACAGTACCTTGGTTTCCCACTGTGGTCATACTATATATAGACTGCCTTATATAGTAGGTAGTTCATTTTTTCTTTGCTTTTCAGGCAAACCCAAATAATCTGGAATGCCACGAACATCCAAGCGATACTCTCATAATATGACTGAAATTTTGCGGGAAATATACACTAAATTCATGTCGGGTCTGCAGTATATGGGTCGTATATATTTCTTTTAATTACATCATAGTTTTCAAAATCAATCTCTAACACAGGTGCAAGCAAGTACAGGTGCAGGTACGAGTTTCCGCTGTTCCTAAACTGAATTAAGATACAACAATTTTATTTAAAATTAATATTATCGATTGTGTGAAATATTGCCGCATGGTTTAATTTTGGCGGCCATAAGAGCGATCTTAGGCATTTTTGAACAAAATTTGTGTAAAAAGAGTTTATTGTGCCAATCAATAAATTCTTGTTTTTGATTAAGGAGGGCATAGACTGTTCTAAAATGACATTTAATAAAAAAATAAACAACCGCACTTTTGAAAAAATGCAAGTTAAAAATCCCCGAAATTCACTATGCGGTAAGGCACAAGCTACCTACCCGGATTGTAGACCATGGGAAAAATTACTGTAAAACCCAAAATTTGTTTCAAAGCAACCATAAAGTCTATAACAAGATAGTTTAGCCACAGAAAAAACCCTTTGCACTGAATGCATAAGGAAGATTTGTTTTAGTAGCGAGAAGTTGGCTTTGTTTTGAGTGATTTTTGGGCCCTCGTGGGCCAAAACTTAGGGGGGTGGTCAATCTCGGGAGTGAAAAGCCAGAAAATCATTTTAATATCACCAATCTGAATCTTATCAGATAGGTATTAAATGCTGAAAAAATTAGGGAAATCGGCTGACCCCAATCTTTTGGCACTGCCTGGTATTCTCTGACAACGGCTCTTAAATGGGTTGATGATTTCTTCTCATCACATATCTGGTTGACAATGTATTGATATTGTTAGGAGAAATTCGATTTTAATCATTCTTGGGAAGGTTTTACTGTATTTTTTTTGTGTACTGATGCATATTCATATCAACTTTTATTTTGATTGAGGACTATATAAGTGCTCTATTCCTCTATCCTGTCCTGCCACACAGTTCGTGAAATGGAAGTGCTAGATAAAAACATGATATTTGGTTTGTTTGAGAATAATGGATTTCAATCAAAATGAGAATTTAATTTTTTTTGTTAACAGTTCCTTTGGGTTCATCTAGTCTAACTGAAAGAGGAAATGCAGGTAGCTCAGATGAAGAGTCATCCGAAAAAGTTGTTGTTCAAGGTAAAGAAACATGTGACTTTTTTAAAAATATATACAATCAAACCTGTATTAAATAGACACCCTCAGAGAATTCTCTAGTGTCCGCTTAGTACAGGGTGTTCGTATTAATAGTACAGGTACATGTATTGTTTAGATTAAATGGGGGAACTGATAAAATTTGGGAGTTTTGCAACTGACAGTCCACTTAACAAAGGGTGTCCGCCGGGGGGGTGATTGCCGAACCTTTTAGGGGTTAAAATTTGTGGTTTGGTACCGCTGAGGGGTGTTAAAATCTAAAATGACTACCGTTAGAGTTATTCCGGTACACACGGAAAAAAATTATGACAAGAACTAGTTTTTTCTTAGAATTGGTACCTCTTAGGGGTGAAAATGAATGGGAGCCACGCCCACAAAACGAGATTCTGGTACCTTTTTATAGGGGTTCTTTTCAAAATTTTCAACGATCACCCCTGACACCTTTTATGTGTGAGCCCCCCCCCGGGTGTCCGCTTACAGGGGATTATTCAGACCTGTGTATAAGGTGGGGGCCCAAAAAATTGTCGGGTGCCTCAAGTGTTAAATTTAGGTGTAGGTGTCAGAAAAAAATTGAGCTCTTCAAGCCTTAAGTATTTTCACCAGGTACCTAATACTAGAAAACATTGTGTGGTTCCAGAAAATATCCATACCCCCAACGGAAGGTTTTTTGGTTTGAAACCCACTGGAATTTCCAGTATAGCTTCATACTTTCCTTTAACAATTTTGGCTTTTGAGACACCCCACCCTCTGTCTCAGAATTTCCAAATATTATTGACCTTCCTTGGGGTGGGTATGGATATTTTCTGGAACCGTACATTTTGACAGGGCTTTTGCAACAAATATTGTCATTTTAGTGTCTGCATTCATTTCGCATGCAGTTTATTTTTTTAGTACATGGATGGTAATTATACATATAAATAACTTTATGATGATCTTAAACTTGTTCTAGATAATGCATGAATCATCATTTAATTTGTTGACTGCAGTTTTTTCTATTTCTTTTTCTATTTATCTATTAAATTATTGAATAGGTAATGAGGGATCTTTAAACCAATGTTGCCCAGATGACGAGATCTCAGAAAATGTTTTTATGAAAGGTATTTTTTCATAACACTGTATTCATAAATGCATAATTATATAATATCATACAATATTCTGAATTTTGCATTATTTTTCCATGCAGTATATAATAAGGTTATTATACAAGTACAAAAATGCCTTTTTAGCTCAGGATGAGCTTATCGTTATGGTTTGGAAAAATTTGTTAGTTTAATAATAATAATAATAATAATAATCGAATATTTATGCAGGATGACCCTTCAGTACAACAGCACTGTTATCAACGGGGTCCTGCAATTTTTTTTTTTTTAATATCTTGGAACTGCTGGTAATTTACTAGCACTTCTAAATAATAATAATAAAATTTATTTATTTATTTATAGGTGTTTATAGGTGTAAACTTTTCTTGGTAATTCCGCTGACCAGTGCATAATGCTTGAAAAATCACAACACTAAACAACATTGCGGGCGCAATATTTGGTAGTTATTGGGGGTCGGGTGGGTCGGGGGTTGTAGCCCGATCGCACAGCAAAAAAAATGGCGGATTGCTTCCGATTTTCAGGACGGTATCTCAATTTCTCTCGTCTTATACATTTAAAGATAGACCTTTTAGGAGTTCCGATGCCAACAAACGGATAAATTCTGCAATTCCTTCATTCCTCGGTTTGAGAAATGCTTCTGTCACGAATTTACATCATGTTGTACATCGACAAAATTTGGAGATGAATCAAGGAGTTTATACAACTTCACTGAAGCACCGACGGTTTCCAGCAGGGAATATTTTAGGAATGATCGATCGATCGATTGATCGATAGCTTAAACTTAAACAGGTATTTGAATAAGCTTAAATATTTTGGCTGCAAAACCTTTTTGCTTGTTATTGTGTAGACCTGAAGTTTATTCATAGTTTTCCGTGTAGAAAAGCAGGCTTCATCTGAGGCTTGTGTTTTATAATAGCACATATTATTTTAAATTTCTCTGATGGATTTTTCTTCTTTAGTTTTATTAAGTTATAATTTGCCCAAGGTGGGGGAGTTTGATCCGATTTGAAATACAAGTAGAACAATCAAAATGTTTTGATCCCTGTGCTTCTCAGTTTACATGTAATATGGACACTTGCACTTGTTTTAGCTCAGGATGAGCTTATTGTATATAAAAGACAAAGGATTCATTACCTCTGTTTCAAGTACTCATGAAACTGAACGTAATATTTCTACTAAGAAGCCTACATGCACCTTCACATCTAAAGCCTGGTTTTCGCTTGGCACACAAGCACAAGTGCAAGAGTCTGTATAAACTGACAAGCTCAAGGAAAAAACATTTTGATTGTCCTGCTAATGCACGTAACTGTGTTTCTCAGTGTTTGTATGGACTCCAGCCTTTAATGCTACTCTCCTTCATCTTCAGACTTTATGCTATAAAATAATTATTAAATGAACAAGTTTACAGTCCGACTACTGTAACCGGGGCCACCCAGACAATCACAGGGCAGAATGGGAAGAATACATTCCAACATGTTCGATTTGAGCCAATTAAAAGTCAAGTACAGAACAATGAAATTTCAACTTTAAAAAGTTTAAACTTGTTCACTTGTGAAAGTTATGATGGATGCGTTGACTTTGATTGGTTAACTTTGTCTGGGTGGCCCTGGTTACACAGTAGTCAGACTGTAAAATGTATAAAATGTAATGAACCTACCACTGTTAAGCCAGAGGGAGGGGTAGGGGGGCATATGTGGGGCATTAAATGTCATGTACCTACCACTGTTAAGCCCGAGGGAGGGGGGGGGGGGGGGGGGGCGGGGCATATGTGGGGCATTTAACTTTTCAGAATAATGTTTTGACAAAATCTCTACCCTAGGACCCCCCACAATGGGTCAAATCAGATTCCCCAATGGGCACATTATATATTACAGTCAAACCCCAGTGGCCACTTAATAGGGTTTGATTGGCATATCTTCAAATTGCCAGGGGTGGAGATGGTAATGGAGACCAGCTAACAGTTAAAATTTTGACCAATCAGCTATCAGTTAACCCCCATCAGGACCCTTTATGAACTACACACTATTGTTGTTCTAAAGAGGGAAACTTATAAAACATTTAACTGTTGTAACTCACTATTGACTCGTGGTACAAAATATGTCAAATAACTCCTTGCCCAGATAACATAACCATAGGAATATGTATCCCCATGTTTCACAGACAAGAGCCATATGCATTCAATTAATGTCAAAATATCAAATACATTCCCGAGCTGGCTCACAAGTGCCTTTAATTCTACTATAGTTTTTATTAAGTTATATTGTATGAATAAATTCCCTTTTCATCTAAATCAGTCTATAAACACAAAACATTCATTTCATTACCTCTGTTACACATACTTATGAACTGTAGGTTAATATTTCTACTAAGAAGCCTACATGCACCTTCACATCTAAAACCTAATTTTTACTTGGCACACAAATGCAAGCATCCATATTACATGTAAACTGAGAAGCACAGGGATCAAAACATTTTGATTGTTCTACTTACATTTCAAATCGGATCAAACTCCCCACCTGGGGCAAATTATATACCTATAAGTTTACTTCGTTTTGTATTTATAAATAATTGAGCAATGGAGGTCAAATTCCCCGTATATGCCCAGCCTGCCCCCTACCCTTCATTGATAGGTGCATATTTACATAAATACCAGAGTCAAACCAGCAGAACTTTAAAATAATACTCATCAATAATTATTTCAATGTTATTGTGTTTTGGTATGCAATAGTGGAAACTGTATCAAAATAATCCCCTTTTGTCAGATTTGGCCTGGAATCCCCATTTCTCATACCTCATAATAAGGCTTTTCACAGGGAAGGGCCAACAACTGCATTCAATGAATGTCATTAATAACAATTACATCCTGAGCTGGCTCGTGGAGCCTTTGATTCCATTTTATTATTTCATGAATGCTCTTCTCCAAATGATAAGGGTCTAGTAAGCTTTTTTCAATCCTGCATCCCACCACTCTATTTTACTCCATCCTGCCCAACTGCCTGGCTGTAAAACCAAGTATTTGCCTCTATGTTAACTTCAAGGAATTAAATGGCATATTTACATAATGAATTTTTGTTGACTGCCCAGTATTTTTATGCAAAATAGGTTGCGAAGGCTCTCTGAACCAAGATAGTCATGGAGATTCATGCAGTTCGGATGAAGAGTTTGTGGGCAAAGTTGTTCTGAAAGGTATTGTTATGAAAGAACTTAATCTTCTTACAGTAACTGCACCAATGTACAGTATAAAAATCAGCGTTCCCCTTCTTAGCTAGGTGTCGGATGTCCACTGTGAAATTACACACACGGCTTGCACTTGTCAGCTGATTTTCCTATTTTAAGTAGCATGCGCTGCTAACAGAAAATGAGAATACCAGGTAAATCGCAAATACCGATAATAAATAAAATACCTGCAATAATTATTGTTCTTCAGACTTTATCTCGACCATGACCTGTCCCAATATTTTGCATACAATAAATGTTATTGTACAGTTCCAGGAAAAAAAAAATTTTTTGCATACAATAAATGTTATTGTACAGTTCCAGGAAAAAAACATACCCACCCCATGGGTTAGGTAATTGAAAATTACACAGGGGAAGGGGGACTCAAAAGCCAAAACTGGAAATTGCAGGGGGGGGGGGGGGGGGTTTAAACCAAAAAACCTTACATGGGGTAGGTATGGATATTTATTATACACCGAATTCATAGAGATTAATTATTTCCATGTCTAGAAGATATAAGAAGAAGAGCTTTGTAGGTTAACAGTTTAGATTTTAGAATTTTGATGACGTCAGATGAAAACAAAGAATACATTTAGCTAATTTCATAATGTTTTATATATCCCAATTTCATTGGTTGTTCCTAACTATTTGATTTCTAGACAAAGTTGAAATTACTGATGACAGTGAAAATAGCAGTGCCAATGATGACTTCATTGGTAAGAATTAACATATTGTAAGGGACCTGTCATTATTTAGAAGGGGGGAGGGCCACTATATTTGGGGGGAGTGTCATTATTTTTTTAGCGCCATTTTGAGTAGGGCCATTATTTTTAAAATTGCATTTAGGGGAGGTCATTATTTTTTTATCCTAAATCTCTACCAAGAGTCTCAAATGATTTTTATATCAAGTTCTCCTTAATGTTGACAAAATAAGAGAGGCTTTGAACCTTTGATCATGGGTGTTTTTCATTGGTATAAATTGATTACTTTCCATCTTGTTTGAAAGTTTTAGACTGCATTTCTAGTGATTTCAGAAGACCTAAAGGTCTCCCTACATTGCTCGTATTAAAGGGTCCCTGTTCTGCGGCATTTTGTAATAATGATGCATTTTGTAATAACTTACGCATTTTGTAACAAGGGTTGCAGCATTTTGTAATAACGTACGCATTTTGTAATAAGGGTTGCAGCATTTTGTAACAAATGGAAACTACGCATTTTGTAATAAGGGTTGCGGCATTTTGTAATAACCGTCGGTCTACGCAATTTGTAACAATTTGCTGACGTAAATTGTAATATGTTTCTCCAATCTTAAGGTTCATAGGTATCCTATGAGATGGGGATTGATTTGGTTCCTTCGAGAATTTATTGAGGCTCTGTACTCCAAGTCGGGAGAGGGGAGGTACTCAACAAAGGTTTATACGGGGAGTCTGGACCCCGAGGCCCCAACCGTTACTATTTTATATACAGTTGTATTGTATCATTTTTGACAGAAAAGGTAACCCTTTAATATACCTTCCATAGAAAATAGTACCCCTTTTACATACCTACAGTGACAAAGGAAAGCTGAAAAAGCATTTCAGCTAATAATGATACCAGACGTTTCACTCGAATAACCCCTTAAAATACTTGGATGAATCAGCCGTTAGGTGCATCTATTCGATATATTTTTGAAAGACCCTTTAAAGACCTGAGTGACAGTTTTCCCTACCCTTTTCTGTACTTCAACTCGTGAAATCCCTACCCTTTTAAATACGGCCTGACAAAAGTACCCCTTTTGGGCGGAGCCTCCCCATATTTAGTCCATTATTGGGAGTACCCTTCCCCCGGACTCTAAGTTGACATGGTTGGCATGGTTAAGAGCTAAATTGTTATTTCATAATAACAGGCAATATAAATATTTTAACACAACTGCAAAACTGAATAAGATAAAAATTTAAACCAAAACATTGATCTAATTGGCGGTTTATATTGTATCATATGCAATGAAACAAGAAACTGCTTAAAACACAAATATAGCAAAACTGAAACTTTAACAGGAACTTTAATATAATAATAATAAAATATAATATAATAAAACCTTTATTTACCCACGGGTTCCATTTCACAATTGTGCTCTTCCACGGAGCCGTGCAGATTACAATTAATTATAATGAATTACAATAAAATTACAATAAAATTAATAGCTAATTATTACAATTAATTACAATATAATCATCTAATAAATGTCAAAATTAATTACAATAAAATCATCTAATAAATAGTAGGTACGTACAATAGTATAATTTATAAACTAGGAGCCTGCTTACAGTGCTTAGCTTGAGGTGATAGACAGTTCCACAAACAGCTCCCCTATAGGCGAAACTCTTTTTGAGGGCTTCTGTGTTTGGTCTTAGTATAAATAATTTGTGTTCCGAGCCCCGCAGGTTGTGATTGTGGATGGTGTTCGCCATGACAAATTTTTCAGAAATGTATTTGGGGACCTGTTTGTTCATAGTTTTTAAACATTAGTGTTTTTTATTATCTCGTCTATCACCCAAGCTCGGCCAGTTGAGATCATGAAGAATCTGAGAAGATCTAACATCCCAATCGGATCCAGTTATTACGCTAGCGGCCCTATTTTGCAGCTTTTCAAGCCTGAGGCTGAGAACTTTACCAATATTACCCCACACAGCGCTGCAATAGTCGAAGTGCGGTAGGATGAGAGACTTATAGATGGATATTAGGATACATTGGGGCAGTAACAGTTTCAGTCTTCTGAGGGCGGCAAGAATTTTTGCTACTTTACTTGTGACCTCAGAGATATGAGAATCCCAAGAAAGAGTTTCGTCTAAGTGGACACCAAGACATTTGTAAGTCGCGACCCTTTTGATTTGATATCCGTCAAGGCTAATGCCTGGTTGATCAGGGAGCAAAGAAATTTTATGCCTCGTCCCAGTAAACATACATTTTGTCTTGACGACATTGAGGCTTAGATGATTAGCATCTAACCACTGTTTTAGAACTATTAAGTCATGACTTAATGCTGAAAACAGTTCTTCTTGATCATGGGCAGAGTAGTTAAGATTCGTATCATCGGCGTACCGTTCGTGCATCTGCCGGAGGAGATTGCAGTTTGGCAAGTCATTAATATACACTGTAGAGTAGAAATAGCAAGGGACCAAGGATTGATCCTTGGGGCACTCCACAACGTATAGCACAAGATTCTGACTCTACATTATTAACTATCGTAACCTGCATTCTCTCAGATAGGTAATTTCTGAAGAATTGTATAACTCTACCTTTAAAACCATATAGCTCTAGTTTTCCCAAGAGGATTTCGTGGTCAATGGTATCAAATGCCTTTTTAAGATCAACAAGAATTTTCGAAGAAAATATAACCGGGCTTTTTTTATCAAGCAAGCAAGCCGTTTTACCTGCTCTCTTGCTTGAAATCTATCAGATTAGTCACGGCAGTCACGCTGAAGTCTGATGTTTGCGTATAGTGCCTACTGTCAATTTTCTTGCCTCTGAGCAGTCTTTGAAGATCATTCCTCAATATAAAGCCAAAGTTGAATAAGAGGAAAAAACACGACAACATAGGTACGAATCGGTGTTGAACCATCAATCGCAGACGTTCCGCGTTGCACCATCATCATTCGCAGCTATTCTAGTCACAGTTCGACAAATTGCGTGAGTCAAAATGTGATATTGTAACGTAATGGTTGTTATTTATAAATCTTCTGCATACAAGGAAGTGAATTGCTGCACCAACACGAAAAAGTAATGTATTTCACACTAAATAAACAGCAGAGTATTCATGTTCAAATCAAAAGTAATAGCTTGATATGAAATTTGACCTAACGGCGACCCTGGTTTATCACAGACGTTGACTCATGTGACCCCATGACGTAATCGTCCTTATTTATAAATCTGCATTTCTCAGCAAGTTTCTGTTTTTCTCAGAAAATATACGGAAAAGATATGTATTTCACACAAAATGACAATTATTTAACAGGACAATATTCATAAAATATCATTTAGGCAAAGGATGACCCTGGCGAAATCTAACGTAGCCTTGATAAAAAAGTTGATCTAATGGCGCTTCCAGTGTATGTGATGTACGTACGCACCTCACAGACAATCTCTTCAAGTCACGATTCGACGTGACCCTATGACGTAATCGTCCAAATATAAATCTGCACGTCTCAGCAAGTTTCTGTTTACATAAATCTGCGAGTCTGGGCAAGTTTCTGTTTTCCTTTACGGAAAAGAAATGTATTTCACACAAAACAAACAGGGACAATATTATGACCCTGGCGAAATGTAACGTAGCCTTGATAAAAAATTTGATCTAATGGCGCTTCTAGTGTATGTGATGTACGTACGCACCTCACAGACAATCTCTTCAAGTCACGATTCGACGTGACCCTATGACGTAATCGTCCAAATATAAATCTGCACGTCTCAGCAAGTTTCTGTTTACATAAATCTGCGAGTCTGGGCAAGTTTCTGTTTTCCTTTACGGAAAAGAAATGTATTTCACACAAAACAAACAGGACAATATTATGACCCTGGCGAAATGTAACGTAGCCTTGATAAAAAAAAAATTGATCTAATGGCGCTCCTAGTGTGTCCACCTAGTAGTGAGTACAATGATTTAATATTTTGACGAGTCAAACTCACCGACGTTGCGAAATCTGTACGCCGCTCCGATGTGTTTACGCGGTCCTAAATTAATATCTATTTGGACCAGTCCAACTTTCACATAGGCTCGATTTCCGCCGCTCTCTTGAGTCCGGGCTTCGTTCTTCCCCGAGAAAATCTTTCACAAGGCGAATACATTCATATATATTCATACTCACCCCTAGCTCTCCTCCTAGCACTTTGGCGGAGTAGAGGTATAAGAGATCGACGACAAAAAAAAACAGAAGCTATTTTTATTAACCGGGCTGGGCCCCAGGCCCACGCCCGGTTAATAAATAGAATAGCATTTGTTGAACCATTGTCGATGTTAAGATACCAGTTATTCGTTGCATCAAGAAGAGCTGTTAGGGTAGAGTGAAGTGGTCTAAAACCAGATTGAAATTTAGCAAGAATATTATTATCGTCGAGATACTGGTATGCCTGATTGAAAATTGTTTTTTCAAACATTTTTGAAACTACAGATAAGACTGATATAGGCCTGTAGTTGGCTGGCTGACGTTTTGAGTCAGCTTTAAAGATAGGGGTGACTTTCGCATTTTTCCAGTCTCTAGGAAAAATGCCAGTTGCGATAACTGAGCTGAAGATGTGCGTCAAGGAGGCAGCAGTGTGAGGCATTGACGCCTTGAGAAGATGCGCTGGAATACCATCAAGACCATCAGCTTTACCTGTCGGTAGAACTCCAACAAGTTTGAGAATTTCCTCCGCGTTTAATAATCTGAGATCAAAAACGCTATCGCACGATCTCATAGAATCATTGAAACTGAGGCGAGAAACATTTATTTTTGAGGCTAGGCTTGGGCCGATGTCAGTGAAATATTTGTTAAAGGCATTAGAAATCTCAAGCGGGTCAGTTATCTCTCTATCGTCGACGGTCAATTTTGTCGTTTGTACCAAACGTTTCTTTCTAGATAATATTGAATTGATGCCATTCCAGGTGGTTTTGACCTTACCAATATTATCGTTAAAGAAGGCATGGTAATAGTTCTTTTTGCTGGCCTTAATGGTGTGGTTAACTTGATTTTTGATCCTTTTGTATTCAACCCATTTTGATTGATCATTGGTGATGATAGCAATACGCTTGAGGCGGTCTCTTTCCCACATGAGCCGTTTGATGTCGGGAGTCAGCCACGGAGCTGTTGAATTTCTCACTCGCTTTTTCCTAACCGGTGCATGAGAGTCTGCAACCGATAGGAACCATTTCTTCCAAAGTTCCCAGGCTGTTGTAGGATCATAAATTTGCTCTACCGATGACCAGGGGATTAGCTCAACATCTCTAATAAAATTATTGATCATAAATTTCTTGTATTGCCTAGATTTAACAACTCGAGGGTACCATTTAGGACTTGTGTGCTTGCGAGAAGCATAAATTAGGGAATGATCACTAAACCCGATATGGCTAACCCCGGAGGTAGTAAATTTACTTGGCTCGTTAGTGAGAAAAAGATCAATAAGCGTGGAAGAACTGTGTGTAATTCGTGTAGGTTCTTGAATTAGCTGAGTGTATTGATAGGATTCACATAGTTCAGTTAAATGCCTAATGGTATTGTCAATAGGATTGGCCATTCATGTTGCAATTTAAATCCCCTATTATATTCGATTCGATGTTTTCGGACTCAATCCTACCCAACAAGACCTCAAATTTGTCAAACAGTTCAACAGTAGATCCGGGGGGCCTGTACCAGGAAGAAATAAGAAAAGGCTTAGTCTTGGGTTTATTAATCTCTACGCATAAGAATTCAAGGTCATTATCAGACAAGTCACTCCTAACTTTAGCATCGATTGTATTTCGAATATAAAGAGCCACACCCCACCATTTCTGGATCGATCACGCCTCACAACGAAATAACTATCAATGGCAATTTCAGAGTCACTGATAGTATTGTCTAGACGAGTTTCATTTAGAGCTAGTACATCTAAAACCTGTGATTGCATTCTTAAACGTAATTCGTCTAAATGTTTTGGTAGGCTTACGATATTGTTAATTATACTAAACATCTCTTAAATCACGAATTCAATGTTGCCACTGTAAAGTCAATATTATTAAAATGTTTGCAGGCAGAAACTATTTTCTTTATAAAAACAACAACATTTAAATACTTCTTATGAACGCAACAACCTGCATATAAAACAGAGTTGAAACAAAACAAATAAACCAACATAACCAACGTCAAAGAACAATATTCGTCTTACTTCTTCGTTTTTCTGTCTTACTTCCGCCAGAAAATGTTTTGAATTCTAAACCAACCTAACCCTAAGAAATATAACTTAAGCCAAGCATTATGCCAACGACTTGTGTTAATGATTCTTTTCAACTCACTTATTAATCTACTTGAAGAGCCACACTGCTTTATAAGCCGCCTAACGCTGATTACGCCCCCCTTCCGTCAGGCTGTAAATTAATTTCCAGCGATATTTTCTGGACTTTAAGTCACTTTGTATTGAAACGTGGTCTTTAATTTCCAGAACTATATAAATTATTATTATTATTATAAATGACGTTGCATTTGTAAGACAGTCATACATAACTCATTTTTTGTCCTGTTTTAGAGAAGTGAATTTCCTCGAAAATTTATGATTTGAAATAAGCCCCCCCCCTCTCTCTTTCTATAAAGCCCCCTTCTCTAATAAGGCCCCCCTTCTTGAGGCTTAAAATTAAATAAGTCTCCAGGGGCCTTATATATGTACCTAAGATTGGAGAAACGTATTACAATTTACGTCAGCAAATTGTTACAAATTGCGTAGACCGACGATTATTACAAAAATGCTGCAACCCTTATTACAAAATGCGTAGTTTCCATTTGTTACAAAATGCTGCAACCCATATTACAAAATGCGTACATTATTACAAAATGCTGCAACCCTTGTTACAAAATGCGTAAGTTATTACAAAATGCTGCAACCCTTGTTACAAAATGCGTAAGTTATTACAAAATGCGTCATTATTACAAAATGCCGCAGAACAGTCCCTCTCAACCAGTGTGCTTTGTGGTCGCATTATTGTTTTCATTTGTGGAACTTGATCTCTCGTGGGGCTAATGTATGCCATACTTTCGAATGTAATGGTATTTATAAACTAACAGAGAAAATTGTCAAAAAGCGTAATGGAGAGCTGTTTGCTGTTGTACCAGCTGTTTGCAATAAGAAACTGTTTGGTAAGCCGTGTCGGGTAGAACTTTCGAACTCTGAAAAGCTGTCCGGCTTTGGGAAGAAGAAGTGGGTCCCTTTTATACTTGTAACACCTTGTGGAAATAAAGTAATTTTGGTATATTTTCTTTTTTAAAAGTTGTCAACATACTATTGTATTCTACACTGTTAAATGTTATGCTCTTCATTACGTACCCTTTCATTTTTATCACAGAATGAACACAGGAAAAAATTAGATACCAACAATGGTCAAACATTGGCTTTTTGCTGGAACTTCACTGGTCTTTCATTGATATTTTAAGGAAGTGTTCCAACATTGGAAATGTGATATAAGTACCAACATTGGAACCTTAAAATTGGCTACCAATATTGGTAAAGCGAACTACCAACATTGGTATTTCATTTGAAATACCAACAATGGACTCTAATTTACCAACATTGGAAGGCTATATTGTTATACCAACATTGGGTAATGAATGTTCCAACATTGGAACCTTAAAGGAGAACGGAAGGCTACAGAGTATAATTTTCGTAATAACTAGAATTGTAGAAATAACTACTAGAAACTATAATTTCGAAGAAACGAGCGAAAAAAATATATATTTCACTGCAAATACGACTGAAATCTAACAGCATTCGCCGGAATTGAATGTCCGCCATTTTGTGTGCTTTCTCTTCCGGTTACTTCCAAATAAGGATACACGGTCACCATGTCGTGACGTCAATGCGCTCTTTGCTCGATCGATCGCTTGCACGTTCTTGGATTTGCTGTCACTTATGATAATTATTTTATTAGATACCGTTCGCTTATACATCCATAAATACGGCTGAGTTTGAACCGTATTCGTTCGAGCCCATGTGAGATCTCTCGGATTCCGACGGAGAGCATACTAAAGCAGCTGAAAGCCAGGACGAGATCGCACAAGGAGGAAACACCACATGGTGTACTTGTGAACATATCGAATCGAAAACTGGAAAATTCAGCAAGAAAGAGAGTGTGTGTACTGCCAGGAGATCGATGAAGCTATGACAAAGTAGCAGGTGAATATTGTTAATTAAAAGGATAATAAACATACTGATTTAGAAACGATTCATTTGTCGTGTTTGATTTTATTTTGTGTTGCTCTATGTTGTTATTGTTTATACGTGTCTGTAAACCCTGACATGTACACTTACACTCGGTTACGAATTTTGCAATGCTATGTTTTCATTATTTGGCTCAGATCTGGAGGAGGATACCCCTCTTAGCTGTATAACTCAGCATCCTAGTTTCGAAATGATCTGTTTGCAAACAGAAGTGTTGGAGACGGCAATTGTTGGCTTAATTAGGTCAGGCGAGGACTCGAATAAGAGCGCCGTGGGACTGTATAAAATAATATGTAGGTACCACGACGGAAACATTTATGATCGTTTTTATCCTTTAATGCTGGGATAATATAGATTATGTACTGTGTAATTATAGCCGTCCCCGTATTTTGCAACTGATTTCCACAGATTTCTCGATGAGTTTAGTAAATTCATTAAAAATTTGCGGCAAATTTTCTCTCTTTATCTGAGCAAGCAATTTATTTAAAAGGGCTTTATCTTTTAATGGCAGGCGATGTTAACTTATTCCTTTCCTATATTAGAGTCCTTGGGAGTTCTATTCGAACAGCCCACAACAATGAATGAACCATGATTTTCTATCACAACGGGAGTATTTATTTTGAGTTTTGACGCATTTGCGAGTGAGCGCAATGACGTCATGCTTAGCGCCCATGCCTTCAAAATGGCGGACAAAATGGCGGACGTACATCGTGTCATTGTTGCGAGCCTTTTACAGTCCATAACAAGTTTACCAATGGATTATAGGGACAAATATTACAAATTTTAGTTAAGATACATCATTTACTTTATTTAAAAAGTGGTTACAAAACTTCGTTTTTCACCTTCCGTTCTCCTTTAATATCAGCTACCAATATTGGTAAAGCTAACTACCAACATTGGTATTTCACTTTGAAATACCAACAATGGACTCTAATTTGCCAACATTGGTAGTTTTCCTTAATACCAACAATGGATTACCAATATTGGTACATGTAACCTAAAATTTACATACCAGTTGTGCAAAGGTCTGTGCAACATTGGAACTCAAGATCAATTTTAATTTCCATTTCACCTAGAATACCAACAATGTATACAGGTGTTTGCTAACAGCACTAAACAAAACTTATATATGCTAGTAAAAGAAAGTCCCACAACCATGATACTAACAATCTTTTATAAACACATTTATAATAAAATTATTCAACTTTCATTTCAATACCAATAAAATTAAAAACTTGAGCCTGTATTGCATGCTAATTTTTACAGCACTTTAAAATATGAACAGAACATATCACACTGTGACACTGTAAAATACCAAACTTATTCTTAATCTGAAAAACTATGACAATTTTGAGCAAACAATGCAATGGCCAATATTGTACGCTTACAAGGTTTTCTTCATGATGAGAACAACTGTATATATGTAGTAAGTTCATTGACCGTCAGGGTCAACAGAGTCCTCTGATGAATCCAAGGATGAGGGCTGTTCTTCTTCAAACAGAGACTTGCAAACCTTGAGCTTGTTCCTTTGCAACATTTTAAAGTTGATTTCAGCATATTCATCTAAGTAGCCTTGAACAAATAGCTCTTTTGCTATGGGCACCATTAATTCATGTTTTCCCTTTGAGCAGTGTTTTATCCCTAGCTTTTTTGCCAGGGGTATTATATGTGCTTTTAAGCTCAAGTCTTGCAAGCAGTTGCTTTGAAACGCTGTCACCACAGCAATTTTTGCACTCTTTGGAGTGATATCTCTCCCACTAAAGACGAATGTTCATCTGAAGACATCTCTTCCGTATCAGAATCTGCAAATACCAGACACTTGAATTAATTGATCAAATATAAGCAAAAAGGCAGCTAAAAGACCTTGAGTTAAATAAATGACCCTCAGTCACATCTAAATGCTTTTACTGCAACTTAAATATTTAGATCAGCTTGGCTCTGAAAATTGTATAATTATTACAATTTATTGTATAATTATTGTATATAAGTGTTATATTGGAAGAGGTTGACAACCTAAACAGACACATAAAGCTATACGTAAAGGTCTTAATTTTGTGGCACATTCTTAATGAAATATATACCCCCCTCTCCCCATACAGTGATAAAAATCAATCTGCTGATGAATTCATTGTTTGTTTGGTTTGTTGTCATTTTTTGATTTCCATATTTCAGTTTGCTAAGTAATAGCAGAGAGTGGATACTTGGAAGACAGTGACGGACGCCTGGAACGGTTACCATAGCGTCCCGCTGCGCCAATCTGATCGCCCCTTAACCACCTTCATCACACCGTTGGCCGCTGGTGGTACACAAGAGCACCTCAAGGCTTCCTCTCATCGGGAGATGGTTACAACCGCCGATTCGATGCGGTCCTCTCGAACGTTGAACGCAAGGAGCGCTGCGTAGAAGACACCATCCACTACGACTCAGACCTTGAACAGCACTGGTGGCGAACCATTGATATTCTTACACGCATTGGCCAGGCAGGCATCGTGTTGAACCCCGACAAATTCCAGTTCGCAGGAAGGAGCGTCAACTTTGCTGGATTCAGGTCTCCGACTCTACCATTGAACCGCTACCGAAATACCTCGACGCCATCCGAGACTTCCCCAGACCGACATCCACGACAGACATTCGCAGCTGGTTTGGGCTTGTGAACCAGGTAGCGAACTAAGCCCAACTGCGCGACGTCATGGCACCATTCAAACCATTCCTCAGTCCACGCTGCACGTTTTCATGGTCCGCCGAACTGGAGCAAGCTTTCCAAGCATCAAAGCAAACCATCATTGAAGCCATCTGCACAGGTGTGGAGATCTTCGATATCACACGACGCACCTGCCTGCGCCCTGACTGGTCGAACCATGGAATTGGCTACTTCCTCCTCCAACAATCATTGCAGCTGCTCTTCCAGTGTCCCCGACTGCTGCCCTGGCGGATGGCGGATCACTCTAGAGGGTTCGCGATTCCTATCGCCGGCAGAACAACGCTATGCAGCCATCGAGGGAGAGGCCCTTGCCGTCGCTTGGGGTCTCGAGCAGACGAAGTACTTCACCCAGGGATGTGATAATCTGATCGTCATCACCGACCACAAGCCCCTAGTGAAGATATTTGGGGATCGCACCCTGGACGAGATCACCAACTCACGACTATTCTGGCTGAAGCAGCGCACCCTCCCATGGCGATTCGACATCAAACACCTGCCTGGCAAGTCAAACTCCGCTGCCGACGCCGCGTCAAGGCACCCGTCACCATCCGGCCTAGTTAATAGCTTATCACTTGGCCCTGTGACCGCCCCTGACCTCATTGAGTCCGCATTAATGACGTCGATCCAACACGACGCTAAGGAACTCGGCACCCTCTCCTGGTCCCTCATCGCGCAAGAGACCACCAAGGACACATCCTTGGGCCACCTCCTACAGCTGATCGAGCAAGGATTTCATGAGTTTGACAGAAGCGACGATGCCATTGCTCCTTTCTGGCCTATGCGTGATTCCCTCTACACACAAGAAGGCATGCTCCTCTTCCAAGACCGCGTTGTGATCCCATCTTCACTCCATCCCCGAGTCCTGGAGCACCTCCACGCAGCTCACCAGGGGACATCCACGATGGAACAGCGTGCCCGCGCCATCGCCTATTGGCCAGGCATGTCGAATGACATTCGCAACACGAGGGAAGGATGCACCAATTGCAACAGGAACGCGCCATCGCAGGCAGCCACACCCCCCTTCCCTCACCACCACCATCAACTCCGTTTGAGACAGTCTTCGTAGACTTCTTCAACTATGGAGGCCATCACTACCTAGTAGTCGGGGACCGCCTCTCAGGGTGGGTGGAAGTGTTTGGGTCCACAGCAGGCACCAACCTCGCAGGTGCTGTCGGCCTGGTGCGCCACCTACGCACATTCTTCGGGACATTCGGTGTGCCAGAGGAACTCTCCAGCGATGGCGGTCCAGAGTTCACAGCCAGCGGTACACAGGACTTTCTATGCCTATGGGGGTGTCCGACATCGCAAATCCTCCGCTTACTTCCCTCAGTCGAATGGCAGAGCAGAAGTGGCAGTAAAGACAGCAAAGCGACTTCTGATGTCCAACACTGGCCCGACAGGCAGCCTCGATCAGGACCATTTCCTAGGCGCGATGCTACAATTGCGTAACACCCCCGACCCCGACTGCAACATCTCCCCAGCGCAGATCATCTTTGGTCGCCCTCTGCGGGACGCACTCTCCTTCGCGAATCGACTTGAAAAGTTCTCCAACCCGAACATCCGCCCGCTCTGGTGCCAGGCATGGGCTGCAAAGGAAGATGCCCTGCATGCACAGATGACCCGCACAACCGAATCCTTAAGAGAACACTCGCGACCACTCCGGCCACTCACAGTTGGTGAACGAGCCTTTCGACGCGACGTGCCTGAGAATGTCAACCCACCCCTCCCTACCCCTCCTGGCCCAGACGCTGAGTGTACCCCAAAGGTGGATACAACATCAACCCCGGTGTCACAAGCAACACCGCCGCAATTCCAGCGTCCCCGTCGTGCTCACCGACCGCCGAAGCAGTACGAACCGGAGACAGGAAAATGGACATAGTTAGAGTCCGTTAATCAACGCTTCCCCGTACATTCCCGGACTGGAGGGGATGCAGAGTTAGTCACAGATCGATAGTTCTCATAAGCTGACCGCTGACTGGAGGCCTGGTCAATTAACAGGAGGCCTCGTGGGAAAGAGACTTGCTCGTTGTTTACCGATGGGAAAGGAACTGATCGAACTATACTTACCTTATGGAGTTCTCATTAGAGTTAGTATCTTTAGTATCTCGCATTCTACATTGTTATGTTCATTGTATTTCAGAACGGTTTCTTCATCGTTGTCATTAAAGTCTATGTGAACATCGAAGAGGTTGTTTCTTTAACTTCATCCCCAGGGCCATCTCCGCTTTCAATAAAGCTCATATTAACTCATTCTTGTCAGAGCAAAAAATTGAAAATTGACCACATTTTTATTTATTTATTTCATCAACAGGTATTGATAACTGTGTGGAAAGCTACACCTCTCATTAATAGGTAGAGAATGTGCTGGCCAAAAACATTTTTCCCCCAAAACACAATTTTTTATTGTTTTTTAATATTAAAGTACAATTTTACTCATGAATTAATCAGAATTATACATGTAAGACTTAGGCCCTGGTTACATGAGACCGGTACGAACTCTGACCGGTACGACTCAGACCGGTACGATTAAGTTTACACGAGACCGGTCTGAAAGTATGAAGCGATTACACGAGACCGTTACGAACTCAGACCGGTACGGACTTCAGATCGGGTCTCCATACAAATGCTTGTTTCTGTTTACATGAAGCTGGTCTGAAAAATCATCTCAGACCGGTCTGACTCATTCTGCTCGTGTTTACATGGTTCCGCGGTCCGACTTCAGACCGGTCCGAGTCATTCGTGTCGGTCCAGCGACCGGAATGAGTGAAACCGGCATGAGATGATTTTTCAGACCGGCTTCATGTAAACAGAAACAAGCATTTGTATGGAGACCGATCTGAAGTCGTACCGGTCTGAGTTCATACCGGTCTCATGTATTAATCAGGGCCTTAACTCATGCAGTATAAATTGATCCAAATTTTGTACAAAATTAGGACAAAAAGCAACTCAGTTGAGTACAATAAGAAATGCTTCTTGTTTATGTCATAACCAGCAATTATTTTGGCTGAAAAAAATTAAAAGGAATTCACATTAGAAACAGCTTATCACTGATAAGCAATTAAGTTTGATATCAGGGTTATGATTCCAAGATGATGTTTTGTGCACACATGACATCAGGGTTATGATTCCAAGATGATGTTTTGTGCACACATGACATCAGGGTTATGATTCCAAGATGATGTTTTGTGCACACATGATATCAGGGTTATGATTCCAAGATGATGTTTTGTGCACACATGACATCAGGGTTATGATTCCAAGATGATGTTTTGTGCACACATGACATCAGGGTTATGATTCCAAGATGATTTTTTTCTGCACACATGACATCAGGGTTATGATTCCAAGATGATTTTTTGTGCACACATGACATCAGGGTTATGATTTCAAAGATGATGTCATGTACACACATAATTATAACATCACCTTATGATTCTAAAGATGACTTCATGTATACACATTACATCAGGGTTATGATTCCACAGATGATTCAATGTGTACACATTGCACCATGCCTATGATTGAGACATGATTTTGTGTCAAAATAACAGCATAATTATGATTTGTTATGATTCAAATAGGACTATTGCATCATCACATATGATTCATTAGCTTGAATTCCTGTGTATGTCTTTGAAGACATCGAGACTTGCAACAACATTGAGGCTGTCCAAAAATGACAGACTGACTTAGTCCATTACCTTCCGAGTGGAACAAAGGGCGTTGACAATGCTGCGCCAGCGGGCTCTATTTGCAGCTCTATTTGTCCTCTTAGCCGTGTTCCAGGTGATGCTGGCTTCTTTGAGCTCCTCTTCCACTGACCTCCTGTAGGTTTTCATTGGCCTTCCCACATTCCTTTAACCCTGCGGATTCCACTCCAGGGCCTGCCTCATCGTGTCAGATGTTGGCTTCCGCAATGGACTAAGTCCGTCTAGAGAAAGTACACACGCTCAATCACTAGCTATGGTCTAGTAGTTACTTTGAAACAAGTGCCCTAAAAATAACTCTATGCTTACAGATATGGTGTTAAATATTGTTTACATTATTACTATCTCTTTATTAAATTGTACTGTGGAAAATAAACCCCACCCCACAACCTCCACAGTTTCTAAAAAAACAGTTGAAAAACTAGAAGAAAAAGAAAAAAAGTCTGTCACAAAAACTTCCAAGAGCAAAATGAACAATGAAGTGGCAAATAAAGTTCTCAAGAAAAAGTATGGAAAATAAATAAGGTGCCGAGCCATAAGGGTACACATCTTGTATTGTAATTATTATTTGTATTATAGGGGTATGTCAAGCAAAGTGACAAGCTAACAAAAGCTTGAAATTTGCCTTGCAGATATAAGGCTTAAATTTACCTCAATTGGTTTCATTTTTTTTTGCTTATTAGCAGAAATTGTGATATCCTAAAATAACAAAGTAACATCCAAACTTGTTTCTCAGGAAACCAAATGTTGTAATTAGTTCTTAGTTGGAAAAGCCATTAAAGAGTTTTGAAATTACTCCCACCCCATGGCCAGCCTTTTTTTCCTGTCCAATTTCATCACCAAAATTAGGTCTAGAGAAAGGATTGGGGTTTATTTTCTGAGCTTCCCATTTCCAACTTTCAGCTATAACTATACCAATTTCAGCTGCTTCTTATCACATTCATTTTTTTAACTAAAATTTTGTTCACATAATCATCTTGGCACTGTTATGGCTTTCCAAATACGCCCCCTTCATTATAAGCCCGCAATTTTTATGTAAGCCTCCCAAAAATCATAATATTTTAGGCATTTATGGAAAATCAATATGATTGCTGATATGCAAAAATATTTTTCTTCTTAATTTCCTCTTCATCACGATCCTCAATTCCTGTACCCTCTGAATCTTCTACTTCACTTCCAGTTGAGCACCCCGGATTGAGCACTCTGGATTTTGCCGTTCCTTTCGTTAAACCAGACCCTTCCTACTGCTGTACACAGCTGGTAATGATATATTGTCATCACCATGGAATATGTCGTGACGTTCTTCATAGTAAGCACATTTCTTTGTATCATTTCCTGTTTTCTTGTTGTGATCAATGCATTTTGAGCTTCTTGAACTTTGTCTCAAAAAACTTTGCATCACAAGTGACATGTCCCTGTGCCTGCATTTCATGGGAAATATCACACCAAATATCCTTGTTCCTTACTCTTGGGTTCTTGAAATAATTTTCCTTCTTTGCATAGCTTGCAATCAATCAAACAGATCACTTCCTCTTTCAGCCACGTTTTCTTTTGTTTCCTGATTCAGATCTGTCATCACTACTGCTACTTGGTGGTGAAGGCTCAGACATGGATGGAGAGCTAGAATATTCTGATTGCTTCTTGTATGATGAAGCACTCTGGTAAACTGAAAAGCCAGTTTGGTGTTAGAAGGGTAGACCAAGGGAACTGTAATTAGGTGTACTTGAGTGTTCATGAGTGGGACTACTTGGGTCCGAATAAGCGATACCACTTGGCTGCCTGTAGACAGAGGTGCCACTTTGTCTATAAGGCATGTTATTAGTCCATTGAAGTGTCATTTTACACCTCAATGAGAAGACAACAGGCAAAATATCAGTGTATTACACAGTAGATTGTCGTATAACACCTTAGTGTGCCGATTTGAAGCTATAATGAAAGGAGTTTCAGTTTAAACCATTGAATAAGGAACAAACACCAGGGCCTGAGGTAATGTACCCCTAGCATTACTGTTATCATTAGTTTCCATTAGGCAAGAACAAAAGTACACCACTAAGGTCCTAAAGATGATAAAGCTGTATATCAATAAATTATTAAAAACGAAAAATGGCCAAAATTAACAAACAGACAAAACGTGGTTGTATTTACAGCTGAGTCCTTGCCTAAATCCCGGAGGAAATCAAAACATTTTGTAGATCACTCGATCCTAAGATGTTAACTTTTGGAAATTTTAAAGAAACGTATGGAAAATTGAATTACGAGATTTTGCTTCTAACATCGCTTCAAATATTACTGCAACAGCGCAAGGTATATATATTTTTCTTTTGTGTCGCGGTTTCCCTTATGGTACACTACAAGCTACTTGTGCAAAAGACGCATGCGTGTAGCGCCCGAACGCTACAGATCGATCAGAAATCCGGATACGGATCCTCCCAAAGGAACGCACCCTAACAGTGCCGCTTTATATCGGGAAACTCTACAAGTAATTAATTAAAGTAAAGGTGCAAAAACTACAAAAATTACAACGATGTTACGTTACTAACAACAAAGAATTTGAATAGGTGGAAATATTCAAAACAGTTGTAGTTCTTCAGAAGCTTTCAAACCGCTGTTTATGGCAGGTGATAAGGTCTTAATATAACAAGCCTCCAACAACTGTAGCTGGGACCAATTAGAATTATGGTTCAAATGGTGGCTTTGTTGATTACAACGTTATACAAATGTTAATTAAAATCAAAACTAGAATTCATAGTAGAAATAGGACTATAAGGATCTGGCAAAGCAAATAAGTTACATTGATCTTAATTAAATTATATTATTACAATTACTTTGTTCACACACCTTTTCTCTTTTCTCCAAACCTCAGGCCATGCATACACTGAAGGCTCAATTTATACAATAAATATATTATGAATTTCCAAACCTCAGGCCATGCATACACTGAAGGCTCAATTTATACAATAAATATATTATGAATTTCCAACCCTCAGGCCATACACTGAAGGCTCAATTTATACAATAAATATATTATGAATTTCCAAACCTCAGGCCATACACTGAAGGCTCAATTTATACAATAAATATATTATGAATTTCCAAACCTCAGGCCATACACTGAAGGCTCAATTTATACAATAAATATATTATGAATTTCCAAACCTCAGGCCATGCATACACTGAAGGCTCAATTTATACAATAAATATTTAATCAATTTCCAAAACCTGCAGGAGCCAACACTGATCATGAAGGCTCAATCTGCATGCAATACATGTATGTGTAATAAATTATTATGAATGTCCGAAACCTGCAGGGCATTTAACTGAGGGGGCTATTACATGTATGTACAATAAATGTTATAAATTTCGAAAACTTGTAGCCCTAGCAGTACCTTGACTGCATGCATGGGCTCTCACATTCAAAATATACTAACAATTTGATCTGAATTACATAACATGTACATTGTACATGAAGGATGTTAGAACAATAGACTGCAAGCAGTCCCTATTTCGGATAGTAGAGCGAGTGCAGAGTGCGAGTGAAGGGCGCTTCGTGCTCGCTCAATACTATCCAAAAGAGGGACTGCTTGCAGTCTATTACAACAACAGCATTAAGGGAATATAATTAATAACCGGTCGTTTTGCCTGAAGACGATTCACCCGACAGCAATTCGCCTGGACTGAAAGACGATTCTCCCGGCTACGCGAATCGACTTTTAGTCTGGCGAATCGCTGTTGGGTGAATCACCTTCCGGGCAAAATGACCACAATTCTCATTCATTATAGTAGCACTGTATTCTGAAATCTGCAGGCTTACTAAACCCTATCAGGGTTCTGTTCACTAAGGTTCACTTCACTAAAATAATAATTTTTGTATTGCATGTATGTGAAGATCAACCACAGTTCAGATAAAGAAAACTATACAATGTATGTACTGTCACACTAATTTTGAAAGTAGCTACAAATATTTGAAACAATTCGCTTGTTGCTGGTGACTCTTGGCTTGCCTTGAAAACTCTCTGTTAGCACATTTGAGAGACCATCAATCCCACTCCTCAGAAAGGCCAGTTGCAAGTGTGCAAGTGTGAGTCCTGAAGATGCCACTTTCTCAGCCATTCCTTTGGTGATTGCTTTTGACTGAATGACAGGCTGCAGTGACCTGAGGTTTTCTCTCTTCTTATCCAAGAAGTCGTAATATTCTTGTAACCACGAAAGGGCGAAACTGTGTTTCAGGAGGCAATTGTCGCTGACAAATTCTGAAGCCAGTTTTTGCAGCATGTGCACATCAGCCAATGCATTATGAGCACTATAAGTAGTGCCCAGAAGGTCAGTAACCAGAGACTCCTGACTGCATGACTGACGGTCAGGGTAGAGTTCTCTAAACACCAGAAGTGTATCAGAGAACCCCATAACCACTTTGGAATACTCTTCAAAGCTGCCACATGCTATCCAGGCTTTCATCAGATGCTTAGCATCAAAACCTTTGCCGTTGTGAGCCAACAGTACACATGGCTTTCTTGCCTTCAACCAATCAAGGAGCTTCGACCCCGCTTCAGTTAGACTTTGAACAGCAGAAACTGGTCACCCATTATAAAAGAGGATTCCATTCTTCACAGAGAGTTTGTTCACCGCTGAGGCCCCGGGAGATATGCCATGTTTGGGAATGACATAGACATTGAAGTCCTCCTTCCCATCTGTCGCTGCAATTTGGCATATTTCTGCATCATTTCCTGTATATATAGGAACAGCAACACATCATATACATGTACATGTACATGATATATAATGGGATTAGTTTTGGAAGTTAATTTCGTATATATGAAATTCTTGGTCTAATAAATTATATAGTCTGTCAATTAAGATAGGGAACTGACAGTGTGTAGCAGGGGGGTTACATTATTTTGTAGATAGCTGGGTTAATTTGGTTACAATCAGAACAATAACCAAAAAGTAGCAAGAATGATAACAACATTTGACTGATAATAAAAATAAAAATATATATAAAAAATGTTTATATAATTTATACAGCTGCATTTTTTCAAATCCCTTTGGTATTTGTAGCTAAAGTACTTCCCAGCTTTCAGACAAAAATATTTGTCCAAAAAATATATGGTCTCAAGGCTGTAGGCAGCAGTCTTGTGTGTCTCAGACGGAACATTAATTATATATACAGATATATAATTACCTCTTGAGGAAGTCTCCAGGTCAATTACCACTCTTTTCAATTCCTCGGCTGAGGAAATTTTTCTTCTATCTGATAGTGTCATAGGAGGGGGGATTTCACCCTGGGCATCTGGGCTTTCATTTCTAAACCCCAAACCACTTTCATACTGCTTGCCCTCTCTGTTTTCCAGCTGTTTTGTTTTTGAGGTTCTCTTTTCCTTCCTGTATCTCCTCTGCTTCTTATACTCTCTGCTCTTTGACAGGCTGCTAAGTCTTGACACTTTCCTATCTACTCTATCTGCGTATTTTTGACTGTTACTTCCTGGTGATAGCTGTATTTTCTGTAGTGCCTTATAGTATGTAGAAAAGAAATGATATGTGTATGTAAGTGTGTATCTATATATGTGTATACCATACTGTAGACACCTTTTTTTACAAGACCAAGGGACCAGTTATCAGTAATGAAGGAGAAGGGGATACATGTTGGCTAAATTAAAACTTGGTATGACCGACCGACTCCCATCCCCCTCCCTCTCTGGCCCTCAGTATTCAATTTCATGTACTGTTTACTGTTTATGTACTGTCTACTGTTTTGGTATAATTAGGGGAGGGATTGAGGGAGCTGTACCCCCCTTTTGACTGCCACTAATACAGAAAATACACTGAAAACAGTTCTATCTGATCTCTTTCTTACTTCCCAGCCCACCTTTCTAGTCACCCCTCCCCCCCCCCCCCCCAAACCCCCTTTTGAAATTATCAGGGTTGATCTGCCCATATACATTTACAGGTACAGTACAGGTACTGCATGTACATGTACTATTGCTTTCAGAATACAGTGGGACTTCGATTTCTCGAATCTCCACGGGAAACGAAAATTGGTTCGAGAAATCGGGAACTTCGAAATGTCGAGAAAATGTCGAGAATGTCAAGAAATAGGGCTTTTTGAGAAATTGAGGGTTCGAGAAATCGGGGTTCCACTGTACTTTTTGTTTATGGAAATTCTCAGACTCCCTTGCTAAAAAATAAAATTCATCACTCAATTTTACCCCCTCTACATCACACTCTTAAAAATTTATTGTAGTCCTCGACAAAAATGTGTACTGATGTGTAAGTTCTCACCTCTGCCACATATGAGTGACCAACATTCAATCATTACTCTCACTGGACCCATAATGCCGGATCTTTGGGGCCTTGCTGCCGATGGTGTTGTTTAGAGCCTCATTTGCCTGACTGCTTCCCAGAGGCTGGTTTTTAGTCCCTCAATATTGTCCTTGTTTTGCTTGAGTGCATAGCCAAAACACTTCAGAAGGTATTCAATTACTTTGCCACTCAAGACCCCTTTGTGTTTTGGCTGCAGTGCATAAAGGCGGTTGCCAACGATCTTTTGGCGTGGACAATATCCGACCACTTGTCAACATCGTGTTGAACACTCTCTCTGACTTTTTTGATGGTTGCAGAGTCATCGTCCCCAACCAGAACGGATATCTGAGCTTCATACTTTCCTGAGTTGTTGGCCAACTCGGCAGCAACATCTGGCTCCATTGCTTTTGACGACCCAGACCAGTTGAGGCGACAGTCGTGCGATGTTGCTTTGCGGCCACTTCGTTCAGCAGCTTGACAAACAGCACAGCGTTTGTTCCTTGTACTGTATGCTATAACTTTTCCTAATCGAAGGCCAATCATGGACCCAACACCTGTACAAGTAGAATTGTTTTTAATAATTACAAACTGAATAGAAAACACCACTGTTGTTACAATGTTACACAGTGCAGAGTACAGTATGTGTGTGTGTTTGAAAATATAAAATATATAAATTTGAAACACCCAAATTGTAATACCCTTAGTAATCCTGATGAAATAGTATTTCTTTTCAATAACATAGATCCTTTTATTGTAAGAAATTAGGTTATTTTATCTTTGAAGCATAATCCAGAAAAGAAAACAATGATCATGATTGTAATTAATTAATTAATTAATTAATTAATTAATCAGTTAATTTGTTGTATTGTTATTCTATCATTGTCATTTTCTCTTTTTATATATTTATATTTCTTTATTATGCAATACCATCTAAATGACATGCAAATAAAATTGTTGTTGTTGTAAAATTGTTCATGTTTTTTTATCTTTACTGACCTGTCAGACTATTATGCCCTTTGCCACGCTTCTGCCAGCCCATATCGTAGGAAGCGCCAATCGAAACTACTTCTTCTGTCTCCCTCCTCCAGCACTCCTTCTCCACCTCCATTGCCTCTTCACATGATGCTTTCGCTACTTCCTCAATGGCAGGACCAACTTCTCGTTCTCTCGCTTTGAAAGTATTCTGACCGACAGATGGTATGTTGATTGAGGTCAACAACGCGTTCACATGACTTGGCCCAATTCCAGCGTGTAACATACCTAAAGAACCGAAATTTTGATTGAAAGTAAGAATAGGAATAAACTCATAAGCACAAATTGTATTATTATCAAGAAATACTTGAGTCACAAGCATAAGTTTTGAACCTACCCGCTGCCAATTTGGTGTTTACGTCGAAAATCAGTCTTCCTCTACGGATGCCGCTGGAACGGTGTGTCTTGTTTGTAAGACATACATTCATTTCTCCACAGCCGCTGCAGTTAATATAAAGGAAACTCCCAAGCCCGGATACAGTTTCCTGGAAGCAATTCGTCAGCTGAAGTGGCGCTCCACAGCTCTCACATCCTCCATCAAGCTCCCTCGCCAACATGTCGAGTTCAACTATACGTCTTCCCCGTAACTCGAAGCAATTTTCTGAGCCATCATGATCTTCACTGCTCTTCACAACAACCTCGACATCCCTCTCTTTTCTTTTACACATGTCTGCTGATATTTCTCTCCGTTTATTCTCTTTACGGCTGCGGAAACAACCTTTCTTGTCCCTTAGCCGGTTTCCAACTGGCATGGCCGCCATCTTGGAAATGTTACAAATTAAGCGCTAATGTTATGCGCAGTAAGATGCGCAGTGCAAAACAGGGAATGACCTTAAGCTAGAATGGTTAAATAAATTATTTCCCACGGCAAAAATGATCGTTGCATTTCAAGTATTACTCATAAAACAAGCTTGAAAGTAAAAATTGCTAAAAGTAAGCGTATAAAGCGGTGAGACGGCTTCGTCCACGAAATGTAACGAAATAAGCGTATGCAAATATGTAATTTTAGCCAACGCTACGTCTGTTGAATGTTCAATTTTCAGCCGTAATTTTCTCTTCGCAAATGAAAGGACTCCAACGCAAAAGATCGCCGGCTAACCGGCTCCATGTCCATTTTTTTGGCAGTTTGTATCCTTCCATTTCGAACTTCAGCTTTCAGGCCTAAATGGGACAACTCTTCGACTTGGTCTTTCATTATCGAAACTGCAACGGCGACACAATTAGAACAGTAGATCGTTCTAATCTCCACCCGAGGTTAAACTCTTGCCAAAACCAGTCGGGAGAGTCCCAAATACATCGCGCTCTTTTGCCACAGATTCTAGGCATATCTTTTGCTCTTCCTTGAGCCGAGGGATATCTGAAAGATCTGATGGCAAAGAATAAATTCCGTAACGCTTGCTCAATTCTCCTGTATTCAACTTCAACAAACAACTCGTGACATTGTGTTGTCAACATCTGTCATCATTCACCACGAATCTGTCAATATTAAGCAAAATGACCAATCAGATCATGATACCAGAATCTGGTATCATGGATCGGCGGCGTCAAAGGAATGTCTTCAGGCTCCGTCGCTTTCGTTCTCGCCCCAGGCAGCGACAGGCAGCGACTCGGCTCGCTTCGCTCACAAATTTTCTTCAGGAGCCTGATCTCAGGCTAGAAATAACTGTGTATATATATACACACACAGACGTAGTAGAGGTAGCCAATGGTTGTTATGTAAGTAGTGTTAACCCAATACACTGAGTTCACAGTAGCCGTAGTAGCCAAGGTAGTCGTGGTAGCCAAGGTAGTCGTGGTAGCCAAGGTAGCCAATGGTTATGTAATAGTTTTGCCCCGATACACTGAGTAAATAGTAGCCGTAGTAGTCAAGGTACCCAAGGTAGCCAATAGTTATGTAATAGTTTTGCCCCAATACACTGAGTAAATAGTAGCCGTAGTAGTCAAGGTACCCAAGGTAGCCAAGGTAGCCAATGGTTATGTGATAGTTTTGCCCCAATACACTGAGTAATAGTAGCCGTAGTAGGTAGGTAGCCAAGGTAGCCAAGGTATACAAGGTAGAGTAAGTTTCCCCGCGGCGGGGGGAAACCCGAGCCGGAAATTACGTCTGCTCTCGCAAGCTAGTTAACTTTCGTCCAGATGTCGATCCAATGGATACCCAAACAACAGTCTCTCGTGGCCACGCATACGGCCGTGGAAGCGCGTATTAAAGTCGTGGTGTGAAATAATTTCTGAGCTGTAGCGTCGTTTGGCAGCTTGAGAAGTACAGTCGAATCCCCGAAAACGTACGCCTTCTCATTCCCAGACTCCCCTCTCTTAAATGGAAATTTCAGTGTAAATCCACATAGTGGCTCTTCTCTTTCACTGTTTCTAGATCGAATTGGAATTTAGAAATGTTTGATTTTTTGGAGGGGAAAAAACCGGAGTAACCGGCCGGCGAAAAATTGACCCTACGAGTAAGGACGCTACGAGCAAGTACCCTACGAGGAAGCTACAAGCAAGGACGCTACGAGCAAGGACCCTACGAGCAAGGATGAGAAACAACCGAGTTTAAACTGGCCAACAAAAAGGTTAACCCTGTTTGGAAGGTGTATGGCGCAGCCCAAAAAAATAGACTGACCTGCTTATATGTATATTTATACCCATTTAATTATCTTAAACCATGGCCTATTTAAACTTAGACTTCGACAATCGTTCATTTACGGGGGGGGGGGGGTGATTGAAATCACCCTTTGATCTTGCTGCTTTACCGCTCTATGGTATCGCACAGGTCCAGAAATTTGTATGTTGAGTTGTTTGTTTGAAATTTTCCTGGTTTATTTGATGGACCGCCACCTCCACCCTTCGAGGTTTTTTCCCAACTTTGACCACCAGTAGCGTTCGGGAATTTTGAGGGGGGGGGGGGGGGGGCACCTCAAGGACACCTGTGCCATATAGTCCAGCAACCTCGTGCCCAGGGTCCCACCCCCTAGAGCTCTCTCGCTCTAGGGGGCGGGAAGATGAGAGACCCTGGGAACGAGGTTGGTAGTCCAGGCCATGGCCTAACTGCCCCAGGGAGTTCAGGGTCTGGGGTGATATATATTATTGCTTCCTGGCTAGGGGAGGTGTAAGGGCCAACTTTTGCTGAATATCAAGTTACCCCCTTAGCTTTTTATGGAAAATATTACGTTATAATACTGAGTGGGTGTTACCATTTTCTAATACATTTGGCGTGTGTCATCGAGATTCTTGCGTGTGTACAAAAAATGTATTAATGATGCTCGCAATCTGATTGATCTAAGGGCCTCCACATACTAGAGAGATAGTTGTCGATCATAAATAGTTGTTGATCATAAAAAGTTGTCAATAACAAAAAATCCAGTGTGTGAAGCTAGTTACTTCGACAACTTTTTATGATCGACAACTATTCTACAACTAAATAGTTGTCGACAACTATCTCTCTAGTCTGCGGAGGCCCTTAGTTGTAGACAAACATGGCGCTTTTCCCCTTCTCCGAAAAGCGTTTTTCCCTTTTGCCTTTCTATGGTGCACTCGCATTGGCATGCGCAGGAACGACAGTTACCAAGCTCTCGCATAAAAATACAAGTTAACGATTGGCCTCCAGTGTGTGTAAAAGCTCTATCGAGCACTAATAGTTGTCAACTCATTTTAGTTGTCGAATACTAATAGTTGTCGACAACTAACACTCTAGTCAGTGGAGGCCCTTAGTGTGCATGAAAGATCTTCTTAACCTCTTAATTCAAAACGGAATTAAAACGAGCATCGGTATTTAGTTTCGGGAAATAGATTTATTAGTAGGCGCAAAGTATGAATTCTAAGAAAGTGTGTCTGGCCTCAGGCTCAACAATAAAAAGACTGAAGCATTATGGATTGGGTCAATGGCAGGAAAGAAGGAAAAACTCTTCCCGAAAAGAATTTCAAATGGCCAGAAAACAAGTGAAAGCTCTTGGAGTTTGGCTCTCTACTGACCCCAACATCACATTGAACATGAATTATGAGGAAAAATTAGATAAAATTAGAAACGTTTTAAACTGTTGGAAATATCGACGATTAACTTTAATGGGAAAAATCGTAGTTATTAAAAGCTTAGCCGCTTCTCAACTAACATATATCTTAGCACCATTGGCTTCAAACCATAAGATTATTAGCGAGATCAACAATCTTTTCTATAACTTCCTCTGGAACAGTAAAGGAGACAAGATTAAGCGAAGCGTGATAATAAGCGACTATAATAAGGGCGGTCTAAAAATGATTGACATATTTTCGTTTAACAAGTCGCTTAAAACTGCTTGGATTAATAAATACCTTGATGACTCTAACTGCGGAAAATGGAAAGAATTTTTTGAACTTGAACTTG
Organism: Desmophyllum pertusum; assembly: GCA_029204205.1. Taxonomy (NCBI): domain Eukaryota; kingdom Metazoa; phylum Cnidaria; class Anthozoa; order Scleractinia; family Caryophylliidae; genus Desmophyllum; species Desmophyllum pertusum. The sequence continues at coordinate 278,171 of MU827790.1, read as the reverse complement.
GAAAATATGGCGGAAAGCTTGTTTTCACTAGCAATCTAAACAAAATTGATACGTCAAAGATAATCTTGGTACAAGACCCTTTCATACGAGAACTTCTAGAAATTTGGTCAGAGGTCAATTTCAGTGATCAAATAATAACCAAACAACAATTCCTTGAGCAATCCATATGGCACAACTCGCTAATCAGGATCGAAAACAAACCGATATTCTATAACTACTTTTTCCTTCATGGAATTTCCAAGGTATCTCAGCTAATGAAGAATTCGAGCAATTTCCTCTCTCTAACAGAATTTACAAATACTTACAATCTACAAGTACAACCTTTGAGATATTTCGGCCTTATATCTGCACTTCGATGCCATTATAATGCAAAATTCCCTAAGGAACCTGGTGACACAATCACGTCCGATAAATTTCTTGATACCTTTGTTAAAAGCAATAAAGGGAACAGGATAGTATATAAGAAACTTCTCTCTTTCAAAAGCACTTCACCTGTGAATAGTCAACTGAAATGGAACAACAGTATTGCCTTTGATGACAGATATTCTGCTGATTGGAAAACCGCTTATGGACTGGCAGCTAGTTGCACTAAAAGTACAAAACTCAGAAACTTTCATTATAGATTCCTCCATAGAATCCTACCTACAAATGTTTTCTTAACAAAAATTGGCATAAAACAAGAACCAAAATGCTCCTTTTGTAACAACTTTCCTGAAAATATGACCCATCTCTTCTGGCACTGCACTAAAGTCATGAGCTTTTGGGACAACCTGACTGAAAAGCTTGAGCACGCTAATATAATACAAAGAAATTACCCAAAACATATTGCCATATTTTTGGGCCTGAGGCCGGACACCTCCACTTTTTCACTACAACTAAACTTCTGCTTTCTTTTAGCGAGACACTACATATGGTGCTGCAGAACCAATAATAAAACGCCGCACTTAAAAAGTTTTTTTTGATGGTCCTTAACTCCCAATTTCACATTGAATCCCATAAATTAGGTACCAATTTGAAGAAATGGGATCCTTTAGTTCCCATGCTAAATATTAACTAGTCGACTTTATTATCATAGCGCTACCCCCAACACCCTGTACATTGAGATACCTCTACATTAGCAATTCTGATCCAGTATCTGATTCCATTATGTCCACTTCCCTGCTGCTCATTGCTTACTACCTAATGTATAATTATAGCTATATAAAAGCTCCTCTACGTTATCGATAGCTACAACTTACAACCAGTGCTTGTGAAATTTTGTAATTAGTGTTGTATTTAGGGTTAGTGATAATTATACAATTAGCGTTATCTACAACTTTGTAACTAGAGCTAGTCACAGTTTTATAATTTCTGTTAATGTCAATTCTGTAATTAGTGTTAGTACCAACCTTGTAATTCGTGTTTTTTTTGACAATAAAATAATTTGTGTTGCAAAAAAAAAAAATAATAAAATAAAAAAAAGAAAGCGAGGCTCAGTCATAAGAAACTTCCAGGATCAAAGTTTATTGATTATTTCCAGTCTTTTTTGTACTCGACACGTGAATTATTACTTCTACTGAGTAAATAGGTCACAATACTACTGAGATAGTATATAATCTGGAAAACGTTATCAAAATGTGTTTGGTAACCCCTTAACCCTTCAACGACCAATGGCCACCACATGTGGCCATAGTACTCGACACGTAAATTATTACTTCTACTGAGTAAATAGGTAGCAATACCACTGAGATAGTATATAATCTGGAAAACGTTATCAAAATCTGTGTGGTAACCCCTTAACCCTTCAACGACCAATGGCCACCGTATATGGCCATAGAAATAGCCCGCAGTAATTTGGGCTTTAAAGGGTTATCCCGATACTGATTTGCAGCTGTTGCACAGCCACCTTTCGTCTTCTTTTGGTACGTAACCAGTGCACTCCCTGAAAAAGAGAAAGAAGATATCAGTTACCGTCATACAGTGAAACATGTATAAAGAAAGACGAGTGATATGATATTTATAACTAGCTAATGCTGCCCTTTTAGTTGGTTAGGTGCTCAAAACAAGTGTGAAACAAAAAAGTTAGCTTTAGTTTGATAGTCAATTGGCTTCCCGGCTAAATTGGTGAAATCAACTTACTGCTATTGAAAAGTTATGATTTATACTGGAATCTGAAAAATAGGGGCGAAACAACTTCCATTGAACGGGGAAAAAAACAGGAAAATGTGTCCTGTTTGTTTTAGATAAAAGAAATATACTGTCAGTAAATAAATATATTATTTGTTATGATTACTGTACTAACCAGTGGTACCACCTTTCACAGTTGTTGCATTCGACCCATTGCTGGATGTCTTGGACGTTTTTCTTGGTAAACTTCAGATTGCAAGAGGGGCATTTATAGCTTTTCGGCTCTGATTTTCTCTTCGCTGACCTCTCACGTCTTGTACCTGAAAGAGCCAATTTCATGTAACTATCATCAGTAACCACTTACAACAGATGTTCAACAGTCCTGATAAGAATTTACAGTGAATCTCCTGGATATTATCTTTTCCTCTTAAATAAGTGCAGTGTAAATATTATATACACGAATCGTGTATATAATATTTATACTGTACTTATTTAAGATGGAAAAAAAAAGTTCTTTGTTATATGTCTTTGTTCGCTATTTTGGGGGGTTGACCATGCACAAAACCTGACAAAATACAATAGGTGGTTACGTGTGTTCAAGCAACTAACCAATAGAAACGTTGCGATTACGTAATTTATGCATAGTGTATGAGCTCAAAACAAAAGATGTGCACGGTCATGGACCTTCCAACATAAATCCGGGCTTCATAACCATTTCCCTCTATTAACTATGGCCTGAACATGCGCCGCACCGTGAAACACTCCCTTTAATATTGCACCTGAATGAGATATTATTTAATATCATTATGCCCTTTGCATGCAAGGGCTTAGAGGCCATGCATGGACTTAATTTATAATTTTATAATAATTATAATTGACTTAACTCATGCCAAGGTTTCCACTTCAAATGCAGTCTTGTTTACTTTCCTGTTCTGTATTTGGACTGCTGAAAAGAATGCCACAGCAAAATGAAAATTGCTGCATATGTGCATATTATGCAGTAAAGAAACCATAAACGTAACGCTCACAGACAATTTCGCCCCATAACATGTAACTTTCTCCCACCCCGATTATCTGTCCCTATCTCTCCGGGAATGGGTTAATTGCATAAATATTTAAATAATTTTAAATATCTTTTTTTTTCAAAGTTAGAAATGTAGACAGCATAACTGCTATGGATCTGTAATAGGCAACAGTTAAGCTATAAAACAGGCTATTTAAACCAATTAATTTAATTATTTATGAATTGGGGGATCAATTGAGTTTGACCAACTGAACATTGAATACTCACTAAGAATTGGATATGTCTCTATGTTAGCTGTAAACAAACTGTATTATTACAAACGTAGCATTGCATTATGCTTTTCCAGAATTTTGATTGGCTAAGAGGCTAATTGGATCTGAGCTAGTCAACACCTCTGAATTCTCTCTGAGGCCTGGCTACATGAGAAAATCGTTTTGTCGCAGAATTGACCAAAGACGAATGGGCTATTGCATTAAATATGTGTACCCCAGTTGAGGAACAGCGGAATTCTTCAGGGTTAGGTTATACTAGCAGAAGGAAGGAATTCTTCAGGGGTTAGGCTGGTGGAAGGAGGGAATTTTTCTAGGATTTCTTGAAGTGAACTGATTTTTCAAGGAATTCTTGAGGGGTGAACTGCTTTTTCTAGGAATTCTTGAGGGGGTGAACTGATTTTTCTAGGAATTCTTGAGGGGTGAACTGCTTTTTCTAGGAATTCTTGAGGGGTGAACTGCTTTTTCTAGGAATTCTTGAGGGGTAAACTGCTTTTTCTAGGAATTCTTGAGGGGTGAACTGCTTTTTCTAGGAATTCTTGAGGGGTGAACTGCTTTTTCTAGGAATTCTTGAGGGGGTGAACTGCTTTTTCTAGGAATTCTTGAGGGGGTGAACTGCTTTTTATAGGAATTCTTGAGGGGTGAACTGATTCTAGGAATTTTTGAGGGTTCTACCTAATAAAAGACAAGTCCTCAACAGGGGGGAGGGTACAGATATTTAATGCAATAGCCCAATTAAGAAAACTAGCAAATAGAAAATGCCCCAAAGTTTAGAACAAAATATTTAATGGGAAATCCCTGTAAATGTAGAACAAATGGGACTGAATGAGCACTAAAGGAAGTCTGAAAAAATTTACCGGAAGATCGGAAAATCAAAACAAATCTGCACAAATTCTTTCAAACTGAATGAAAACATGTTTACTTGTAACACAAGTTTACGCTTAGCCTATTCATTATTATTCACTTGTATTTTGAAGAGGCTTGTTTATTCCAGCCGGACTAAGATTTTAAAATCAGCACAATATAGAACATAATATCGGAGATGAAATAAGCTTATCACAGTTCGTCAAGTGACAGTACAATCAACAAAATCAAAGACGTGCCACTTCACGAAATTTAACTTAAATAAGCTTAAAGAAAACCTTTGTAAAATACCGAAAATAAACCCATGCGATCGCAAGCAAATATTATTAAGTAAACCTTTCCAAAACATACAGTCTCTAAAACGAAAGCAAATTAGATTAAGCACGAAATAGTAATGGCTCCGTCGATTCCAATACATATTTATAGTCTCCCCTAGGGTGTACATGTATGGAATTACATACTTGAAAATTGTCTGACCAAGGCATTCAAACTAATAGATCTGTGCACTAGGAGGAGAGCTAGGGGAGACTATAAATATGTATTCCCCTTGTAAAAGTTGGACTGGTAATAAATAATATAAATAAATAATAAATAATTTTGGACCGTGTAAACATATCAGAGCGGCTGGCAAATCAAATGTCGTAATATATATAGATAGGCGTAGCCTAACAGCGGAGCTCCTTGAATTCTCATATTTAAGATGGATGATTTTATATATTATTAATATTTAATTTTTACAAATGTAATTCTTAATTGGTAGTACAGTAGGTCCACATCAGCCCTTTGGCTGCCTTTAATTCAACCTACTAATCAAATAAAGTATGTATGTATGTATGTGTGTGTGTGTGTGTGTGCGTGCGTGCGTGCGTGCGTGCGTGCGTGCGTGCGTGCGTGCGTGCGTGCGTGCATGCATGTATGTAGATGGGCCAATGCAACATAAATACTGTATGACCAACTTACCAAAGGGTGGTAGCTGTCCTGCTGAAAACAACAAGTAAAAAAATCAATTAATACATTACAGGTGAAAACAGATAGAAAGTGGTACATACATATAACTTTATTTCGACTCGGATTTTATGAGTAGCAACAAATATGCTAGTATCTCCGAGAAATTAAAAATAATCAAATAAGGTGAAAAATACTTATAATTAAATGAATTAAAATGGACATTCTTTGATATTGTTTCTATAAAAGCATTTGAGCGAAATGTGCGAGCTGAAAAAATAAACCGTCATCGGGCAGAATGGCGCGACACTTGCCCATATCAATGAGCTATTACGGCGGCCTATTCAGGCATGACACTCAATAAAAGCGCCACAATTAGAGAGAAAAGGGGTGAATTTGGTGCAACGCATTTTGTAGCCAAAGTGTTAATCTACAATTTTATCCGAAAACTAAGTGAAATCAACGAAAACAAGTTGTAGACTTTTAGCTTTGAAAAGTGTGCTTAAGCTATAAGTACAAAATATTCATATGTTTGACTTGATCACACACAGTACAGCAAAGCTAAGTTTTGAAACACAAAATTTGACTTGATCACACAGCAAAGCTAATTAAGTTTTGAAACACAAAATATGCCCCTTTTCTCCTGGGTTCCTTTCACCCTGTTCCCTGCCCACTACGGCCCTTCCCCATTTTGTGAGCTATATTTTAGCCATATTCTAGTTTTAAGCACAAAGTTATGTCTTTTCTTAGTAATACTTAGTTCTATATTCAGTATACAAAGTCAACTGTTTGATATATTTTAGAATTTTGGATATATATTTTTTATATTATACATTTTTTTTTTATACATGTACTATAGATATTATATTGGAATATTACTGGGGAGCATCCATCGTATGGTGTCAAGGGTGCTTTTTGGATGTTCCCCTCTCCACTCTTTATTTTAGTGTACTTTTCTTAAATAATTATTTGTAATTTATTTATAAATTATTTACTTTTAATAAATAAATAAATATTTTAGATTTTATTTAAGCTTTAAAGTGCCTCTTAGATCTTTTGGATATTTTCTGATGGGGTGAGCAGTGAATCGATTCGGATATGGGGTATTATTTTGAGGTGAACACTTAAAAAATTATATTGTCATTTTGATGTATGGAACATTCCATATTCCAAAATGACTGCAAAACGACGTTACAAAAACTAAGTCGCAGACCGTAAAACTTAACCTAAAATGAATGTGAAAAGCAATCTCTATAACAAAAGAACGCTTACCGTAACTTTTTCGACGCCATAATGCTAGTCGGAGATGATGCAGGCTTTCATTCAACAGCGATATCGTCCGCCATGTTTGTTTGCCTGAGCCCTTGCCCGAAGTGAATCCGAAGAATATCGTATGACGTCACGTCATTTGGAGTATAGAGATGAGTGCTAATGCAGGTATCAATGTTTAGACGGAGAGGGGGGGTACGGGCAAAGGTGCGGCATTTGAATTTTTTTGCAATTTTTTGGTCAAATTCCCGACCCTCGGGACTGGAAAATGGTTCAAATTTGATAAAATATCCACACCTGGGGTTAACAAAACCGTGTAATGACTTGTATTAAAAGTAATGAAGTAATTTCAAATGAACGTTTTTAACTCCTGTTATCGAAGGTAGATTAAAGAAGATTAAGGCGGCCCGCGGTTATTTATTGGAGCGGAAGTTCTCTTTTTTAAAACTACTTTTCGGCAGGAAAGCGTCAACCGATTTCTCTAATTTTTGGTATTCAAAATAAGGAATCTTTATATTTTAGAAGGCTTTTAATTTTAGGGCAAACGAAATTTAAGATTTAGAGATACAAGCGCTATTAAAAAACCTTGTTTTTTACGAAATCGCAAATATTTTCATAAAACGAAGATAGATTTTTTTCTAATTACGTCCAATACGTGCCAAGACTTCAATGTTTACTGTGAGCAAGTTTCCACAAAATCGGATGCATAGAAATTGCTGCACAGTTCACTGCTGAATTTTAGCTTCAAAATAATATGCTCGTGTATTTGCTTCATCTGTTGCAAGAACGCTTCAATAATGTTAAGATCGCACCTATTGTTAGAAAGCTTGATACCACCTAAACCTTTGCTGAACAATCGGAAAAGATCGGAAATTCCCAGTAAAAGTTATAAGCAAATGAAGAACAAGATGTTTATAGTGTGTAATTTGTGAATTTCAAAATATTCACGTTTGTTCGACTTGTGAAAAAACTACCGATTTGTTTTTCGTAATTTTTAAGTATGATAAAATCCAGCATATATAAAAACGACCTCGCCTAGTTTTGGGCGTGTAGACTCGACGAAGCTCGGCGAATTAAGTCGTCAAGTTAGCTACTTCATGTCCTCCATTTTACCAATGCTTTGAAAACCCCTCGTCTTCCGTAAATTATTCAAATTTGCCGCGTTGTGGGATTTATTTTGTACTTGGGAATTTTACGGATCATCGAAAATTTAAATGATAATGAACGATCAATGACATTCCAAGGAAATTTTCGATGATCCGTAATTCCCAAGTGACAAATAAATTCCAGAACGCGGCAAGTTTGAATATTTTACGGAACACGAGGGGTTTTCCTAGCATTTGTAAAATGGAAGACATGAAGCAGCTAAATTGACGAGCCAAATTCTCCGAGCTTCATCGACGCTACACGCCTGAAACAAGGTTAGGCCGTTTGTATATATGCTGTATTTTATCATACTTAGAAATAAGCGAAAACAAATCGGTAGTTTTTTCAAAAGTCGAACAAACTTGAATATCTTTAAATTCACAAATTACGCACATAAACATCTTGTTCTTCATTCGCTTATAGCTTTTCCTTGGAGTTTCCGATCTTTTCCGATTATTCAGCAAAGTTTTAGATAACATTAAGCTTTCCAATGATAGGTGCGATATAATAATTATTTTAGCGTTCTTGCAACAGCTGAAGAAATACACAAGCATATCATTTTGAAGTGAAAATTAAGCAGTGAACTGTGTAGCAATTTCTGTGCCGCCGTTTTTGTGGAAACTTGCTCACAGTAAACCTTGAAGTCTTGGAACTTATTGAACGTAATTAGAAAAAAATCTATCTTCGTTTTATGAAAATATTCGCGTTTTCTTAAAAAACAAGGTCTTTTAATAACGCTTGTATCTCTTAATCGTTTATTCCGATTGCCCTAAAATTAAAAGCCTTCTCTAATTTGAAGATTCCTTGTTTAGATTACCAAAAATTACAGAAATCGGTTAACGCTTTCATGCGGAAAATTAGTTTTATGCTGCACCACTCAGTTGAGTGTCTATTATTGACGATGGCGCTCCGTAAATATTTAGTGCTACGAGAAAAAGTAAGAAACCATGTTGGAAGTTAATGGCCACGCGACGTGGCAGTTTATTGATTTAACAAAACCTGATAATTTGACATAATCCAGGTGGGGTCAAAAAAGGCCACAAGCCACACTGATGTGGCAGCCCCACAAGCGCCATCGGCAAAAATAGGACAACGAATGAGACGGTCTTTAAGGCAAAATAGAAAAGTGCCTCAAATAAACTAAGATTTAAAAATGAAAAACGCAGTAAATGTGCGCCAGCCCGTGTCTGGAACGCCACGATTACATAACGTCTGCGAAATCATATGCTAAACAATGTGCTAAGAATACTAAATACGAGATATTGACCCAATAAAGAATACTAAATACCAGATATTAACCCAATAAAGAAGCGCCAGCCCATGACTGAAACGCGATCGTTACATAAATGGTAATATCAGAATCCAAAAGCGAAGACAAAACGGTACTGACAAGCAAAGAAAACTAATAACGCAGTTATGTAAGTGTGCACCAGCCCCTGTCTGGAGCGCAACAATTACATACCCGAAATATCTCACATTTCAATGCAATAAAAACAGCAGAAATCAGTAATTCTGAACTCCTTCAAACACCGTAAAATAGACATGCATACAGATATACTGGAGCTCTATCCCCAGCCAAAAAGTCCCGTGAGTAAACCCAGGGAGGGTGAAAACCATTGCTGAATTTCGATTAACCGACCCCGGACGAGAGAGTGACAGCCCATGTCTGAATCACTCGAGTCCGGAAATAAGTCAAAAGAAAATCGCAAAAAGTCGTTCAAAAAGATTCCGGGCGAATATAGACTTTGAATGCGTCGGAGCTCCAGCGTCCAAGAAAACGTATTTGTGCATCGGAGAGGCCCGAAGCCGCGGCATGGCTAGCAGCGCCAATTCTAAACCCGTACAGCTTGTACCGGGATGTGTCAAGGCCGCAAAAGGATAATGAGGTGTTGAGTTGACGATTAAACACCGAGACAGATATAGGTGATAAGTCAGGCATGCAAAACAAAGGGCCAGGAACGTGACCCCTTGACGCGCAAAATTGAAGTAAAAAATCAACAGGGCAAAACGGTTGTGATGATTCTCGGTTTATCAGGATGTCGAATGGCCGCTTAGCGAGACTATGCTTATAATGGCTGATAGAGATCTTGGCGGTGACGGGCCTATTATTTTCCAGTAGAAACGTGAGTTGATCGTATTGCACAACAAGGGACGCGGTGCGCGTATTCTTGGACGCTAGCTCACCGAGGCGAAAAAAGCCGTAAAATGCTGTTAAAAACATGGCGGTATATAAAAGACGCTGGTAGGAAGAGGAACTTGTAAACTCTAAGGACCGGACGAGGCTATGTAAAACTGGTCGAGTGATTGGGAGTCGTACGTCCAATTGGGGGTTGGCGCGCCGGTGCGCCGTGAGAAGTTTAGAAATTAAAAAAGACTTCGTTGGATCTGTCAAACCCCGTAATTTGTGAACATAACTAATGGCAGAGATGTAGGAACATATTGTCGAGTGAGCAAATTTTCGGGCTGTCATGTAGGAAATAAATAATGCTAGAGACGTGACGTCAAGGGGTAGACTTGGCGAGAAGGTATCGCAAAAACGACCTGAGAATTGGACATACAGCTGCCATGCCCTTTGATAAGATTGGCGTGAGCAGGGCGACAAAGCCGATGAGAGCATGTCCTTTAAATTAGTGACCAATTCTGTGGAAGAAGGCTCTCGGGAATCAGAGTCGGAGCGATGTCTGCGTCGGGCCTTAGAGCTAGGAATTCCTCTACCTGAAAACGTGAGAGATAATCGGCCTGAACGTTTAAGAAACCCGGTATATGGCGCGCGCGAAAAAGAATATTATGGGTAAGGCAAGTGAGAACAAAAGAGCGGATAAGTGTCATGACCTTAGGCTCCTTAGAGGTCTGCCTATTGATAACTTCAACTAAGGCACCGTTGTCTGTAAAAATGGTTATACACTTATTCGACATCTGAGATCCCCACAAGCTCAAAGCTATCACAATAGGGAAAAGCTCTAAAATAGTAATGTTTAGAGACTTCCAATTCTCATCCCATTGGCCATAAAACCAATGAGTCCCGAAAATTCCGCCGTAACCTTTAGACCCCGCTGCGTCTGTGTAGAGTTTAAGACTGTGTGATGATTCCCAGATGTCGGGCAAGAAAAAAGATTTACCATTATACTTATCAAGAAAAGTGAGCCATGTCTGAAGGTCTGCTTTGACTGCCTTTGTTAACTTAATATGATGATGGGGTTTGGTAATGCGTTTAGTGAGATCAATAAGTCGGCGAAGAAACGCCCGACCGGGAACAATGACCGAGCATGCAAAATTTAGAAAGCCAATTAGTGACTGAAAATCGCGAAGGGTCGCAGAACGGCGACTAAGGAAACCACCCAGTAAGAGCTTACATTTGTCAATCTTATCCTGTGGTAAACGAGCCTCCATGGTAATTGTGTCAAGGGTAATTCCAACAAACTGAAGGCATGTGAAAGGACCCATGGTTTTTTCATGAGCAATGGGAACTCCCAGGGTGCTACAGAGGCGAAGAAACTTATTGAGATCATACTGGCATTGTGCGTGCGAAGGGGCAACAAATAAAAAATCATCAAGGACGTGAATAACTGCTGTGGCATGTAAAACATGGTGAGCAATCCACTCTAAAGCCGTGGAAAATTTTTCAAATAAACAACACGAAAAACTCAACCCCATGGGTAGCGTACGATCAAAATAATAACGCCCCTCCCAACACATGCCGAGTAAAGGATGATCTTTTGGATGGATGGGAATAATGCGAAAAGCCGCCTGAATGTCGGTTTTAGCCAAGTAACACCCTGGACCCAATTTCTTAATTATCGAAATAGCATCATCAATTGTTGCGTAGCGGACGGTGGAAAGCTCTTTAGGAATAAAATCATTGACTGAAGCACCACTTGGATAAGAGAGATGATGGATAAGTCGGAATTCGGAGGGAGTCTTCTTAGGAACAACACCCAGAGGAGAAGAACGGAAGTTTTGAAAAGGAGGGTGTGTAAATGGACCAACTATCCTTCCCGCGTCTAGTTCCTTACCCAATTTAGCTCGAACGACGTCGGGATTATCTAAAGCACTTTTCAGATTAGGCGATTCATAACTTGATCGTTCCCCAAAAAATGGAATACTAAAACCAAACCTAAAACCAGCAAGGAGGAAATCCGAAAGACCCTGGTCATACCCTGCGAGGTAAATTTGAAGCTGCCCCAGGTTGACTGGAGTTACTGGGGGACTGTTGAGGTGTTCCCGAGGGTCTAAAAGTGGGAGATTTGGCACTGACCGGGAAGCGAGAGTGTGAGTTGTGTGTGGTATTGGTACGACACTGGCTAGCCGGGTGACCCTTTCCGCATTTGTAGCAGACATGCTCAAATTTACACCCTTGACATGATTTGCCTGCGTGAAAGGCCCAGCAAGTCCCTTTGGGAAAAAACTGTTGAGACTTCTGCACGGTCTTTGGCTGAGAGCTCTGCTGTCCTGATTGGCCACGAAAATTATGGAGGGAATGGAACCACAACTCCCAATGGACCTGGCCCCAAAGAAAGTCGGTTGGGCTAGACTGTCGCAAATATCGAAATTGCTCGTCATAATACCGCCAATTCCCACCCTTGGAAGCAATGTCCCTCACAACCTCGACGTATTTCAGCAGGTCGGCTGTTGTCGATGGTTTTTTCTGCGTATAAATGGCAATGAAAGAATTGAAAGCCGACACCCACTGGTGTATGTGGGTGATTCGTGGGACTTTGGTGGCGGGCTCGAGACAAAGTCGAGGTTGCGATGAATCATTAGAAATCAAAACAGAATATTTGGTATCATCGGGTGATGAAGACAGCAGAGCTCCCAACTCAAAATATTCATCCGCCCATATTTTAGTTTTAATTTTCACTGGTATGCGTGAAACTAGGCTAACACTAGCACTACGAAAAGTGGAAGAAGGTTTGGCCTGGTCAGACCTACCAACAGGCAGCAATTCAGTGAGATCATCGGCATCACTTGCAATGGCGTCATTCGCCTCCTGGTGAACTGGCTGATCCTGTGCACTGGGCGTAGATGGTGCAATTCCAGCCTCGCGGAGACCTTGAGAAATGGCCGCGGTGATAGTGGCGGTGAGGGCCCCAATGTCGACGTTAACAGAGTCAGTGAGGACTTGCTTTGGAGTGCCTTCAACCAGGTCGGATGACGGTGTCCCTGTTCCGGATGGCACAGCAGATTTACCAGAAACCTGGTTAGCCGGACGTGTGGAATTGGAACGCGTAGTGCGTTTGTTGCTGCCAGCCACCAGGGTTGTACCTTTACGCTTAAGGGAGCGGGTTGATTTACCTTTAGGCGGCATGATACGTGCTTAAAATGAAAAAACAAAGAAACCAAACGTAACGAAAGAACGTAAAAGGGAATAAAACATAGAGGACCCCTGGCAAATAATATAAATGGGCCTGTAAATTGAATGGCGCGTGACCAACGCAAAATAAAAATAAAGTGCCAGCTACCGACAACCAATAATGGAAGTCAAAACATAGCTTGAAAAATAAAACCACTAGCCCAAAGTCGAGTGCATTAATTGGGCCTTGCTTGAAATAACAAGCGGCCAAAAGGTTGTACACTCATAATGACTTTGGAAAACAATAGTGAAAGGCACTGAACATGACCCATAATGGATGTGATCAAATAACAATAGACCCACGCCGCCAGACAAGGAGAACGAGACCCATGTAGCGTAGAAATGTAATGAACAGAACTAAAAACAAAAATCCCAACTATGTGAGCGGCCGACTAAGGCCTAGGGAGATTGCGAAAGAGCGACAACGCCTTTAGTGTCGCTCCCCGTAGACTACGATATAATTTGTAGTGTCCTAAAGCATTGAGATGTACGCCGTCGCTTGACAAAAGATTATGCGAGCAGCGCCAGAAACCGCGATGGTGCCAGAAAAAGGCAAAACGCAAACCACCTTAACCCCATAATCAACATGAAGAACGCGAGCGAACTCCTCTAACATTGAACCAACTAACGCGGGTTCATGACGGGAAAGATCGTTAGTCCCAAGTTCTAAAATGACTATGTCCGGGCGAAAGGATCCCAGACGGGTGAGCCTGGAATGCAAAGCCCTATCAACCGTGAAACCGCTTAACCCCCAAAATTGCACTGTAGCCTGACTCAACGAAAAAGAGTGGTTGAGGCGATCGAACCAATGCCTACGTATAAAAATCGAGAGTCGGCGAACAAAAGAATGACCAAAAACTAACACACGGGGGCGCGAGGAAGCCATAGTAAGTACTTGCCTTAAAATTTCCAAGTGAACCCGTGAAGTTCTAGATCAAAAGAGGCCGGAATAAAGTAAGCGTGCCTCTAAATAGTCTGTTATCCGATACGCTCAGCCTGACTAGCACGTGCTCTTATTGTTACATTTCATGGCACCGCATAAATTAGATTATGCTGATACATAATCTTTGTTTTAAAAAGGGAGCCTCCGTTCCAATAAATAACCGCGGGCCACCTTAAAGTTGAATGAAGTCAAGAAAAAAAACAATCCCCGAGAGTTGTAGATTGTTTCCCAGTAGCGGAAAAGGTGTTGAGAGGATATTGCGTTCGTTATTAATTGAGCTTCAATTATCTGTGCTGGTGCTAAGTGATCTGAGCTGTATTAAATATTGGAACCACACCGAATTAATTAAACAGAAACGTTTTTAATGTACCTTTCCAAAAAGATTACATTGCTTTTTCTTCACCGTTTACTCAACAAAGTGAAATACTACGAAATCGTCACGTGTAGTTGAATGAGCAAAGGTTACACGGACCATCATGAACGGCCTCGGATAAACATCACCTCATACCATAACTGAAACTTGAATACAGTCCTTTTCAATGCGTACTTAACAGGGCAATAACAACAACAACAATGTGTAGTTCCAGAAAATGACGTCAGAAAATCTTGGTACTCCACAAGTAGAAGTTGAAAACGTCTTCGAAACGGCATGCATGGAAAATACTACGTTTGGTTTAGCTACGTGCGCGAGCTTATTTTCTGAAACTACCAGCTATTACACAATGCTTTCTAGTCAAATAAAATTGCTACAACTAGCAATGTTATTCTCTTTCCCGATTCTTATTTGATGCAAGAGGGGCAGTGCCAAGTCTTGGTATGGACTGCTTGGAGATTTACGCATACTGTATGATACCACCCAGCACATCCATCACAGGCAATCCATTCGATGTTGGCTGCTTCTCCTGGCGGCTCATCGGACTTGCACTTCAAGCATATTTCTTCCTCTTCTTCTTGCCTCCTTTTCTTTCTTTTAGAAGCTGCCTTCTCCGCTCCTTTTTTCCGGTTTTCTTTAATTTCTTGGAGGTGCTTCATCCACATTAATACTTCCGTTGGAGCCAGAAGGACCTTCTTCGCTACATCCTGGATAACATGGTCTGGCGGGATTTTACCCCAGGACTGAAACGTTTCACATAAAACTTCTGACGGTGGCTTGGCATTCGCTAACTGACCTCCTTCCTTAACGTACTGAAGAAGGTGTTCTAGCTTTAGATAGTGGCCAGAACAAGGACCCTTGCAATCAAGACAAGCGTTATTGCCATATGGTCTTGCTGGATCTGGGGTTGGTATTGGTAGAAGCGACAGACTCGGGCCACTTGGGAACCAGTACACCTCCTTGTGGTTGCCGGTTTGGCAGATCGGATGAACACAGTCATGTTGATAGCAACATACTAAGAAAAAAGCATAGTTTTTTGGTAGACCAGGTACCATATGCCTTCTTCTCAGATCCTACACCTTCTGTATTTGGCAAAAGAGGTCAGTGTTCTCATTCTTAAGCTCCGCTTTTTCCTTCTTTGTACCCTTTAAGAATGTATTTACCACAGTCCGTTCTTCTTGATACTTGACATTTTTGGCACCTTTCCATAAGTGTATAGGTGTGCCAGCACAAGGGGACAAATCAACTCGACTGATATAAACATCTATTGCTGTTTCGAGGTTCTTGCACAGCATCTCGTCATTAACAACTCCATTTACTATACATGAACTGTTCAATGTGGAAGGAATGAAGAGGTTTGCATGGCCCAAAGCCAAGCAACCGTTCTGGAGCTCTACTCGATTTCTATAGCTTGACCCACTGCTCCTAGTCGTTACAAGTGTTGCCCTACTTCCTTTTTCGAGATGCCGTTTTGACCACCAGTACTGGACCTCTTCACGGAGGGGGCCTTCATCTGCTCCGCCATCAACCCTCACACATTCAATTTCCTTATCCTCTCCTGTAAGGGGATTCAGGAATGCAGGTTTAATTTCTGGCTTGTCTTCGAGCATCTTAAGATCTGCAAAGTGCTGCGCGGGATTCTTATTGTAGAGCTTCTGTTCTTTAACTACACCAGCGCAAACCTCACCAGTTGTTTTGGTTGCTGGGAAATTGTATGACGTAGTCTGGAGTACAGATGGATACCGATTAACGTAGTCTGTTCTTGTTGTCAGGGGAAGGTCATTCTTTAAGCACAATGAAGCATGCTGCTTATGGGTGGACATGGTGGCGGAATCCAGCTTGGTCGTCGCGACCTAGGTTCATGATATTACTACCATCCGTATACTGGAGCTTGTCTAACCCTGCATAAAGTGCAGAACTCCAATGATCATCCGGGTTGTACTTCGTGGTAAAACCCTTTCTAGCGCGCCTATTTGTAACTTGTCCCAGTCCTTTATATCGTGCAGCAGACTTCCGGCGTTTGTTTCGAGCCACACACAATTCTACCACTGTTCCATAACCAAATGTGCGGTTATACTTCGCTTGAAGGTGTTCCTGTATCCTTTTGAATGTGACTTTTTTTCCTACATGTGTGTTTCCATCGAAGGTCAATACGCCAGTCCTTCTCCATGCATCGGCACCGACGCCACACTTCTTAACATACTCTTCAATCGTTTTGCCGATGTCGGGGCAATCTCTTTGAATTTTTCCGATCCTTTTGCTCTTCCTTTTCTTCAAGTAACGACTCTCTGCTATGCGCTTCCTGAACTCCCTCTTCGCTTTCCTGCGAATAGCAGCTCTTTTCTTCCTGATAATCTGCTTTCCAGCTTCATCCAGTGGATTTCGCACCTCAATCAATTCTTCGGGTGAATCGGAATCATACTCTGATACTATAATTCCGTTGTCTATATCACGCTCCATTTCTTGAAGTTGACGTTGAAGGAGATATACTTGTCTTGACTGTTCTATGATACGTTCATCATTTAGACTCAGGTTAAGAAATGGAAGCTGTCCTGCAAAATCTAACAGGAGTTGTTCCAAAGCATGTTCTCCAACATTTGGAAATGCTTGCTCCAATTCATAGACAAACTTAAGCCAGTTTAAATTACAATCATAGAGGATATCGAGGAGCTGGTGTGTGTTCATGTAACACTCTCCTGTTTCACCCATGTGCTTATACTGATCATCCCTTAACTGGAACTCGCGTCGTCCTTCTTGTCCTGTGTGCTCACTGCCTTCAGTACCACCAACCTCACCAGCACTCCCACTACCATTACCAGCATCCTCACTTGAACCAGCACCCCCACTACCATTATCAACCTCACCAGCACTCCCACTACCATTACCAGCATCCTCACTTGAACCAGCACTCCCACTACCATTATCAACCTCACCAGCACTCCCACTACCATTACCAGCATCCTCACTTGAACCAGCACCCCCACTACCATTATCAACCTCACCAGCACTCCCACTACCATTACCAGCATCCTCACTTGAACCAGCACTCCCACTACCATTATCAACCTTACCAGCACTCCCACTACCATTACCAGCATCCTCACTTGAACCAGCACCCCCACTACCATTATCAACCTCACCAGCACTCCCACTACCATTACCAACCTCGCCAGCAGCCCCACTACTATTAACAGCATCCTCACTTGAACCACTGTTACACCCAGTACTGTCATCACTACTTTCTCCAGCACTTTCGTCCTCAGATCCGCTATCAGTCACACTATCGCTATTGTCAACACTACTGTCACTATCTGAATAATCAGTGACGTTCAAAGACCTGAGTAAAGCTGTTTCTTTGATGTGAGCAATCTCTTCAATAGATTCCCGTGTGGCTGTCAGTTCACGTAAAACTTCATCTACTTCTGCTACAGTTTTACCAGCAGAACTGAATCCATATTTTGACTTTGCTTTCTTGTTGGATAGTCCAGCGGCACTGACAATGGCGTATTGTAGACGTTTTCTTTCCGCTTCTGAATCTGCAAGTTCTAGCAGGTTGTTTACTTTTTCCTTCGAAGGCAATGGTGGTTTAGCAACTTGGCTTTCCAACCAATTACTCAAGAGTGATTGTAGAACTTCGTATTTCACATCATCCTGCTTTTCTACAATGAAAATACAGTAATTCCCTTGTCTGGGGCTACCAGCCCCGACACTTGCTAGAGGCATTTGCAATAAGTACCTTTTAGCCAGTGTGGATTTATAGGTGGCTCCTGGATGTGCAATTTCATAGGCTGACTTTAATGTCATGAAACCTTTCTCCAAGACTGTTCTGGCAACCTCAAGTAAGCCACAACATTTACCACAGGGTTGTTTGTGATGCGTTTTGCAAACAAAGGAACGGGCTTCAATGTACTCCTTCAGGGAGAGTCCTACAAACACAGAAACACTAACATCTCTTTCATTTTTAAACAAGGAAAGCGCCTTTTTCTGCTCTCGAACATACACAGCTAAATGTTCCTCAGTTGTCCCTCCCAAACCGGCGGATGAACGGGAGGGAGTCACTAAAAATCCTCTCCTGCATCTTCATTTCCAGTTTTGTCATGGTCCACGGAGTTGTCTTCTTTTTCCCCACTAAGGATAACTGTGCCAGTTGCGCTTGTTGTGCTACTGCACTTCTTCAGAGTTGTTAAAGTAGGTGTCCCCTCTTCCACTGAGTTGTCTTCTTCCTCCCCACTAAGAATAACCGTACTGGCTGTGCTTGAAGTACTTGCAGTGCAGCTGTACCTCTCCAGTGTTGCTGTGGGCTCCTTCTTAACTCTAGGTGACTCCTTTTTCGTGGTATTCTTTCCTTTGTGGTACCATACTGACTTTGCCTCTCGCTTTTGAAGTACTCCCAGCTGAATTTCAGTGGTGGCCCGTTCTCTTCTTACTTCAACAATCTGGCCACTTATGTCATCACACTGCTTAAAATTTTTGAGAGATTTTGCTTTCTCAAGCAGCTGTTGCTTGAAGCGAAGGCGATTTGTTAAGGTTTCCAGGTTCTCTTGGAGTAACTTCATTTCTCGGGCTCTTTCTTCAGCATCAATTTTCCGCTTTTTAACCGGGCGTGGGCCTGGGGCCCAGCCCGGTTAATAAAATAGCTTCTGTTTTTTTTTTGTCGTCGATCACTTATACCTCTACCCCTGCTCTACTCCGCCAAAGTGCTAGGAGGAGAGCTAGGGGTGAGTATGAATATATATGAATGTATTCGCCTTGTGAAAGATTTTCTCGGGGAAGAACGAAGCCCGGACTCGAGAGAGCGGCGGAAATCGAGCCTATGTGAAAGTTGGACTGGTCCAAATAGATATTAATTTAGGACCGCGTAAACACATCGGAGCGGCGTACAGATTTCGCAACGTCGGTGAGTTTGACTCGTTAAAATATTAAATCATTGTACTCACTACTAGGTGGACACACTAGGAGCGCCATTAGATCAATTTTTTTTTTATCAAGGCTACGTTACATTTCGCCAGGGTCATAATATTGTCCTGTTTGTTTTGTGTGAAATACATTTCTTTTCCGTAAAGGAAAACAGAAACTTGCCCAGACTCGCAGATTTATGTAAACAGAAACTTGCTGAGACGTGCAGATTTATATTTGGACGATTACGTCATAGGGTCACGTCGAATCTTGACTTGAAGAGATTGTCTGTGAGGTGCGTACGTACATCACATACACTAGAAGCGCCATTAGATCAAATTTTTTATCAAGGCTACGTTACATTTCGCCAGGGTCATAATATTGTCCTGTTTGTTTTGCGTGAAATACATTTCTTTTCCGAAAAGGAAAACAGAAACTTGCCCAGACTCGCAGATTTATGTAAACAGAAACTTGCTGAGACGTGCAGATTTATATTTGGACGATTACGTCATAGGGTCACGTCGAATCGTGACTTGAAGAGATTGTCTGTGAGGTGCGTACGTACATCACATACACTGGAAGCGCCATTAGATCAATTTTTGAGCTATTTAAAAAAAAAAAAATAGCTTCTTAGCTGTCGTATTGGACGATGTAGCGAGGTATGTATGTTTGTCCCACCAATCAAAATCGGACTACCATCAACAACACTTAGTTCAACAACCAATGAAATTGCCGTTTATAAAGCTGCATCAGAAGAAGAGCAATTTTCGGACTGCCATCTTTGTTTGTGTGTAAAGACCGGCATATAACTATAACTAAGACATCGATCCCTTCGAGAAGATGAAGGCAACCTAAGCTGGTAATTAGCGCCAGAAAAGGAAAACCTATTTGAAAGTATCAATGGACGCCGATTCAGCACGCAGTAAGAAACGAAGGAACAAACATAAAGAAGAAGAAATAGGGGTGTTACGAAAACTACGACCCTCGCAAACTAAGACCTAGTATCCTTTGTATTGTTACTGTTTATATGTTTCATTCATGAGATTTTACCAGAAGTCTCTATTATTTTCCCCGGTTGAGAATTCCGCGCTAAAGTAACCTTTACTTCGAATATTCGAGGATTTGGTGACGAATCATGCCAAACAGAATTTGATTTTTGCTAAACACGCGCTATTGCGATGTTTTGCTGTTGAGTGCAGACATTTTCACGTGAAGTGGTAAATTCGTGAGCAGATAGTAGTATTTTGAAGAGAAAAGTTGAAATATGCTTACGCAAGTTCTCTTGTCTTCTTGTTAATAGTTGACTTTCGGTAAATCTTCTTGGGTTGATTTTATTCACAGAACTTTTTACGTTTTATGATCTGCAATGTTAACCATTTAATTTCGGTAAAACAGAAATGTATGTAATGTGATACTTTTGGTTGTAATGCAGGCGTGTGTAACCTGATAATTTTGTTTTTCATGCAAAGGATGTAACCTGATACTTTTGTTTTTCGTACGCTCGTGATAATTGAATTAGTTCGTGTTTCTCAGTTGGATAAATATCTGCGTGTTGAATAAAATAAAATCTTTTCTCTTCGATTTTATCACAAGGATTTTCAATATATGGTATTTATTTCCAGTTTGGTACAAATTTGCTGCAGTAGAAATATGGATATCGAAAACAAAATATAATTTGAACACTTGTTTTCAAATGTAAATTTAATTAAATTACTTGTAGCTTAGAGCCTAAATTTGAATAAAAATGATGTTTTTCTTTGGATTGAAATCAAGAAATTGTTTTCCTTCAAGGTACTGTGACAATTTGCAGTTCTTGGTGTTCTGCTATGTGAATTGTCATTAAATTTTAGCATTTTGTATTTGATTAATGAATGCATTACAACATGTCAGGGTCAAAGGGTCATCAATCAAATTTACATGAATATTTTACGCAGACCTTTAATTATTATACGATGATAAGGAGTACAATTTACTATTTAAAACAACACATTGTACTGGCACAAATATTTCTTGATGAACCACAACACAAATGGTCAATGTTTTAATACCTAAATATAATACTTTTGTTGACACTTGTCATGTGTAACGCAGGTTTGTTCAATTGTCACGCATTCGTTAATTTCCAACTGTTTCTTTGCCTGTTTCTTTCCAATAGTTGACTACTATAAAATAAACCAAGGGTGGGGTAGGCTCAGTCTCCAGCTGTGGGTGTTTCGGTGTGCCCGCGATCCTCTCCACCTGGATCGCGGACTGGGGGAGCATGGGTAGCGGACTGCTCTGACATTCAACCCTTGGAGTCTTTGAGTTTGACCAGTCAGTAACAAATGTAACTTTTCAAAATGTTTGGAAAATATTCTTTATCTCAAAACACCAATGCAGTCCAATCTCTCATGTTACGCTTTTAACATCCAAGAACTGCATTATTTTCTAATCGACGACACCAAACGTTATTTTCAATTTTAAAACTTAAGGTTACCGTGTACCTTCAGGGGTGTCTCAAGTCTAAAAAATGTAGCGTGTCCGGATTTTTTGGACCAATTCTGTCCTTTGAAGGTATATGGTAACCTTAAACCACCCAAGTAAAATTAATAAAATATAAAAAACGTTTGAATATTCTCTGACTGGAAACATTCGATCGTCCATTGAATATAATCAGTGTCCAGCACAAAATTGTTTGCCGGGAAAACAAGCCACAGTGCTTGATTTTTGATAACTTAAAATACACTAGTGTTGTTGTATACTAAAGCATAGTTAGTAGAGGGGACATTGATCTACAGTTTCCAATCCAATCTTTTCATGATCCATAACACCATTTTTTACCACTCCAAAAAATAGCTCTTGCACGCATTGCGTGCCTATGTTTTTATCAAGGCTACGTTAGATTTCGCCAGGGTCATCCTTTGCCTAAATGATATTTTATGAATATTGTCCTGTTAAATAATTGTCATTTTGTGTGAAATACATATCTTTTCCGTATATTTTCTGAGAAAAACAGAAACTTGCTGAGAAATGCAGATTTATAAATAAGGACGATTACGTCATGGGGTCACATGAGTCTACGTCTGTGATAAACCAGGGTCGCCGTTAGGTCAAATTTCATATCAAGCTATTACTTTTGATTTGAACATGAATACTCTGCTGTTTATTTAGTGTGAAATACATTACTTTTTCGTGTTGGTGCAGCAATTCACTTCCTTGTATGCAGAAGATTTATAAATAACAACCATTACGTTACAATATCCCATTTTGACTCACGCAATTTGTCGAACTGTGACTAGAATAGCTGCGAATGATGATGGTGCAACGCGGAACGTCTGCGATTGATGGTTCAACACCGATTCGTACCTATGTTGTCGTGTTTTTTCCTCTTATTCAACTTTGGCTTTATATTGAGGAATGATCTTCAAAGACTGCTCAGAGGCAAGAAAATTGACAGTAGGCACTATACGCAAACATCAGACTTCAGCGTGACTGCCGTGACTAATCTGATAGATTTCAAGCAAGAAAGCAGGTAAAACGGCTTGCTTGCTTGATAAAAAAAGCCCGGTTATATTTTCTTCGAAAATTCTTGTTTCTTTCTGGTTCTGACTTGCTTGAATCAGAGCTTTTTCTGCTGAAGTATCCTTTGGAATATTTAAGCCCATCAGTTTCCACTTTGTCCTTAGCCAATTCTAGCAGTTTTCCTAACAAGAACAAAAACAAAACAAAAAAACTGTCTATAACCAAACAATTCAGGGGTCCTTATGATTCGAACTGTGGGGGAGACAAGGAAGGACTCATATTATTCACCAACAAACAACAAAAGTATTTTATGGACTGGCTCAGGAAAGGCACAGTGACAACCCATAATATTGACCACTACAGCAAAGTGTTGATGATAAGGATACAACGAGGGTTGATCTACTATCACAGACCAGTAAGAATATGGGTTGATGTGGTAATACCTTCAAATATATCCAAGATACAGTAAACACTCGCATAAAAGAACAAGTCGATTAACAACCTACAGGCTGAAATTCGTCATTTTAGACACCCGAACATATATAAGAACCTTACAATAAATATATGAAGACTTATTCAGGCTGTATAAGAACCTTACAATAAATATATGAAGACTTATTCGGGCTGACCTTGCAAAAGGTAGGTTCTTGAATGTGGGTGTTTACTGTAGTTCTATAGCTAAGCATACAGTAACTGTACATACCCTTGTCCAAAACAAGCTCAGGCTGATCTTTAGCAATTTCAACAGCAGCATTATTTACAGATTTCTGATATAAGGAGAGTTTATTTCCAGTTTTCCCGTATATCTTTGCCATTGCTTTCAACCCGGAGGCACTGGAGTTAGCCTTGGTTACAGCAGATTGTATCAATTCCTGTTTGTAAAAGAAAGAATAAAATATACAGTTAGCACCAAGTAACCAAAATACAAGATGGAACCATGCATCTCCCCTGTAGCATTTGGCATGCACATATGTCCCTGGCAAAGCTTTGGTTGACAGATGATGGAGGGTAAATATGATTGTGCCCCCAACACTCTCTGTTTTGGAAACTATATATTGAAACAGGTATAGACTTGATAATTTTTAGTGCTAGTGTGAGCACAGTTTAAATCTGTTTACGAATAAAAATCTACCTCTTGTGATGGTTTTCCTAGTTTCAGCTGTCCTCCCTGCACACGTAGTCGCATGCAACCATCTGTAGTAGTTTCTGCCTTTCTTTTCAGTGTGTCTTTTTCCTTACTTTCTTCCACTTCACTAGTACTGCTGGTATTGACTGGTATCCATCTGTCATTGTCTCCCAAGGCCATCAAAAGTGTGTTCTGGTTGAGAGCTGACAGTACGTCATCATCATCTACGATGGTTCCATCATCATCCATAACAATAGAAGATAAGTCATCTGCTGCAAATTTCTGTTTGGCTATCAAAAAAGAAAAAGGCGACATTAAAATAGAAAGCAAAAAAACACATTGGCCCTAGATGACTAAAAATAGCACACTTTCAAGTTAATGTTTGCTTACAGCTATATGGAAAGCTGTTAAAGATTTCTAGTTAATAAAGATGCTTCATGATGATAAGACATAACGAGTAGATCTTTTGATATTCATGCTTGACAGAAAGGCATATTAGAGCTCAGACTTGACAATTCAACCTTAATTAATAATTTCAAAATATATTAAAGCATGCTATTTTTATTCAATTTTATTCTATTTTCCCCTTTAAATTAAAATGTTATTTCACTTTATTTTGCCCTTTCAATTCAATAAAACTTTTGAATAGAATTTGATATTTTAACCTTTTTCCAACAGCTTCCCAACCGTTTCGGCAACAACACAGAACCGTCTCTCCCTTGAACAATTTGTAATCTTAAACAACGGCATTTCTGCAACAGGAGAGTAGCAAGCAATAGTTAAAGCAATTTTTGAAGCTTTTTTGAGGACTGAAGTTAAATTGATTTCATACATTAATATTACAAAACTATCTAAAGCATCACTAAAATTATCTTATCAAAGCTAGTACACCTCTATTGAAGTCACACTGTTTTAAAACAGAGCAGTTTCACTGCAAAACAGTGTGTTATTAAAATACGGTTGTGTAAAGAAAATGTTATAAAATTTTAAAGATCAGTCGTCTTCTCAAACAACCAAAAATCCTTTATAATATTCGAACGTTAATAGTCTAAGTACGAAAAAGGAACATTTTTTCACTGATATAGAAATTTTTACGCGAGATCTCGTAGCTTTCTCTGAGGAGTTTCAAGGGCCCAACAGCAACAAGATTTCAAAAAGGTCAAATCCAAATCCAATTTCTTCCGCCCGATAACATATAAAGATATCCCAAAATTGAATCCAACTGACAGTTGAAAGGTCATTTAACAAACCTAGACGATTATTTTGGTTACTCCTTGTGAATAAAACGGGTTTTAAGGTCACCAAAGTAAGCTAAATTATCGTGACACCGCTCCTTCACTTCAACGATTAAAAAAGGCTGAAAATCCAGCTTTGGTTTCACCAAAATTGAATTACAATATTCTTCAAACAACCTTTACATTATACTGAATACGAGATGGAACGCTGTAGTGGTATTGCATTATAAAAATATAATAATTAATACATGCCAACTTCACACTTACCGATATTTTCCAAGATGGCGTCTCCTGCAACACGAGTTTAGGACCCAGTACTCTGCACGGTTAAATTCAAATGGACCCAGTCCTCTGCACGGTCAAATTCAAATGTCCGCAGCATGGGGCAAAATTTGTGGTCAAATTCCCCAGAGAGGGGACAGCAGAAGTGTTCAAATGCCGCACATTTGCCCGTACCCCCCCCCTCTCCGTCTAAACATTGATACCTGCATAACCTACATGATCGCACAAGTAAAGAAATCTGTCAATCATTCGAGAAACGTACCTCTACGGGAGTTTGCTGTGGAATTTTCATCCATGGTGTCCCACAATGACCAAAGTTCAGTTAAACAGCGACCGAATCGTTCCCATAGATGTTTTAACGTGGAATCGCCAAAATATTTCTGAACGAACACAAACGCACGCCATGTCCGCCATGTTTATTTTAAACAAACCAGTACTTAGTCTCGCTCGGCCAAATTTCTTAAATGTGCAATCATATATACTAGGTCCCAGGCCTCGCTGCTAGCCCCCATAGCTCTTTATTTATACCTGTAATCATGATTTTTGGAACATTTTTTCATTACAACTGCAAAGGTGTTGATGTCGAAGCTTCGTTCCGCCATCTTTGGTTCGCACGTGGAAAGCAACGGTGCAAATGTTTGCACATGTGGGGTGGTGGTGGTGCTTCAACGGTGGAGCTACGGTACACTTGAAAAGTGCGGGACTCAAACAAGGTTTAATATCAACTCAGTTTTTATATTTTTCTATCGGGGGCAATCAGGAAATTTTAAATAACGTGTACGTCTTTTAAAATACGAAAGATCGCGTTGCCTTTGACAATGCCCCACCCCCGGGCTGCCCGGTTATAGCAAATGCCCCACCCTAGGAATGGAAAAGTTGTAAAATGCCCGACAAATGCCCGGGGGGGGGGGGGATGGTCGGGCTTGGAATTGACGGAGCCATAAGCTTATAGTACTTAAGCTATTAGCTTAAATGTTTCACTGATAAAACTCTAAAAAATATCATATAAAACCATAAAACCCTGTGCAACCTTTCCAAGTTAGCACAAGAGCTGTATTAACTTTCATTATATATTCACGGAAAATTGCTGTTTCGTTAATAACTTCTTATTAGTGCGTTGGAAGTTTATAATACCTCAAAAATTCGCCTCTTTCCACCATCGCCGCCATCTTACAAAACCTGCTAATCTTGTACCCAGATTTTCTCGTCCATTACACGTGATGCACCAAGTGCGACCTGATTGGTAGCTACCTTGGCTACCCTTGATCTGAAGCGGACCAATCAACGAGCCCGTTCCGAAGCTAGTGTTTTACTGCCCAGATACCATACAAAATCACACCTTGCCGTAGCCTGCGTAGCCTGCGTAGCAAGCTATACCCCATAGAGCTTGCTACGCAGGCTAACCTTACCGAAGCTTTGAGTTGTAATGGACGACTCGTGGCACAAGTACAGTAAATAGGTAATCACATGCCGTTCTCGTGCAATTTGGAATAAATGAGCACGAGTAAATTTTTGTGGCCTTTGAAAAATTTACGAGTGCTCATTTGTTCCAAATTGCACGAGAAAAATCTTGTGATTACTAAATAATAATATACGTACAAAAATTTCCAACGCTCTTATTTGTTCCGTGTCACGCGCGGCTGACCACGCTCCGCCTACATGAACTTTATTGATTTAAAAATGACAAGCTTGATTGACATACATTTCACACGTGGAAAACAGCCTAAAAATACCATATCCCTAAAACGAACAAGTTCTCAAACAGGCGCTACATCGATCATGTAAAAGCTTTTTCGCTTCAAGAAAAGCTTAAGAGGAAAAACAAGGCTTCAAAACTTCTTCGATCATTTCAAGAGCTTAACTTGCTCGTGTTCTAAACAGTGTAATAAATTCAAAAGGAGAATCTGCAGTGTCAAAATGGCAATCTAAAAGCCATCGAAAATCAATCACGCGCCCTCTGCATGTTTTGCTGACTGTGGCTGGATTTCAGGACCCGGGTTTCCGCTACCCATGTTAAATGTCACACTGCAGTTGTGGAATGAATTGAAATTCATGAAGCTTCGACGCTGGACATTTTGCCCAGAAATGTAATTTGGCATCTGGGAAAGCGAACCCCGGGTTAAGCCTTGGGCGCCAGATGCAAACGGACCAAATGGGTTGAAACTGCTCGAACTACTGCTGTTTGTCTGAGTTGAATTTGCTTCGACTAACTGATTGGCACCGTTGGACGCGCTACTGATTGTGTCAGAAAGCTGCCATTGTTTCTTCTCGTCTGCCTCGTCATAGTCATTCAGAGATTGCAGGTTTCGGTGGCCCGTCACTTTCACGATAGAGCTTCGCTCGATGCCCGCGGTCTTCAAATATTTAACAACCGTCTTTTTGGCGCTGTGGTTGAAAAAAGCCTTCGATGAGTCTTCAAATAATAATAAATAAGTGAAGTACCTTCTATGATTGACTTCATCATTTCGTTGATTTTGTTTACTCCCATGGGCTGCCGCCTGTACCAAACTTGCGAGGATGGATCGTTTACGCAGGAGAGATAGAGTGGACCGGCTGTTCGTAGTTCGGGAGGACGACGCCACATGAACTCTTTGAAGATTGTAACGGGGCTCCAGTTGCGAATATCTTTGGAATAAAGCTTCGGGGCTTTGCGGACAGGCCGGACTGGCGTGTTTTAGTCGGGTTCTCGGTGAATTCCACGTACATGTACTCCATGTTGTTTTCTTCAAAGCCAAAACGGAAATCTTCAACTGTCATGCTGTGATGTTCTTGGCGACCTCGAAGGCCAAAATACTGAGTCAAGAGCCACCAAACTGTTTGTACCAGGACTTGTGGAGTTCCCTTTTCAAGCTTGTTGCTTTGCAACAGCTCATTTTCTTCAGTGGTTGTCAGACTTCGAGACCTGTTTGGCCGCTTGCCTTTACCTTGTTGCCGAAGTATAGCCGGGCTTTTCTCTCAAGGACGTCCTCGAATTATAGAGTGTTTGAAGCCTTTATCTGTTAGGTACCGGTCAATTGCGGTGACCCTTATGCGAAGACTGCCAGGCTCCTAATCTTGCCCGTCTTTCTTACGAACTGTCGCGTAAAAATCCTCCGGTTCAAAGCTTTCAATATTTTCGTCATGACCCTTTTGTGCTGCCCAAGACTTCCAAACTTTTAGCCAGTTGTTTGTACTTTGTCGTGTGTTCTTGTTTTTTGCATTTTCCTTCAAACTATCAATTAAAATATTGTTACACTCTCCAAATCTCTCCAAATCAATCATGTTGTTTTGAAACAAAACAAAAAAATATTATTACTATTACCGGTATTGTGTACTATTATCGCTTCTATTTTTTTTTTTTTAAATTATTATTATGTACTATTATCGCTTCAAATATTTCTATCAGTATATATATTTATTATATGGCAAACTGGTCCACGACGAAAAGGAACATTCTGATTGGTTCCATGAGCGGTCCGTATTTTGCAATACGGACCGATATTTTGGTCATACGGACCGTATTTTGCAAAATTGTTTTCTATTAAGTAGAAACATGTTTCCTCGTGTCTGGCGGACAATTTCGGTTAAACTTTTCGCAAAGTGGCCTGAAAAATGCAAGACTATGCTTAACTTTGGCGCGCGCGCGTTAGCCGAGAATGGTTGCATTAATTTATCAGCAAGTTTTTAAAAAAGCCATTATAATAAAAACTTTATTGAACTAGCTTGTTCGGTCCGTATTGGGAAATATTGGTCTCGTTCTTTTTTTGCAAGTTTATGGACCTCGCCTTCGGCTCGGTCCATAAACTTGCAAAAAAAGAACTCGACCAATATTTTCCCAATACGGACCTCACGCTAGTTCAATAACATCTATATATAATAATTATACAACCTGTCGCCAATTAACCTCTACATGACAGTGGCCAACTCGAAAGCGAAAGCTACTTTGGTCACTGTGCACATATTCTGTAACAATTTTGATTTTATCTTCTTTTTCTTTTTCTTTATGTATTTTGATTGTACTGTATTTCTGTATTTTCTCTTTTTGACAAACAGTGTATAATAATAAAAAACTGAAACTGAAACTGAAACAGATTTGAGACTTACCTGTCAATCATTTTTAATTTCAACTTTCTGCACTAATTTAATTTGGAATAAATTGACATGCTCACAGCCAATCAGAATGCAGAAATTTATATTATATTATTATATTATTTATATTATGTATATTATTAGTAAAATAAACAAGACAACATTACAGCACCTAGTTGTTATACAGTATACAAGTACCGTACGTGAAAAACAGGATAGGAACTTGCCCGAAATCCGCGAAAATTTGTTTCCGGCGGTAAAGTCTGAAATCCAAATTCGCGAAAATTTGTTCTCGCGAAACGCACAAAATCGGCAATCAGCGAAATTAGACTCCAGCAGAAATTTTATGCACACTGTATCCTTTGCCAAGATTCCAAAACTGGAAGGAACTGGATTTTGCTGCAGCAACATGGCGGCCAGAAAACCGTCGCAACGTAGACTCCATTTCCACATTTGCTGGCTCACTAGTGGAACCGGAATCTGAAGGCATTTGATGGCTTCATTGTATAGGTCCAACTTTAGCTCTTCAATTTCTCTTCTCTGCTTTTCAACTTGCAATGCAACAGTGTAGCGCGACCAGTTGTAAAAATTTCCCCCCGTATTATTTGGCCTTAATTAATTCACGCGCGCATATTTTAAATAGTTGCGCTATTTTGTGCGCGCGAGCAATTACGCGCGAAAAAAAATGCAGCGCGCGCGGAACATTTCTTCGGCTTTAAAGATAACGTGTGTTTCTTACTCAGTTACTCTCTCCATCATATATCGTCTATCAATTCTCAAAACAAAATTAAAATGCGTCTTATGAGTTAACATTAGAAAACTTCCACAGGGAAAGGATCAAGATCACGATGAAATAAGCGAGTTACGTCATTCATTATTATGGTTACGTAACAATAAACTTAGCGTACGTCAGGAATTCTACAGAAAGAAATTTAGTGGGTCGACTAATACAACAATCATGATTTCGAAATTCATTTTGGGCCTTTCGTTGACCATTTTCTTGAGCTTTATGCTCGCAAGTTATACTGGTAAGTAAAAACAGATAAAACCAAGAAACTCTGGATAGTTAAACCTTTTAAAGGATATGTAAACTGTTATTTTTGTGTTTGGTCCGGCTCCTGGATGTTGCTCTTCACTCCTGATTGTGTTTCAGCAGTTTTTAATTTTTTTTTGCTCAATCATATTTCCATTAGAGGACACTTTTTCGGATTAGTAAATTTGTCGTTTACACACAGGTGGACGAATTCGGGATAAAAATGCCCCGGCGGGTTTGGTCGCATTTGCGGAATTTTTTTAAATCCGGATTCTAAAGTGGGAACACTGTTTCCGAATACGTTAAGTTCCGTAATGTTTTGACGTATAACGGTTCTTCAAATGAATCCGGAAAAGAATCGACCGCTTTTTGTCTTTGTTGGTATTTTATTTTACTTGAAGTCTTATTACGGATGAAGAGGCTGACATATGCATTTCTCCCGGGGCATTTCTCCCAACTCTATGTGGATATATGGATATAAGCTTACGAAAGTTTTTGTGATGCCCTCGTACCTGCTTTTGACACTCTCCCAATCTAGCCCTTCGTAATCATTTGGGAACAATACGAACGAACCACTCCTAGAAGTTTTTCTACTTCATCATCCATCCAACTAACATTTTCTGTAATATCTGGATTTGTTCTGGACTTCTCTTTGCGTGGCATTTGTTGACGTCCGTCAAGCAAACAAACTTCTTGGTAACCGTTCCCACATGAATGTTTCAGGATTCATTAATAAACGGTTGAGAATCTGAATATCCTCTAGTGTAAACGCCTCCGAACCCAAATAGCCTAAATGTGATGAATCTGAAAACATCTATGCATGTATCCACGTTAAATAAAGTATGGTATTGTATCTAGTGTAAACGTAGTTAAAGGGGTTGTGTCACGCTACTTTTTATATTCTTCCCTGTATTCTTTTTTTACGAGCTATAAACTCAAACATGTCAATGAAATATTAATTCAAAGATGGATTCTCACTTACATAACAAACACAGATGATTTCTAAGCATTATTTACCACTTGTTTCACTTAACTTGAAAAAAAGACTGGCCGTCGTTTTTCAAGTTAACCTTTTCGCAATCTGTTTCAATCTTGTCCAATTTTGACCATCCGCACTTCATTGCGGCTTACTAGTATTTGTTTTATGTTTTTCTATGGTTTGAAACCATTATTTTGTGGTTTCAATATATTTTAAGTTTAGTTTGCGTGTAACAGAATTGATGAAATAGCGTGACACAGCCCCTTTAATTGTGAAGTTGCATATGAATGGTACTTCGCTCTTCTCTCTTTGCATTTACCTTATAATGCTACTAACGTAACTTTGTCCATTTCGACTCCAGGTTATAATCAACTGCTTGATCGTGATGTGAACATTGTTCTAGAAAGTGTTCTGGAATATCCATTGCCTCAGGTTAGTCTTCCCTTTCAACAACACTTTGCAATAATATTATCTTCAGACTCTCTCGACTCCGCACTGGCTTCATCAAGTACCCTTTTAAGATAAATCATCGAGGGATTGGAGAGACTAGAGAGAAATATTAAGCGCGCGGTAGATGACGGGAAGAGAGAAAAGCTGGAATATAATGTGCGGTTCTTTCTCCCCTTTCCATCGCTCCCCGTGCGCCATCTTTTCTCCTGTCGATATTTCCCTTTTGTAAAGGAGCCACTGCCGAGGAGAAGGGAGGAAGGAAATATTAGGAGATCTGCACATGCATGCCCATTATTGTGTGATAGGCCTCAGTTTTAAGTTATGTTATGCTAACAAAAAACTATATTGTTTCGCGTTTTATAAGTAAAAAATCACGCTTGATGTTTATAAAATCGAGTGGATTCATTTTCCTTTTCTAGAACTCAAATGAATTCGAAAACGATTTTAATCTCTACTCTGCAAGGTTAGCAGCAACGAAAGTGTTAAAGTCCTAACAAAAACCTATGATTACTGTCACCGAGAACAGACTAATTTTAATCGGTAACAAGGTAACTTTGCCCCTTTTGTTAATCCTGTATAGGTTCTGAGGAATATTTTTGAAGATCTGTGGGATAATGTAAAACATTATCTAAGTGAGCTGAAATCGATTGATCCCGAAAGATTTTATTTCAAGGTATGAATACAGCACAGCACAGCACAGCACAGCACAGCACAGCACAGCACAGCACAGCACAGCACAGCACAGCACAGCACAGCACAGCACAGCACAACACAACACCGCAAATAATGAAATTACAAATTGTTATTTTATTACGAATACAATTTTAGATGCGGCATGTTCTTTGGCTGTGTTTGTACTGATACACTGTTAAAATCAAGTTCCTTAATAACGTTATCTCGTTTCACTTTAGAGTAAAACTGTTTGAAATTGTCGGAGTAATAGTCTGATGCTATATTCCATAGCACAGTCCCTCTATAGACCTTGTTCATAAATGGCGGCCGATAAATTATTCTTTAATATTCACGCTAATTGGCCCCCCTAGCCTCGTTAGTATGTGCAAAATTCAAAAGAATTTTTACTTTCAAATGAGGCTAGGGAGGCTGATTAGCATGAATATAAAAGAATAATTAATCCACCGCCATTATGAATAAGGTCCATAGCTAATAGAGTTCTTCATATAATAAGAGTTGAATCTTGGGGCGACTGCCTTAATGTGACCTCTTAAGTAATAATTGTTCTTTCTCCATACTGCTATATCGGAGATCGGGGCAGGTGTCTTGTTATTGAATATGTTGTAAAAGAGTTTAATCAAGTTCTGCTTGTAAATTAAAAGTATAGAATCCCATTTGCTGACTTCCATTACAGTTTCTGACGGTGTGTCCCATGGTAGGTTGTAAATCAGCCGCGCTGCCCTTCGGTGCAAAACCTCTACCGATTTAATATTGTCCATATTATTGCAATTTCCGGCCCCAGATAAGGATACCATACGTCACAGGCGGAAGAATTATCTTAAAATATAAGTCTAGTAGCGCAGTTCTAGTTTGAAAAGAACTCTTCTTTAGCAAATTTAATTTCATCACCAATGTTTTCTTTAAATCTATAATATGTTTGGACCAGGTGAGTTTTTGGTCTATGTAACTCTCAGTAGCCTAGCGTGGCATACCCACGTTGTAGTTTCACCGCCAATAGTAATTAGGGGGTATGGTCCAATGAAAGATCCTCTGTAGAGCAGCATGGCTTCGCATTTCGCCGGATGAGGAGTCAATGAGTTAGACATGCACCATTTGTTGAGGAACACAAAGTATTTTTGTCTCTTTTTATCGTTTTATTAACAGAATCATGATTTTCTTCAGACATCACACAAAAATTGATATAGTCTAAAAGCTCACCAAAACTTTAATCACATGTCAATGCTGTTCTGCGGGAATGTTTTTCAAAAATTAGTTGAAGCGACTAGACAGAAGTATTTTACTCCTGCCGGATGAGATGCAAGTGCATCGCATGTTACTCCTTCTCCCTAACATTTTGTCAGGTTGCTCTTCGATTATCCGGTACCAATACATACATCTGGTACCAATACATACTCCCAGGCCAATAGAAGAATGTACAGCGTAGACTGTTCACAGCCTCTCTATTTTCCCAGATAGTTGAACTCGCGAAAATAACCCGAGCGAACTGGAAGTGAGCGCGGGGCTTGAAGGAGTGGGGCGGCGACTGAGAGAAATGGAAAGACTGTAACCATGTTTGGAAAAAGAGAATTAAACGGAAAATTTCCATTGGCTGAAAGACGTCAAAACTGTCACCTAGACAATGGCCAATCAAGAGCGCGTCACGCGGTTTACAGTGGTTGTTATCACTTGGCACAAACATCAGGGGCACCCAACGAGTAAATTTAAGCAAAAGACTTGGGTTGTTATTTTATGTTTTCCCATATCGTTTAAGGTCTTTAAAGGATATTTGTGTTGAACGGTAGGCATTACTTTTCCCATATTGCTAAAGTTCTAGGTGACAGTTCACTGAAGAACTTCAGTTTTTCATCCAACGTTAATTCGAATATCTGGGGAGATTATAGGCCTTCCGAACATAATTTCCACATTAGCGATTCGTTGGGTGCCCTTGAAACATGTCATCACTTGGCACACCTCGTCATAAACCTCACCGTGCTCCGTGCTCGCTTCGCTTGCGGTTCTTTTCGCGCTCTGTTTTTCTTTAGCGTTGAGAAAATAGAGAGGCCGTAAACAGTCTACGTACAGCTATATTAATATTAAAGACGGCTTCTTTTAAATCAATTTCAATCTTGTTTTTTCAGTTAAATGACGTTTCGTTTTCGTCATTTATCCTTATTTCGCTTGCGGGATTTGTCCTTGTCATTTTAATGGTAAGTTTAATATATGCCCTACATAAGGGTAAAAGCGTAGGGGACCATGCCGAAAGGTATTATGGGTAATGGTATAGTTCAAATCATGAATACATGTTTGCCCGCACTAAAAGCCCTGTAAAAGAAAAAAACAGTAGGTTCGAGGGTATTAAATTAATTAATTATATCCCAGACTACCTTTCGGGATTGTCGCGTACGCTTTTACGCTTCTTTTGGACATTCTTTTCCGAAACAACAGTAAACACTTTTCCTCCTCGAAAATGTTTTAAAAACCCTATCACTTGTAACAAAATGTAATTGATAGTTTAGACATTTGAGCTAATCAGCGTTCAAATTGGATTGAATTACTTCCTCATCTCCCCTCCAAACAAACATAATGAATGTTCATTAGTAATGAAAAGATAAAGATAACAATTAACGCGCTCGGAAACCTACCAATCCTGCAAGTTATACCAGGCCTCTCGTGTCTAGGGTCGGAAACTATAATAACGTTTTGTTTGTTTTATCACTCGACAGATTTGGTTGATAATAAGGCGATGTAAAGGAAAGGATAAGGGTAAGTAATTATTTCTCTCTTTAATTTGTTAGTCCTTTACCCGGGTCCTTTACATTATTGATATTAATTCAGTTCTAATTTCCTCTTCAATAAAAGTATTTGTTCTAGTTAATCTTTGGGTGGAAACCTCAATGGAGTTTCTTCAAAAAGGATGCAAGACAGAATTTATTCGATGCTGGAGATAGAAATTTGATAACGGTGTGCACTATAGACTGCAAGCAGTTCCTATTTCGGTTAGTTGTTCGCGCAACTTCCATTCGCTCGCGCTCGCATCAACTATTCCAAAGAGGGACTGCTTGCAAGTCTATGGACACCAGAAAATTTCGGCAGGAAAGGTTGCGTAAGTCAAATCAAAACTAAGGGGTTTAATTTTCCATCAAATTGGTGAAAGTATTTAGCGTGCGGAGTTATGTACTTGAATAGAGTAAATAAGAGCTTATGAAGCGCTAAACTTACCTGACGCCAAACGGAATCGAAAACAAATGTCCTAAAATAGTACTTTCCATTTTGCCTTGACTTCTGTTCATTAGCAACTGATCCTGAGAAGGACGAGTTAATTGTACAAAATCAACGGCTAAAAGCATTGACTGTGGACCTGGAGGTAAGGATCCCTAAACTTAATCTTAAGTTTAAGCTCAGCGGTACCACGAAAACTGTTTTGTCCGTTACCAAATTTGCGAAGATTCTTTAGCAAATGTTCAATAGTTCATCGGAAAGCTTTCTAAAATCAGTTTGTCATTTTTAAAAATTATTATTATTATACACTATTTAAAAAGAAGTAAATTAGGTAGGCAAATTAGGAAGAAAAGTCACATTTTAAAAGTAGGGCCCGATTACATGGTGAATTTCAGCCCGGGCTGAAATATAAGCCCGGGCGCCAAATTTGAAATTGCACGGCCGGGAAGAGTCTTCAAAGAATCACGAGCGATTTTTAAACCCGGAAACTTATTTAAATATCGGCTGAACGTTTGTAGAGCAAGGCATATAAAAACAAAAGCATCCATTCTTATTCAATGACATCGAATAAGATTTTCAATTTTATCGCCTTTATTCCACTGAAACCTTTTCTCCTTCGCAGCCGCCATCTTGTTTCATTGAAAACAGAGGAGCGATTTTAAAATACCCGGCAACTTATTTTCATATCGGCTGCACGTTTTGTAGAACAAAAGGATCCATCCATTCTTATTCAATGACATGCAAATAAGTTGCCGGGTATTCTACAATAGCCCTTTTCACGGTTAAGCCTGTTTCCATATGATCGCAACGATCGCAACAACGATCGCTGCGATCATATGGAAACCAGGCTTTACAGTTAAACATAGAAGAGAGGCAATTTCGGGCACAAGCTATAAAACATCGTGATTTTCTTGAGTTTCTTGAACTATGTTAGTATAAAAATAGTTTTAAAACGGAGAAGAACTAAATATACAACTCTTTTGGTTAAAGTTTGCCGTAAAGATCGTAAAACGATGTCGCTGTTGCTTATGAAACGTCGACATTATCCCAAACCGACGTTTCAGCTCATCAAGCATTCCCAAACGTAACGACCCGTAAAGGCGGACTAAAAAACTTCATGTACGCTATAACCAAAGTGTAACATATCAACAAATTCAAAACAACAAACCCTGAGACTGCGCAATACGGACTGGAAATCATCTTTAAATCGTTCAGATGTTTCACTCGATTTTTAACACTATTTTATATTTAAAACCTAAAACAGCGTGACTTAGCCTCATGAAAGACACTCATTTTTGTCAATGTTTGATTCATGTCTAGCCAGGACCGTCACACGAACCGTAACACGAAAGATCGGTTTTTGGGTATACTTGCAAGTGAAGAAATATATATATTAACAACAGAAAAAAGTTAAGGGTGAACGAGGGAGCTTTGCGCCATAACTATTGTGTTGATTCTTCTGTAGAAACAAGTGACAGAACACCGTGAGAAAAGGTTAATAGCTGAGAGGAAGATAACTGAACTTAAAACGAATAAGGATAACAAGGGAAAAATAGAACATGAAGAAATGCTCAGACAGTTAAAGTCAGCATTTAAAGAAGAAGTTGCTACGTTGAAATGTGAGGTATGTGCAAAAACGGTTACTGTTGTCGTTTTTTTGCTGGCCTTCAGTGAAAGCTTTACATAATTCTAAATGCGAATGGGAAGAGAACGTTCAACAACGGGATTAGAACCAGGGCGTGACAGGGCGGAGAAACGCTGTTACATTTGTTTGGCCGCTCCATGATGCGGAGTGGGCCTGGGTCTAGTCCGCTATAAAATAGCAGCGATCGGATTAGTTGTAGACAAACAGTGGTAATCATAAAGGCATTCGAGATTGTAAATTGCTACAAAATATTTTTGTATAAATTACTATTTCTGTAAAAAAAAAAAAAAAAACTGTTTAAAATTCGTTAAACTAGCTTTTGGAAATCATTGGGTTTTGACTGGGAAGCAATGCGCTAACCTTCACTACAATTTCTACGGGCGCCATTTTTGTGGTCGAGAAAATATAAACGATTCCAAAACGATAATTATTCGCATGAGACTAATCCATGAGACTATTTGACCTACTCTTAACTTTACAAAGCAGTAAATTCGGGGGCTAACCTTCAAGAGAAGAGCGGCCCACTCCGCATTACAGAGCGGCCAAACAGATGTAACGGCGTTCCTCCGCCCTGTCACGCCCTGATTAGAAATCATGACCTCTGCCTTATCATGCATTAATTACCGGCGCGTTACCGGTACGTTACTGGTGCGTTTCCGGCGCGTTACCGGTACGTTACCAGTGCGTTACCGGTACGTTACCGGTGCGTTTCCGGCGCGTTACCGGTGCGTTACTGGTGCGTTACCGGTACGTTACTGGTGCGTTTCCGGCGCGTTACCGGTACGTTACCGTTACGTTACCGTTACGTTACCGGTACGTTACCGGTACGTTACCCGTGCGTTACCGGTGCGTTAATAACGCATTGCAGGTACGTTACTCGGTGCGTTACCGGCGCGTTACCGATACGTTACTGGCGCGTTACCGGTCGTTACCAACGCATTACCGGCGCGTTGCAAACACGCTTAACCAGGAATATCACAAAAGAGGAAGCTTTGCGCCGTAACTGTCGTACGTGTTTGTCCTTTTGTAGAAACAAGAAGTCGAAGACCGCGAAAAAAGATTAATATCTGAGTTAAATGAACACGAAACGGATATGGATAACAAAAGGAAAATAGAAAATGAAGAATTAAAGTCAGCAATCCAAGTCAAAGAAGAGATTGCCACGTTGAAATGTGAGGTATGTTTTTCTATATTACATGGAATGTTATAGAAAAACGGTGCCTAAATATGATCACAGAAAAGGGTGCGTTTGGCAAAAAAATGTTCTTTATTATGTAATTCGGGATGGTTATACATACGTTGGGACATTCCGCGTAACTTTGCTTCCAAAAATCATCGCCACGTTTCAGTTAATGGACACGCATTGAAATTGTGACGCGCAATATTGGTGGAGAACGTAGTGCTTTATTGCACGCAAGGTTAATGACAAACGTTGATATTCGTGGCGGACACACGATGGAACATGGCTCGTAACATTTTTAGCGCGTCTACCAAGTCATAAGTACACGGGACAAAAATGGTGACAAGTTGCACCCAATGGCAGATAAATGTGGTGTAACGTAAAACGCGTTTTTTACTATACATAATGTTGCACCGTTTTTCCGGGCCTTTAATTTTGTTTTGTTCGACAACATTCGTTATTAGTGTTTCTTTATATTTGCAGATAGATAAAGTTAAAGCTCAAAGAAATTTGTATTGGGTATGTAGATTGTGTAGCAAATAATTTTGCCATGCGAAGTCATGTAACTTTTTTGTACATAAGTGATTTGTTTGACTAGAGACAACCTAAAGGCTGCCGCACACTTGAGGAAAGTGCTCACCAAATTTCCTCGCGAGGCAGTTAGCTCAGCTATTTCCTCTCGTGTGCGCTGGAGTTTTCGTGAGTTTTACGCCTCGCGAGGCAGTGAGAAAAATATCAAACACGACAGATATTTTTCTCACGGCTTAAGGTTGAACTTTGCCGTTCACTCGTGTATTCAAAATCAACCTTCCTCATAGGAAAGGACGTATGCTGATCAAAATATTACTTACATTTTTATTTTTGTTTGTTTGGTGAAAATGCGTGCTAGAATATTAACGTAGATTTAGAACATTTGGCAAAAACTTATACATTCGAATTTAACGCCATAGACAGGGTGCCGTCAAAATAAAATTAATTACATCTCCAAAAGCTGCATTTATAAGAATAAAACACTTTTGAGTGTTTGTCCGCGTTATTATTATATCTATACAATGCTTACAGTTCCTCTTTTATTTACAGAGGCAAACTATGGATCTATCGTCCTTTACTGTAAAGTTGCAAAATAGGTAAAGAAATAAATATTTTTATATTAATTATAAATACAAATTTAAAAAAAATCTGACCGAATCTTTAGAAAAATCGCCGGAAAAAGCGTCAAGTGTGCCGCAGCACGCAGCGACAAAATTCACTGGCGAATTTCGTTGGCCGTGACAAGCGTATAAAATTGCCTATTGTGTATGATTCGAACCAGCAGAAATTCTGGCAACTCGACAAGAAAGACGCGAAGGGAAATCATAAACAAAGCCATGTAGCTCCAAGTGCTTTATTCATCTCACAACTGTTTTTCTAACGCATGGATCAGAATATATAATTTATCCAGAGAAACGGTTTTTGTTTTATTTATTTATTTATTTATTTAAAAATAACCGACCAGGAGGTGAAGTCAATGGTTATTTGTAATGTTAAATATAAATTTATATTTCAATTTATATTAAAGGGTTTTCTCCACTTTAGGCTTTATAACGAGCTAAGGATGAAAGGAAGACATCCAAATTGTGAGTGTATATCAAACGAAAACAGATTTTGTAATTATAGTTTTGTGTCAGAATTATTGCTTAGACCTTCCTGTTCTGTTTGATATATCTAATCATGTAATTTCGGCAACATATCAGAAGAGTTTGGGCGAGTCATACGTGGCTCGTATTTTGGCAAGGCAGTGGAGCTTGATTTGTCGTCAGGCGTTCCTCGTCAATATGTTTTGTGACGCGTATGGTGCAGAAGCCGGCGGCATTTTTGGCACGGAAATTGGCTTACTTACTCCGTAAACGTCACACAAATTCCCTTTCTTTCATATATTTCCTGTTTCTTAAGTTTTTGAACCATTTTGTTTGGGAAAATCCAGCAACAACATACAGAGTTTGCTCAAACTGTCAATGATGTCGTATTATATGAGGGCGTACACTTACAGGATCCTGTGGACAGTGGATAGAGCTCTTGTTTAGTTGATTCCGAATTTGAGTACTGTAACACATGATGTCATTGATATACATATTTTTCAGGCCTTTATAATCTACACGAATATGACAGGAGATTGTTGATGATGCATCCAGTGGTTTTAATGACCAGATTCAATATGGTAAGACTGTTGTTATTGGTACCCGCAAGGCTGTGTTGTTGGCCTAAAAAAAAACAGACGACCTTTCGAAACGCTTCTGCCGCCGGCAAAGTCGTTGGAACGGACGCAAAACCTCTTTCTGCTAGCCTTAATCTGGGCAGTGTATGGAATTTTTCTGGATAGTGTACGGATTTTCCTGTACTAATTTACGATCTTTGAGAATTATTTGATGCTGATACCGTGCCAAGTTTAAGCTAATCCAGGACTGGTGCAGTAATCATTTCTCTTGTGTTTCCACCCATGCACCATATTTAACTTTGAAAAATGTTAAACCGTAAATTAGAAGTGAAAAGTGGTTGTCTCTAATCCCCGGTTTAGGCGTTAATCGGGTCTGGTGTTGAAAGAGTAAAGTCGGTTTAGGTTTGTATAAAATAGTTTTAGAATCTTTATGTTGTCAATTCGTTAGTGATGTTAAACATAAGATTCGATGTTGACTTCCCCTTTCTCTCACCATCGAGGTATAGAAATTGAGTATGTACTGGCCTAGTTGTCACCTTATCAAGACACATGAATACATTTAACATTGCTTTCTGCTTATCGTCTTTATCTCTTTTAGTTCCCTCCTGGATCAACCAACAGTTCACACTCTGAAGACTCGTCTGTTGCTACTTAAGTATAAGGTAGGTCACCGAATGTTAACAATCATTGTCTGTTTTTTGGTTCAGTTGTATTTGGTGCTTATTTGTGAATAGACATGCTGACGTTTAGATTCTAAGGTTCTGTGTGTAAACATCATCACACACTGCCGTTCACTAATTTGCAGGCAGATGCTCTTGAAAAGTTATGCAACTGCTGAACTGATCATAACACTTGTAATCCAGGCAAACTTCCG
Source organism: Desmophyllum pertusum (assembly GCA_029204205.1). NCBI lineage: Eukaryota > Metazoa > Cnidaria > Anthozoa > Scleractinia > Caryophylliidae > Desmophyllum > Desmophyllum pertusum. Next base: position 236,528 of record MU827790.1, on the reverse strand, counting down.
CGCATGGTCGAAAGCGACCACGCGCACGTAAAAGATCCCAAATCTCTCTTAGTGAATTTCAAATCTCAGTGACAATGCACCTCCCAAAAGGAACTATGAGAAAATGGGTGGTCGCCTAGGGATACTGTTTTACTTTTACTTTCTACTATGACAACTTCTTTTAGAAATACAGCCAGTGTAGTGTTACTCAGTTGGAGGTAAATTATATCTTTACTTTTTTTCTTTCAGATTGATTATTTTTCCTGGCTATTTTCCTGCACGAGATGTTGTTTCATGTTAAGCAGTTATTTCAAGACTTGTTATTATTCCATTTTTGAACGTGCTGTGTTTTCGTCCCTCTTAAATGATGCTAGTTATTATCAATCTTTTGGGTTGTTGTGGTGTTTTTGTAATTGGTCTTTAAAGATATAATTTTATATATTTTGAACAATACATTTTTCTGTAAAATAATATTGCTTGAAGAGTTTAAGCAAACAAAGTGAGACCAAGAATATAAGACACTAAAGTTGAAAATGATTTTTTTTAACAATGAATATGGAATTCAGTCAATAAAATAGAACAGTTTCATATCATATATGTATTTTTTGCAAGTAATATCAGGAAATGAGTATTGAGTGAAAGAATGCCCCACATATTTTCACTGATTTCCCAGTCAAACATTACTTAGAGGTAAAAACATGTAAAAGCGCGTTTCTATCTCAGTACAGAACTATGATTTAAGTGAACTATACAATAAGAGATATCGCCATATAGTTGGAACACAGGCTCCAGTTGTTCAAAGGGTGGATAACGCTATCAACCGGGTTAATCGCTGTCCAGTGGATATAATAAGTGTTAGCAAAACAAACTACGCTATCCAGCGGATAGCTAGCTATTGCATCAAGATTAATCAGAGGTAGTGTCCACAATTAGCTTTTAAGCCAAATATTCCGGCATTTTTAAAATACCTCGGAAACTTTTACAGAAGCCTGTCAACAGAAACAAAATAAAATAGACTCGACATCATATAGAATAACTATATAAGTGTCAGTGCCTCGCCTAATGGCTCGAAGTAATGACAATCTCAAGAAAGTGGAGCTAAAGTAAACCGAGATGGCTTAATGAGGGTTTAAATGGGAACGTCAATTGTACAGTAAAACCCCCCGGGGGGGGGGGGGGGGGGAACTTCCATATAAAAGTAACGGGAGTGATCGTCGTACCTTTTAGGGCTTAAAATTCGTGGTTTGGTACCGCTTGGGTGTTAAAATCTAAAATGTCTACCGTTGGAGTTATTCCGGTACCTTTTAGGGTATTTTTCGGGGAAAAAATATGACAGGAACTAGTTTTGTCTTAGAATTGTTACCTCTTAAGGGTGAAAATGAATTCGAGCCACACCCACCAAACGAGATTTTGGTACCTTTTAGGGGTTCTTTTCAAAATTTCCGACGATCACTCCGGTCACTTTTATAACCCTATAACCCTAACCCTAACCCAACCCCCAGGGGTAAAAACGTGGATCAACTACCTCATATTATGGATTATTTGATGGAGACGACGTTTTAAAAGGTCGAAAGCCCAGTGACCCAATATAAAATTTAAGAAGCAGACAAAACGGCGGCTTGTAGGAATATGTTTGACTGAAAAGAAAAGAGGATCATGCCATTTTCTCGTGTTAGTTTGATTTATTTCTCACAATAGTTTCCATGTCGCATTAAATAATCCTCTGTGCTGTGTTAATTCATGGAAGATCAGTTGATATCATTTGTGCTGTGAACAGGAACACTGTCGACGGATACGCTGCTTGCAGCTGCAATCAATAAAGACAACATACTAGTTTCCTTTCAAAACAGTTACTGTCATTAGTTACCGTACGTTATTAGTTTAAAGGAAAATATTTTTATTCGTTACATTTCTTACCTCCTAGAGAGATAACAGCAAACATAGCACTGCCTGAAATGCCTTCTGTATACTGCAGGCGTTTCTGTAGGATAATCATGACAGATAATAATTATTGAGACATACATGTACATTGGTAATCTGAAAAGTCTAGGATTGCTTGGCCTCCGTTATTTTATAGCGTTGGTGTGAAACACTACAGACAGGAAAGAAGTCAGTTTACAAACTCAGAGCGCAGACGCCAGCTTGTATATAGATTTTATTGAGATCTATTGGAGAAATATTGGTCGAGTATTTTTGGCTCGGTCCATTAACTTGTGGGCCGAACAAGCTAGTTTAATAAAGTTTGTATTATAATGGATCTTTAAAAACTTTGCTGATAAATTAATGCATCCATTCCCGGCTAACGCGTGCGCCAAAGTTAGTCGAATTTTTCAGGCCACTTTCCGAAATTGTGTTTAACCGAAATTACCTGCCAAACATAATCAAGGAATAATGTTTCTACTTAGAAAACGGTTTTCTTTTGTTTAATGTTTCGTAAAAGGAATTCGGCGAAATTAGTTCGTAGTGGTCTGTGTTTCATGATCAAAATTCTGACCGCTCAGGGAACCAATCAGAATGCTCCTTTTCATCATGGACTAGTTTTAAAGACCATACCCACAATTATTTCATTGGATTGTTTATGTGACAGATGTGATAGTCCACCAGTGATCGTCCGACCGTAGATCGTGGCTAAATAAAGTATTTTTCGCCATAAAGTTGAAATATATAAAAGAAGAATGACCTCAGGGCTTTCCATGTTATCGTTGTGCTTGTAAATCAGTGTAATCAGTACATTTTGTTCCATCGCCCTCCTGTCCTTCAGTAACGTATTGAAGGTGTTTATGTGGGGAGACAAGGCCTAATTCAACACCTAATACAGCGACGTAGGTCTCACCGATCGATGGTGAAGGTAATCTAATATACTCTATACTCTATTTCCATTTGGTATACTTGACATAACTAAAAAGGTAGAATTCCCGAAAAGATGGCTTATAATGTTAGAAAATGTCCCTAAGAGCGTGCGTGCGTGCGTGAAGTTTTCATCGTATTACTTTTCCGTGCGTTTCACTGACTCGTCAAGCCAAGTTTCTGAGGTATTACCTTCGCATTCTTATTCATAAGAATTTAATGCCCTAGCATGTGAAATTGACCATAGAATTCGACCATTTTGAATTAAACGTTGATTGAGCTTTGACACCAGGAGTGTAATTGTACATTTATACAACAGTGTGATTGAATAAAAAACGTTTTAGGCGCCACTAACCGAAGATATTGTTTTAGAAACCTTTTGAACGACAAAGGATCTTAGACCATTTCAGTCTAAAGGTAAAAAAAATTCTCCGAACTGGCTGCTAGGCCAACATTAGTTCAGAGAATATTTTGCTAGGACGTAGCTGATGATGTTTTCCGGCCTTATTTTTAACGAGAAATTAGGTGTCACCGGAGTACTCTTGAGTTAAGCTATTTGAACGAAAGTGTATTAAACTAGGAAGAACGTAAATTAATATTCGGGGAAACGTTTGTGCGTGTGTGTCTATCTGTTTTTGCTTGGTTCGTGCTCTGCATGTTTATTTCATGTCTCTTTAAACTTTCCGCTATTTGACGTCTTTTGTTATTTGCTGTTCATTATTTCGGAGGTCAAAAGACGAAATTTATTGTTTTGAAAATATTCTTGTTTTTGAAGACTTGTTGGGATTTTTTTTCTTACGTCGTCTTTTAGAAAACAATTGTTACTAATTTATAATTTCTACTGCGAGGTTCAGTGAGTTTATGAAACAATTATATTTCTCTAAAAGCGGATTTTAAGTAGAGATTTGAAACAGTTGCTCGTTTTCCCTTTGAATTTTACCTTTAAAACTCCTCTAGACACACTACAACTGCTATACTTTTTCCTAAAAAAAAAAAATGAAATCTTCCGAAATACAAATCGTATTTAAGATTTAAAATAAATTTGTAAAAAAATGAAAAATATATCTAAGCAGGTTTCTTTCCGTAAGATGATTAATGGTGCAACCACATTCGTTTTTCAGTTTATGCCTTTCGATAACTTTTTTGTTGGAATTCTTCCATTTTCAAATTACGGAGCCGAGGAACTTGTAAAAAATTCACCGAGGTATGGTTATCTTTCACTCAGCGACTTATTTCTTTAAAAAAAAGTAGCAGTTTTATAACGTCTTACCATTCGGCGCCGCTTCGTTTCCAGTGAAGCTAAAGAGCATCAGAAAAAGAACAAGATATACGAACTTCATTGTGGTTTGTTGTTCGTGCTTGTAATGCCGTAACTGAAGCTGTACTAATATATTTCGATCTTCTTACGTTCTCTTTCGGGAGCAATTAACTTAATTTATTCTTCGGATCGTTTTAGCAGATTACTGTGAAAACGGGCGTGCATAATTGTTTCACAGCTTTTTAGCCATTATTGGTCACATCGGCTTTTGAATCAAAAAGTTCAATTTCCGTTTAACTTCCTTTCTAACAATCTCGTATAATGAAATGTCTGCAAGCGGGAAGGAGAGAAACTTATTAACGCTCTTAGAACAGACCTCTAATTATTTCCAAGCAAATTGAACATCCGTGTTACGATGCATTTTTTTTTGATGATCTATAGAAACGTTTTGTTATGCGCTTTATTTCACTAGTTCCTTTCAAAACGCGCCAAACATGGCTGTGCTGGGTCTTGAAGGCAACGTCTGTGTTCTTTGTGTTCTTGCTCACGTGCATGTACATGTAAAGTACTAGCTGTTGTTTGGACTTGCACGTTTCACAAGTTTAAACTTTAAGGACTGTCTGCAGCGCGATTTTTTGTCATCATAAGGTGAAAATTGTGTTTTTTTTTGTGGTGTCTTACGGGATCAACAAAAAATAAGTAAATTAGTCTTAGTAAAGTTTTGCTCTAGTGTTGACTTCTCTGTGAATAAATTTATGTTTTTTGTTATTGAAGTCAGAAAATAAAAGCCAATGCCAGGGACGTTGACTGTGATCTTCCTTATGAAAATTGTTGTTGGTGTGACTGATGTTTGGACAACATGAGCGTAAGACATCTTATGAGCCAAATAAAAATGTTCATCGCATAATAGTGCCGTTAAGATCATCCCATCTAGACAGTCACATTCGGCAAACTATTCAAGAAATGAAAAAAAAAAAAATTGTAATAAATTACTTTGACGCTTTCTTTTTTAAAAGATGGATGATTTGTTCGGGCCTTCACTGTTCCGTCTGGCAGTTTCTAGTTGAAACCACCGCACGACGACAAATTTCTTTGATGTTTTAATTACATTATGTTTATCGTTGCTTTAAAATCCACCTGGTTGCTACTCATTATTTTGGACTGTTTGCAAAGTCGGCATAGCAAACTTGTAAAGTTATCAGAACACCCAGGTTGTATACTTCCATGATCCAGCTTTCGTTAATTGTCTTGTCGCCATTTATGTTACAACTATATTTTAACGTTGACGCTGAAAATGCTAGGCTAGACACATTACTTTCGTTGTGGTGTTACAAAAATTATCTCTGTTTATTACAAAGTAAAGGACGGATAAACTGAAAGCAATGGTCGCATATCAAGGGTTGCCCACATTATGAATCGAAACGACATAGTCTAAAATTGAGTGTGGCTTTACTGTAAATAGGTCTACTTTTCTATGTCGTTCAGTTAAAACATAAAAATCGCATGCGAAAAAAAAGGCGGTAAATAGAGAGATAAAAGCACTAAGTTATGCGGCAAACGTTAGCTTACCATTGATTGTAAGTTTCCTCAAAATATAACAATAAATTCTAAAGAAATATGGAAAAGAATTCTCCCGTTCACAAAAAACGCGAAATTACTCACTTTCACGCATAAACGGCAAACGAATTTTTTTTTGCTGTTGGGCGAAAACAAGCATGCATAATCTCTCTAATAACATATGTTTCATTGACCGCCGTTATTGCACAATTTCTTGGATAATCACGAGTTTCCCTTTGATCAAATCATTTTGCGAAAGAAATCATTTTAAATTAATTCTAACAAAACGGTTCGGCACACTCGTAATCTTATTGGCTATGCAGATGCATGATAGAAGGCCCTCGGAGCGACTGAAGGTTTGTAAAATATTAAACAAAACCGTCAATAAATCTGTTTTATCGATATTATATACGTTAATAGATCACCCACTGGGCTATGTCAAAACAATGAAACGGCTCGCTCTCGGTTTCTATCGACTTTGATAGTTCATCCGCGGAGAGACACTGCCAGGCGATAGTGCCCGTCGGGCAAAAACTCCGGATGCATAGTGCCCGCGTGAGCGAAAAACACCCGTTTTGTGCAGTTTTGAGCCTACAGTTGAAATAATAAATTCAAAAGTAGCGAGAATTTACTCACCGGCGCGAAAAAGAAGTGTTTACAAAAGAAAAATTTGCGAACCGAGAGTACGGCAAAACGATCAATGGACGTGAAGCGCATCGAGGTTGAGGCGAAAAGCTAAGTATTTAGTTCTTCTTTTGTACGTATTTAGGAGAAAACAACAACATTATATTTTTTACAACTATAATTAGTCCAAGAAAAACGACAAATACCTAAAATTCACAAAACATTTCAACGGATTACACCGAGAACTTTTTAGCATTTTAGTGATATATTTTCCCCCTAAGTAGTCAGTTTTTATTATTATGTTGCATTTATTCAATTGTTTATTGTTATATTTTTTATTATATTTTTGCTTTATACAGGGCCCCCGTTGATAACAGTCACGCGACTGAAGGGGTTACTCTGTTTAAATATCAATTATTATTATTATTATTAGAATGTCGACATTGAATACCAGAATAAATTACCAGAATAAATTCTTCGGGCCAACACTTTATTCTGGTAATTTATTCTGGTATTCAATGTCGACATTCTCGGTGTAATCCGTTGAAATTTTTGGTGAATTTTGGTCATTCTGCGTTTTTCTTGGACTAATTACATTATGTGATTACTGAAGTATCGAGAATTTAATACATGTGAGTGGGTTTTTTTTTTCAACGGATAAAGTTGATAGGCCGGCACATGCGCCGAACCGTGAAACAATCCCTTTAATATGTACTCACCTTGAATCTGAATGAAAAAAACTGCAAAATACTAGAACGATAAAAATGTTTCACTACAAAGGCTAAGTAATCTCGCCTTGTCTTCGCGCCTTACACACAAAATGGCGTCGTAAACCGTTATAAGCACAGGCAGCCCAGGCTCTGTACACGAATTAATATTCAATGTTGTTGTTCATGGCGGCGATTTGAATATTTACAACAAATATATGAGAAACTCACGAAATACGTTCTAAATGCTATCTTTTCGACGGAACCTAATTAAAACTGACTTACATTGTGCAAGTGTTTTGTTATTTTGATGTTTGGGTGTTCCTGGAGCCAGTTTAAAGCCATTTAGACGAGGTTTACTTTTCAGTTGACCGTCCATTATAAATAATTTAAAGGCCGGCGACAATTATGTGAGAACGGATCCAATGGTCCGCACTAGAAGCTCAATAAATTCCATAAAAATGCGCCAATCTCCTCAAAATTACCTTCATTGCAGACGTCCATGCTCTTAGCTTCTGTTCGCTACTACTAGGTTTCCAACGTTGACTTTATTTGTTCGAGAAACGCTAGTGTTCGAGCTCTTGTCTTTTACATTTTCTTTTGCGTTATGCGTAACCCCGGCGTCTGAGACATCTCATTTGAAATTCGTGCTTAGCGACCGCGACATTGTGACAAAATTTCAAATGAGATGTCTCAGACGCCGGGGTTACGCATAACGCGAAAGAAAATATAAAAGACAAGAGCTCGAACACTAGCGTTTCTCGAGCAAATAAAGTCAACGTTGGAAACCTAGTAGTAGCGAACAGAAGCTAAGAGCATGGACGTCTGCAATGAAGGTAATTTTGAGGAGATTGGCGCATTTTTATGGAATTTATTGAGCTTCTAGTGCGGACCATTGGATCCGTTCTCACATAATTGTCGCCGGCCTTTAAATTATTAACCGGGCGTGGGCCTGGGGCCCAGCCCGGTTAGTAAAATAGCTTCTGTTTTTTTTTTGTCGTGATTCACCTTATACCTCTACTCCGCCAAAGTGCTAGGAGGAGAGCTAGGGGTGAGTATGAATATATATGAATGTATTCGCCTTGTGAACGATTTTCTCGGGGAAGAACGAAGCCCGGACTCGAGAGAGCGGCGGAAATCGAGCCTATGTGAAAGTTGGACTGGTCCAAATAAATATTAATTTAGGACCGCGTAAACACATCGGAGCGGCGTACAGATTTCGCAACGTCGGTGAGTTTGACTCGTCAAAATATTAAATCATTGTACTCACTACTAGGTGGACACTAGGCGTGCCATTAGATCAATTTTTTATCAAGGCTACGTTACATTTCGCAAGGGTCATAATATTGTCCTGTTTGTTTTGTGTGAAATACATTTCTTTTCCGTGAAGGAAAACAGAAACTTGCCCAGACTCGCAGATTTATGTAAACAGAAACTTGCTGAGACGTGCAGATTTATATTTGGACGATTGCGTCATAGGGTCACGTCGAATCGTGACTTGAAGAGATTGTCTGTGAGGTGCGTACGTACATCACATACACTTGAAGCGCCATTAGATCAAATTTTTTATCAAGGCTACGTTACATTTCGCCAGGGTCATAATATTGTCCTGTTTGTTTTTGTGTGAAATACATTTCTTTTCCGTAAAGGAAAACAGAAACTTGCCCAGACTCGCAGATTTATATAAACAGAAACTTGCTGAGACGTGCAGATTTATATTTGGACGATTACGTCATAGGGTCACGTCGAATCGTGACTTGAAGAGATTGTCTGTGAGGTGCGTACGTACATCACATACACTGGAAGCGCCATTAGATCAATTTTTTTTTCAAGCTACGTTAGATTTCGCCAGGGTCATCCTTTGCCTAAATGATATTTTATGAATATTGTCCTGTTAAATAATTGTCATTTTGTGTGAAATACATATCTTTTCCGTATATTTTCTGAGAAAAACAGAAACTTGCTGAGAAATGCAGATTTATAAATAAGGACGATTACGTCATGGGGTCACATGAGTCACGTCTAACTGTGACTTGAAGAGATTTCGCAACGTCTGTGATAAACCAGGGTCGCCGTTAGGTCAAATTTCATATCAAGCTATTACTTTTGATTTGAACATGAATACTCTGCTGTTTATTTAGTGTGAAATACATTACTTTTTCGTGTTGGTGCAGCAATTCACTTCCTTGTATGCAGAAGATTTATAAATAACAACCATTACGTTACAATATCACATTTTGACTCACGCAATTTGTCGAACTGTGACTAGAATAGCCGCAACGCGGAACGTCTGCGATTGATTGTTCAACACCGATTCGTACCTATGTTGTCGTGTTTTTTCCTCTTATTCAACTTTGGCTTTATATTGAGGAATGATCTTCAAAGACTGCTCAGAGGCAAGAAAATTGACAGTAGGCACTATACGCAAACATCAGACTTCAGCGTGACTGCCGTGACTAATCTGATAGATTTCAAGCAAGAAAGCAGGTAAAACGGCTTGCTTGCTTGATAAAAAAAGCCCGGTTATATTTTCTTCGAAAATTCTTGTTTATAATGGACGGTCAACTGAAAAAGCAAACCTCGTCTAAATGGCTGTAAACTGGCTCCAGGAACACCCAAACATCAAAATAACAAAACACTTGCACAATGTAAGTCAGTTTTAATAAGGTTCCGTCGAAAAGATAGCATTTAGAACGTATTTCGTGAGTTTCTCATACATTTGTTGTAAATATTCAAATCGCCGCCATGAACAACAACATTGAATATTAATTCGTGTACAGAGCCTGGGCTGCCTGTGTTATAAGCTGACATGTTTAAAGCTCGCAGTTGTAGTTTGCTATTGAGCTGACCGGTTAACTAAATCAATGAATACCTAATGCTAATAATAACAAGAAAGAAGATCACGGTTTGCGCATATGATTTTCTCGGAAAACCAAGCTTTTTTCCATGAAGCCTGTTTTAATTACTCTAAGTAGGGTATTTCCCTCTGGCAGGGAATTTTCCCTTGGATCACGCGCTTATGATTGGTTCATGGCTGGATTGCTATCATCTTTTACTCTGAAGATAATACACGCATTTTCTCCAATCTTCAGCTTCTTGGTTAATAGTGTAGTAGATCGCGGTTCCTGGAGAGAAAATGGACGATAGCCTGTTCTATGATCACATTTTCACTGGGCCAGTGAATATCGGCGATACACCATGGTCAGTTGACAATTCACTGTTTGAAGAAAACTTGAAGAGTGACTCGGATGACGATATAGCAGACCTTTTTAACGGTGGAGAGAAGGACGAGGGTTTTGACGAAGACACGATCTCTAATCCAACAACCCCAAGAAACATTGAAGAAATTAGTGACGAAGAAATTAAGAATCTTCGAGTTCAGGAGCTGAATAAGGTTCTTCGTGGCATGCCGAGAGATGTAGCCGCAAGGATACGGCGGAAGCGACGGAACCTCAAGAATCGAGGTTACGCTTTGACGTGCCGTAAGCGGCGACAACAGTTTCAGGAGGATCTGTTTAACGAAAATCAATTCTTAAAGAGACAATTGGAGGACGACAGAGAGAAGCTTCGCAAAGTGTTGAAGGAGAGAAATATATACAAGAAAAAATTCCTGCAGCTGCAGTCATCTTGGAAAGGCGAATTCATCATGGAGCATTTCGTCCCTCTAAACCTCCCTCTGGAAACAGGGAACGTGGCGTGATTCATGTATTCCGCAGTAGTTCACATGACAGTCTTATTTAACATGCTTGATTAGAGGTTGAAACCATGCAGAAACTAGTTAAAAGCTCGATTCTTCTGTAAAAGCAGGAATTCCGGATTGTCTTTCACGAGGGATTGCAGAGTAGCTCGAGTAATTTACCTGAGATAAACCTGAGTTTATTTCCCAACCAAGTTTTATTTACTGTGCAGATTACTGCGGTAAATTTGAGCTTCTCCTGTATAAACGCTTACTTGTTTGTAAACAAGAACCAACTGGCTGTGCCTCCTTTAATGACACCAGTACAGTATTTTAGATGTCTTGTTCACCAACTTGATGAACTGTAGATTCCGCGTTCTTTTACAGCTGAAGTTCTGCATATTCACACGATTACTGAATTTAATATTTGTCGTGCAAGCTTACGGTTAATAATTTGCATGCGAGATACAATGCAAGTGTTAGAATTCTTATCATCTCGACTTTCTTGTTGTAAAAAAGAGATAGGAGGTATAAGACTCTAGTGCAATGAATATCAGTCTGATGACTACTGTTTACTATGTGAAAAGTTTTGAAACCGGAAAGGAGGCACACCTATTCGAAAGTGAAACCACACAAAATATTAAATATTTCTTAATTGGCAATTTTGTTTATAATAACAACAATAAGATGTTCGTCTTAATGCTTTAAAAGTTCTAAAAGTATGTCAATGCCCCATATCTAACACTCGAAAATTAATTCCCTTTTCAAACTGCAATCCAGTTAAGCTGCATTGAGAATCGTGCTCATTGTCAGATTTTTACACTACAGCACCAGTGTAGCACCACCTCCAAAGCACTGACAGCTAAAGGTCATGTTGCCTCATCGACCTCAACGAAGCTTCATAAATCAACTGTTGAATTGCCGGTAGTTTCGCAGTTTTCCTTGGGCGAAAGTTGTTGGTCACCCATAAGATGTATGAATTATCCGATCATTGTAATTTTTATCATAATTTTAAATTGGAATTTTTACTGTAATTTTATTGTCACTGAAAAGCCCCGTAAGGGGAGTGTCAATTAAAGTATTCCTACTGTATTGTATTGTATAAACATGGCCTCATCGGTTTTTGGCCTTCTATTCCACTGCAGATCGAATTAAAGTAGTGGATAGTTTCACGGAGCTAGAAATATAAAACTATAATAAAGTTACGTTAAGTTATAAAAACACATGGTAGTAATGTTTTATCGCAACAACCGATCGTTTGGATGGACTGAACATCAGTTCAAAATGAAACTACATTTACTGATAAGAATGTCTTTGGTTTTTTCAATTTGTCCCCAATTCCTAAAATTTCGTTTGCAAATCAAATGGTTCAGAAAATGCCCATGCGATTTCTTTCAAAGGAGACTGAAAGAGGAAGAAGCATTCAAATGGTTCAAAAACTGTTGGCGTTCCTTCCAACCGGGAAAAGAGGATGGAATACTTCTGGCGTTCCTTTTGATAAATTTTTGTGAAACGTCAGTGTCATTTGCAACTGAACTGATTTCGGAATATTTTGGATAAATGGCCGTTCACGGTGATTTAATTTCATGCAACATAGAACAAATAACAGAATATATTTCACCAGAAAGCCCAAATATCACAGAAGGTCACGTATTGTTTTAAAGCCGAAAACTATGGGAACTATGTACGGTCGTCCAACCAGCGAGAACTGATTTCATTTTTCCAAAAAAACTTGTTAGATATTTGTTAGAAATCATTCATTAACAGCTGTTAACGACAACGTTTTGCGTTGGAGAATTAGAGACATTTCCACCATTAATCAGTCGCGTCAACTGAGAAGGGGGTTCCCCTTTTGAAATAAAATAAACATCAGAAGTCTTGACCTTTAAATTATTCAAAGTGAATGCTTTCGGTTTCAGAATAAACCCTCTGGAAGGAATGGAGCTTAGTGATTAGATTTCTATCTGAAAGCGAGTAAATCGTTCAGCGAGTCTTCTTTCGCTTTCTTTCCATACCTCACTAGCGTACATGTAAATCCGCAAGGACAACGTTTGAGCTTCAGTGGTCAAAATGGGAGACGATGTTAAATATAAAGATGCCAAATCAGATTTACCATACGGAAGCAATGCAAAGCGAAAGGTTGTTCCAAGACGAAGTTGCAAGAAGGAAGACAAAGTTTTCTTTTCAACATTAAGCGACAAGAAACTGGAAAAGATGACCATAAAGGAGCTGAATGACTATACTCGAGAGATTTCAAAACACCAGGCCCAAGAGCTCAAGAAAAGGAGACGAATTCTTAAAAACCGAAGATATGCTTTAAAGTGTCGAGTGAAAAGCATTCAGAAGAGTGTTAATATGAAGGAAGAAAATCTGTCACTAGAGAAGGGGTTGTCCGCAGCAAAAAGAGAACTTAAAACGATTCTCAGCGAAAGGGATAACTACAAATCCAAGTATGTTCAACTCTACAATCATGTCTTTGAGACGTTTTCTGCGAGCACTGCGATAAGAGCCAGCAAGCTTGCTGATTGATTCTCTCTCAAGGTGCAGTGCTGATGATGTTTTTTAGGAAAAGATGATAAAGACAAAGTAGATTTGAGAGACACTAGGGCTCACTTCATCAACGTACGTATATTTCATTCACGCACTAGTGAACGGTAGCTAGTTAGCTTGATTCACAACAACAAGTCCCCCCCGCGCCGCTTACATTGTTTCGACTTGTCACGCAACAGTTAATTCCCAAGGACGTGCATGTGGGTGTTCCTTTAATATGTAGTTCGCAGTGTCAATTTCAGTAGTCTCGCTCCATTTACTTCGAATTTTGCTAGTTCAGTCGGTAGTCAGCTGTGGTAGTGCAGGCAGTACTGTCTGCAGCATGCCGATATGTCTGAGAAAAAGTGCTGGAAAGGACGGCATGTTTGGGCGACAAAGAGCGAAACGTCCGAGATCGCACTGATGAAATGTTGTCAAGAGCATCACAGTCAAGGCTAGCCAGATACAGAACATTCATATTTTTTATCAACGATATTATTTCTGAGAGGGCTATTATTTTGTTGAATTGTTTTCACGTTGGCAAAATCACGTGATATGTGCTGTGTCAGTGTCCTAAAATATTCAGTGAGGTTACGTCACATCCGGCTGTTTTAAGAATTTTTATGTAAATATGTAGCGCATTTCTACCACAAAGTGCTTAGATGTCAAGATTTTTATGAGAATTTTTCGGTTCCTTAATGCATATCTTTGCTTAGTGCAGTAGTTATTAAGTCATATTCATGTACTGAATTGCTCTTGTTTATCTATACCTTTGGATTTTAACTGTTATTGAGTTACCGAGGGTGTCATGTGGGATCGACTTATCATTTATATTTGATATAGTTACAGTATGCTTCCAAAACAGGCATCGACATCAGAAACTATTGCAGTAACAGAAAAAGAAAATAAGAGAGAAGACGATTTCCTTTATTGAGTTTTTATTCTATATTACACTAAATTATTAAATTAAGTACATGTACTGTTTTTCTTTCCTACCGAGCGTTACTCTGTTTCTTAGCTAAAGTTTAAAGTGAATATATGAAATGAAATGATAGTTTTTCCAATGGAAAGTTACTACACGCGAAGAAATCGACGATATGTTAAAATTATTACTTACAGCTCCGAGGATTAGGGAAATAAAACAAAATAAATCGCATCGAGTTTGAGGTATGGATAATGAATTCATTTTGTTCTAGAAAGAAATGATTTTTTTTCCGAGTACCTTGTGTCCCTGACTTATTCTTTCTCGTATTTCTACCAAGCTTAAAATACACCATCATTTTTTTACACACATTCTCACTCACCGCAAATCTAATCCTAGCAATGATATGTGGGAAGTTTGTGACATTTGAACCTACAATTGCAGTTATATGGCCCAGCTCCCACGAGTCTCCTGGCCTGTAGCTCAGTAGTAGAGCGTCCGACTGGTGTGTGATAGCTTCGAGTTCTGTTGGGAGAACTCGAAAAAACTTTTCCGAGTGGCTTGTGTCACTGACTTTATACATCTTTCTCATTTTGTTTTATTCCGCTAATTCTCGGAGCCAATTTAGAATTTTAAGATATCGAAATTAGATTGTCAAAATGCTTTAAAAGTGATTCGTTCAGCGCATTGTTGGTTCAAAGCTGGTGGGGTAACGTGAAAAACCTGAAAAACGTGCACATCGATCCACGGATTTTCTCTATAGTTTTCTTTTTCAGTCAGCCTTTATTCTTGGACACCGTCTCAGATCACAAACTTGAATTTCCATATGCAGGCCAATGTCTTCATAGAAACTTCGCGTTTCGATTGTTTTTATTGCTTTGTTGGTATACAGAGTAATTTATTTCTAAATCTACATCAGAAAAAATAAATTCTAACTACATAGTTCGTTCCTAGCCTGTTCACACTGTTCAGAGCAAACCTGATTCTACAGGAAATCTATTAAACATTACGTACAGGGCTGGACATAACCCAGTTTGCTGAATTTATTGTTGAAATAAATATGTTAGCTTAGCTTATCATCATTATGTTAGCCAACATAGTCAACATAGAACATTCAGTCAATGGGTTTGAATTCCAAGTCTGCCGGGTCTACAACCTGGGCAAAAAGATATGAAAATTAAAATAATAACAATGATGATGATGATGATGATAAATGACGCAATAGTTTCATTTAAAGAGAGCGTGACACACTTCAATGTATTTTCATTACCTCAGTTAACTGTGTTATTTTTTTGATTGTCCGTGTCTTTCGATGGTTTCAATGCTGAAAAAGAGACCAGAAACATACATTATTTATGTCGCTGTAAATCGCTGATAATGTATAGCTTGAGCCGTATATCGGTCTCATTTAGGAAATACAGTTTAATTAAAGATGCAATGTAATTTTGCTCAAGATATCACGCAGCGGTCAAACGCAAAAATTCGGCGCGACTTCCGGTTTTCATTGACTTGAATTTTGCAAGTTTGGGGGGCAAATACATTTGTGCATACTCGGCGTACAAAGCTTATTTTTGTAAATGTCTTAAAGTGGAGGATTTTTCAAATTTCAGAGACATTAGGCGGCGGCAGTTTTGGCAGGAACTACACTCGCGTAGTGCGTTTCATTGCTGCGAATCAAGATATAAGCCTTACCTTTAGACCTACTCTTCATTTTATCTAAAGATACCTGCCGATAAAAGAAAAGAGAAACAGAAAAAGAGGTGAAAAGAAAAATATAACCTGATAAAATTCCTGTCCATGTCTAGGGGCAGGCTGATGTGAAAAAATTGACACCTTGAATCATGTTTAATCAAACAAATAGAAATTCATTGGGCGTCCATGCTACAATTTGCGGTAACTTTACCGCATTCGCTTACTTTGAACGCTGTTTCTACCTTAATATTATAGGCCACATCTTGATACGTTTTAAATCTGCCTTGAAAACGTTTTCAGGTGAATTCACTTGAAAAGGAAATTCATTGCGTGTCCATGTTATAACTTTTGCCTAATACGCCTTATCGTGTTTTCCGTCAATCTAAATATCCATTTAAAGACAATATTTGACGATTACTTGAACGCTGGTTCCACTCTACCTTGAAACTTGAAACATGAATGTTTCTATGTACCGGTTAACCTGTACTTTGGGACACTACCAGGGAGGGCTAAGTCCGGGATTATTGCATTTGTAACAACATTAACCTGAAGGTGTCACATGCCATAAGGTCGATATTTTCAGCATGGATACGCTAGGTTCTTGTTGTGAAATCCTCATTGTTCGATATGTACACTGGACTGGTACGATAATTTCCCCCTGACCTGAATATGTTTCTTTACGAACAAGAATAATTTAATAGCCGGCTTAATCAGTGTCTATATCAAGAATACATTATGTGAAGAACATTCCTCGGTGCGCAATACATGCAGGATGTTATTGATTTATTTTTCGCTTAATTAGATATTAGCTAATATTACTGTAAAGCATTGAGACATTCTGTAATGCTTAAATTTATTTTATATATTATTATTATTATTATCAGTCTCAACTTACATCTTAAGTAGAGGCAATTTTCACAGAATGTCTTTTCTTCAGTCTAGTCAAAGCCGCGCGAACCTGGTGACAAGGCTAAAGTTAAGTCTCGTTACTGAGCACGAGAAACAGCATTTGTTTAAGTACCTCATAAAATATCAAAATATTTTCTATATCCCTGAAAACAACAGGCAATTTTATTCGATATTTTCAATCTATAAGGCATGGTGATATAAATGGCACAAAACAAAATTCGATTTCGAATTTTCTTTACCGCTTTTTAGCCGTCCAAAGAGGCGAAATTTCACTTCCGATTAAAAATGACCGTGGTAAAGGAGATTTGGGTCCAGTTCTTCTGTGACGTCATTTCGAGAACGCGGCGAGAGCAAGTCAGAAGAAACGGTGACAAACAAAGGAAAAAGTGGAGTTGATTCTCCACATGACCTATATTTCGAGTTTTAAAGAAAACTTGATTCACAAAATAAATATTTTAGCCTTCACATTGCGTTTGGAAGGTAATGTTTCAGGTCAGTATATTTATAGAAATGAGGCATTTTAAAAAGACGTCAAGATTTTTAAGCTTTAAAGACATGTTTTGGACTCGTCCGTACCAATCATCAGTTTGACAAGAATGTTGTACAAAATTATACATATACCGCGCGATATAAAGTTAAAGTGACACAAATGGCTTAATTAAATATATTGTTTGTAATTAAGCCATTACACTAACTTTATATTTATGAACAATTGTGTTCACAACTTCATTGTCGAACTTGTCTTTAAAGCTTAAAAAAATCTAGTCTTCTTGCAAAAAGCCCTCGTCAGTATCATTTCCGTTAAGCTGACTATGCAGTCCAAATCTTACCTCAGTGTTGCCAATACAATGAAAAACAAAGATGAAGAGGCCCTACAGCGACGACGAAAACAAAATAAAGGAAATACTCAGCATGATGTATTCATTAACACAATATGTAGTTTAGGTTTGGCTATTTCTATAACAACAATGATGCATCGCAGCTGTAAATTACAAAGAATCAACGTTATTGTTGCCAAAGTCGTTTTAAAATTAACGAATAGCCAATCAAATACATTTATTTTGTTTCTATATACAACGAAGCTGGAAAACATGAGACCCCAGGAACCTTCTCCTGACATGATGGACATCAGGTTACAATAATTAAGCAATTTTAAAGTCAAATGCTACCGACGTTGCACGTGTCTTTTATTCTCGTCCTTGTTCTCCTTAATTGGTTACATCGATGAATAAAGAATAACACTAACATAAACCATTTGATAACACCTATATTAGGTGGTTTATAAACAGCGACAGTCCTATTTCAATAGCGGGACCACGGTTTAAACTATCCTTTTTATCCTTTCATAATTTTTTTTTCAAGTTGAGTCATTATTTTAAAATGGGACGTGGGCCCTGAAAGTCAGCGTCTAACCTCCACAGCTATAACGGGAACTTTATCAACCTGCAGGAGAAACAATCATAAAACATTGCTTCCTTGTACTTTACCTCAGCATGTCGTGTCAGCTGGATTCACACAAAACGTACCTGTAATGAGTTGATTATAGCGAACAAGTATTGAAACGCAATGGTACTGGAGTTAACACTTAAAAGGCCAAAAATCCAGGTTATGCCAAGTAAGGGCATCAGAACCAAAGCTGCCTTAACACCAGATCTGGGGGAGGAAAATATCAGCCTCAGTGAATGAAATAGAAAGTAAAGATCCCAACTTCACAGCCTGACTGGTAATTTATTTGTGCCTTCGTAGATTCAGTTATGAACTTTCATAAACATTGGGCCGGTCATGTTCCATTGGAACCATCCTTGTTGCATGACTTGAGTCATGGTAATGTACGAAAGGAAGATTTCTTTTAATTCCTCTCTTTCAAACGCGTATATATATATTTGGAATTGTGACAAAAATACCACTGTACTGACCCTGTACTGATTGCTAATCTTCAAGGAGTTTTACATCCACATCAACGATTTTTCTCTATCTGTAAATTCACTGAAAGTATTTTGTGTCGTTTTCCGATAAACAGTCATAATGTATACGAAAACACTTGACTGTCTCAAGTATAAGTTTTCTTTGTGAGTTAATACCATCGTAGCATTACAATATTGATGTCTACCTCACAGAGTGTTGTGCGTTGCATTCCGCCACGTCCGTCAAGGAAACCAAAACTTTGATTGTCATTCCAAGCATAACAAGGTTAAACTAAAAAGAAAACAATATCAGTCGGTTACATAGCTTTCAATATATACAGTCGAACCTCCGCTAGCGGACACCTCCCGTAGGCGGACACCTCTTGCAAGCGGACACTTGGTCATGTTTCCAACTACATACACACACTACATTTTAAACCTCCCATAAGCGGACACCTCTCTTAAAGCGGACACTTTTTCTGGTCCCAAGTGTGTCCGCTTACGGAAGGTTCGACTGTGTATATAGTTATTTTTTAAAGTCTCCAAAATAGATACTCACCAAGATTATGGCTAAAACTGGTCCAACAAACGACCATATAAATCCCTTGTCTAAAGACAGCCAGCACCTGATAAATCAAGATATGATTTTCATTCCTTTTGTTATATTCATAATATAATATTTAGAAAAACTAGGAATTGGACCCTTCAAGGCTATAACATTCGCCAATGCCTTTGATTGAGCTTGGTCGTCGTCGTCGTCGTCGTTGAAAGTATCAAAATCGAATAAAGCCGATAAGCCCAACACCTCAGCGTATGATAGACTGACGTTTACTGATCAAGTTGTACTGCAACGGTCAGAGGCACTTCCACAGAAAGTTATACACGAAACCTGAATAAGAGTATTCAGGAGTTGACATAACTAGAGCGTCAAGTATTTTGTCACTGACGTAAATACGTTTCATAAAAAAAAATAACACTTCGCGTTCATCAGTTTGAATTAGCGATAAATAAGCTTATATTATTCTTTAGTTGTGTGGGATACTTTTCAATAAGGCGCCTGTATTACAAATTTGATGTATGTGGAAAGTATTACATACATGTTTCTTGCACCACATCCTTCCATCCTAGCAATGGCGGATATTCCAACAACAATGACGGGAGACCCTGAAAATGGAATGCGTGTCCACAAAAAACAAAAACTATCAGTGTCTGGCCTAGTATTAGCATTTCAACATAATCGTTAATTTAAAATGGAGTTTTCATTTTCTTTTCCAGGGAAATGGGTGTTAGCTTTTTTGCAGTCATTGCCATAGAGACTGTCGTATGTCAAATGCAAAATAATGTTCCAAAATATACATACAATATATTGTAAAATGTATGGCCATTGTATGATCATTGTTACTGAAAATCTTCAAAGAAGGAATTTTAGCAATCATTTATTGACTTGATGCAGTAGAAATATTACTTGTGTTGTCTGGGTTCTGGAACGTCTTCGGACTAAAATTTCTCCCTTTTTCTTTAGGGCTATTTTAAAATCGACCAAAAATGACATCTTGATTGTCTTTTAGCTATGATTTACTCACCCCAGCAAAATATGACATAGTAGACCATTTTTATACTTTCGAGGTTAAAAACGGTGACGATCTCAAAATAAAGATGTAATCCTTCTGCACTCATCCAGGTGAAGCTGGCAGTGTACAGGTAATGAAGTAAAACAGCTACTAATGTGCATAACCACTGTAAGAGACAAACATCCAAGTGAAATATCACGAGTTTTTCTTTCTCTTGCATAGTTTAAATTATAAACAAAAGTTAACTTCATTTTCATTTTCGCCGTTCGTCATTACTGCAAGCGCAGAACGTACTGAACAGTACAGTACATAAAGTCCTTCTTTAAATTCAGATAATCAAATCAATACCACAGTTATTAGTGAGAATCATCATAGAAGACAGTTTAAAAATCATTAATTTGTCAGTGATCAGAATCGCACGCTAACAAGTGAATTAGTGAATTACGTGCGAAAATTACAAGAAAAGCACTTTTCACGAAGTACGTTTCAATTCAAGATAAATTGGCAACGTTATCAAATTATATTGATTGTACAGGTACATAAACAAATCCAACCTGTTTTTCTGTCGCTTTGATTCCTGTAAGAAACACAACTTGAGCCATGGCTAGAGCGATACATAAATGGAGATGAATGCGATACCTGATGTCGGTCAACGATCTAAGAACAAATGGTGCTCATGTTAAAAAATCTATAAAATATAAAACCGGTAGTACTACGACTCTCTAGACAAATTACATGTTTTGCACGTTTCGTTATAAATAAAATATGGCAAACTAAATCAAAAAGTGAGTTTTACAAACCTTAGACATAGAAATATTATTATGGAAGAAGCAAGAGCAACGAATGATATTCCACACCCAATGTACGTTATAATATCCAGTGCAAACTGATCTTCCGGAGAAACCTAAGAGAAAAAACCAAGCTTATTAAGCAATCTAGAGAATGATATTATTCGAAGAGCCGAGAAGAGCAGTTTGTTCAAGGTGGTTTCACATGTGCTAGTGAGTGAAAAGAAAGAAGTAAGAGCAGGAAACCTGAGGAAGTATAGTCAGACTAAATTTTCGCCAGGGAAAAATATAACAAACTGCACCCCGAACATGGTGTTTGCACAGACCACCAGAACAAACTAAGGAGTCTGTATCCATATAATCGAAGCTTTTACTTATTGGTTCGGAAAATATTAATCTCTGGCAATCCTCTCACTTTACGTTTCCGGACCACAATAAAATAAGCGGGATGCGTTTCATGGTTTGGGAATTTTGTTGAGTTGTTTTGTAAAACCTTTCAGTTGAATCACACTACTTGTCCATTCTCAGGTTTAAGAAACACGAGAAGAAGAACGGTTTTGAATATTTTTCGTTGCAATTTTTCGTATCACCTTAATATGGTGATATAAATAAGCTTGTTTAACACCTGAATAGAACATGCGTTTTAAGCCAATCAACATTCGACAATTTACGAGTTACGTTATATCTCAATGATATTCGAGTTGTTGTTTATTGTAGTTTTGATTGGGTAGAAATGTTTACTTACATCTACGTCAGTCAAACTTATTATCACAGCAAAGCTTGTTAAATGATTTGTCGAACAGACAGTCTGCTTGCTGTCACTCGTAATTAAGGAGACACCATTTGATAACCATTCTCTTTCACTAGGAGAAAAGGATAGTGAAGTTAGTAAAAACTCCACTTTAGTGGAAAAGGACCCTGAATACTCGAGTCGTATTTATTATCTTTATTTGTGCTGGGTGTCTTGTCGTTATAAACATTGACAGTAACAGTAACAACAGTAACAACAACAACAACAACAACAACAACAACAATAATAACAATAACAACAACAACAACAACAACAACGAATTTATTACTTCAAAAAAATACTTTTTTTTCAAAAAAACAACAACAACAAAAACAAATAAACAAACAAACAAACAAAACAAGAATTACAAAATTAATGAAAAGAAAAAGGAAATAGGTTCATATCACTCAGAATAACTAAAAAGCTAATCTGGCTGAGTAACTACAATTATGTTAGTTATGTTTTCAACTTGTGGATGATGAGAAAACCTAAACTCGGCCAAAGCTATTTACTCAAGATGTTTGTTCAATAAATATTTGAAGCGTTTATTTGATCTTTTCTGTATATATGCTTATTATAGACAGTTACAGTTTCATTTCATTGACATTAACCCGCTGTGCATCGATACCGGTCGCTTTCACAGTTACAGCTAGTTAAATGATGCTTACCCAGGGAGAGACTCCCAGCAGACACAGCGTGGATCTGCCCCATTTTGTGACTGTAGAGAGATAAAGATGATTAAAACAATAACATAATGACTCAAGGTATTGACAGGAAACCTTTCATATATTTAATCAGTATTTTTTATACATGTACATACCTTATTACCAAAAATCAAAAAGGCTTCTTTGCCAAGCGAATAGAGAGGTCTTCCGTCATAAAATGCAATCACAGAGATTATTTCCGAGTTAAGAACAGTTGCTTGTTGTGAAGCCTCTCTGTAATAGATTAATAGAAGGCAAAAAACAACTTTTAGTTCAAAACGTAATATTCACAGCTGTTACTCAAGCCGAATACAGCATTATTGTAGATGCAACCTCCTTCACTGTATGTGTTATGTCGCGAGTTATGTCTCTCTACTCTCCACCTTGCTGAATCTCTACCACACAGTCTTCCCATCCTGATGGTTTACCCGGCCTATAAGCCAGATTTACACAACAGATCAGCCAGAATGCGAAATCATGCACTTACCTGTCGTATGAAGACTTTTTGTTGTTTGTGAAGTGAGACGTTAGGTTTTTGTAAACAACCATGCTCACAACAAGTCGACCTAGAAATTGAGTATTTGTAATATTAAGGAGTGTTCCTAGGAATGTTGAGCAAATCGTCAAATCATTGTAATATCCCGGCCTAACCAATCAATGAAGTCGATGATCGATGATAATCGATATCAATCGATAACAATCGATGTCAATTAATCGATCGATATTGGAAATCGATGACCAATCGATGAGGAAAATTTTGTGACTTTTAACATGATCGATTTTCATCTATTATCATAGATTTTCATCGATTTTCATCGATTGTTTTCCATTTGGATCGATTCAACTCAGCAACTCTTAAAAGCAATCATTCAATACTTCATTTGTTCATTCTCGTGCTGTAAAGACTTAATGTCTACGATAACAATTAGCATAAGGCGTGGTAAAAACGTCATTTTATCTGAATACAATACGCCTGGAGGCTTGTGACAACTTGAACGTAATGCAGCCTGTTACGTATTCACAAATTCAACGTTTTACTGATAATTGTCGCGAAAATACAGTATCTTTTAAGAAAAGCTTGTGATAAGATTTCAACTCAACAAGAACCATGTAAAACTTGAGGTCGTTATTTACATAAAAAGTAAAAGTACATAAAAGTAAAAAGGTACAGGGCTATTGCCAGAAGATCAAAAGATTACGTCAAGACGATAACTGAAACGTGTTTGAATGTTTTAATCATTCGTCACCTTCTATTTCGGACTCTTATCTGTCATCAGGTTCTTCAAAGCAAGTCCAAACTACGTGGATTAGATTCTTGGTGGCCGCTTAATCGGGGTAAAAACAATAGCAAAGCCCTCATCAGGACGGCCAAAAGGTGGCCGTGGCCGTTTAATAGGAGTGGCCGCTTAATAAGGGTATTATTTACAGTATTATACTGACAATAATTTAAACCAATGTTACATTTCTTTCGGGGTTGTTGTCTAAGGCTCTTTCAGACATCTCGAAAAGACTTACCAAAACCGGGCAGGAGAGACACGCTATCTGCAAGTATATGTTTCATTGCACTAAAAGCTGCCCGGTATAACGTTTGCGTAAACTATGTAGGCAGCCAGATATCGATGATAATCGATAGCGATCTATGACAATCGATGACAATCGTTATCAATCGATGTAATTAAGGAAATTTTGTGACTATCGATTTGTCATCGACTGGCCGATACCAATCGATATCAATTAACTAACAATTATCGATTGATATCGATTGATCGATTGATTTTCGATCATCGATTTTCATCGATTGGTCAGGCCGGGTAATATACATATACAAGAAAACCGAAAACCGGGGAAACAAGTACTAGTTGATGCATATATGGCGACCACATGTCCGGAGAATTGACTGATCTAGCTCGTGGTTTTCGTTCCAAAAGCTGCTAAACATTATGCTTATTAACTCGTGTTTGCTCGCCCTAATTTTTGATTGGATAATAAGAATCGGAAACTCAATATTCAAATGATTCAAATATGACTTGACAAAAACTGCGCTTGTTCCCCCTGAAGGGAAAAACATAAAGTATGCACAGAACTTGAAGTTACTAGAAATGGAAACTATGGCCTTATTGAAGGGCGCTAGCCTGCACTAATGAGAATAGCCAACGAGAACTGCTTTGAACTTCTGAGGCCTTGTCAAGAATAGGTTGTATGGCCAGGTGTTTAACGTGCTGAATACGAAACGGTTCGAGTCAACAACAACAATAACAACCTTTATTTGTACTCAAGATAAATATAATATTTACAGTTTGAAAGAGAAAGGAAATATGCAACTGCTTTCAAGTTGAGGGTTTAATCCTTTCGGGCTGGATTTGTTAATTTAATATACAAGACTCCACAGTCTGCAAGGTAACGGTGTATAAATATAGTCGTTGTAAAGTTGTTATATTGGCGGTAAGCACAATAAGTTCTTGGGTCGAGAGTACGTATACTCTTACCTCCTTTTGATTTGATGCGGCCGGAAAATCCACTTGCTTGAAAGGTTATTAAACCAGTTGGCCGAACGTGTTCTTTACGGTCAGGGACTGTTAAATTACTGCTTGGATCGAAGTATTCTACGATGGCGAGCATCTCTACAAATAAAAAATCCAACTCTTATTTAAACAAATTAGCCACAGTTTGAATAGTAGGGGACATTAAAGAACTCACATCACTGTTCGAAAAGAGTAGTGGTCTGGCCTATTCACGTTTTTCATTCATCTCTATAAATCGTAACAAAATTCTCGTTTCTGATTGGTTCCCCGCGCGCCCATTTGTTACATAATTGGAGCGCGATCACGTGGGTGTCCAATTACAGGTATCCAATTTGATACCTGTAAAAATGCATTTTCTATTATCTCACCTATATTTTTCCTGCTTAACAATATGCTTTGATTAGTTGCAGAGGTATAATTTAAAGCTAATGACGAGGTTCTCTCCAAAGCTTCAACAAGGTTCATGACCTAAAAGCCGAAAATAGAACAATAAAAGAACATTGTAAAATATTAGCACTGAGTCTCGGTGTAACTAATAACCGCAGTTAATTATAAAATTTATTATACAATTTTACTCGATAAAGCGCTTAGAAAAGCCTTCTTTTGTAAACGCATACTGCTATTCAAAAGTAAGACAAACTGGAAGCCGAATTAGTATCCATATAGGGCGTTACAAATGAAAATAAAGTTGAGATTCCACTATCCAAATTACTACTTTTTGCTTCTTGGTGTCAGCGATTCAAAACCGTTATAAGCAAGGTTATTTCAGACACAATCTGTGACAAAATTCTAAAATTCAATTTGAGTTTGTGTTTGTCTTGATTTGTGCAAGTCACAGACCCTTCGAATAAGGAGTAACTTTAGTAGAAACGTTTCTAGAGTATCGGAGGTTTCACGACGGCAAAGTTCCTACCAAAAAACAATCATAAAGGTAAACCTAAGCCAACCAACCGACCGACCGACCGATCATCGATCAATTGTTACTCCACGTGCACAGTATATATATTGATTAATACTGATCTCCCATAGATATGAAATGTCTGTCCATAGATAGGAATATTTTTTACATTATTTTCACGTCTCAGTTCTTACCATTCCACTCTTGCGCCATGCTGCAGCATCTCTGTCATCCAAAAGTTCATCAACAGTGGTGACTAAAGTGGATAATTGATTCTAGGAATAATCATAATCAAGAAAGATAACAAGACAAAAGCGATGATAAAATTATTAAAGCATATCATATCTTGTTTCTACGAAGCACACAATTGGATAATCCATTACGGTCTGTCTGTTCTTTTAAAGGGAAACAAATAGTGAAGTCTCCATCAGATTAAGAAAATACTCCATTTCCTGCTTCAATTGATAAGGTGAAAATACATTGTCATTATTGGTTGCTCCAAAACGTGAATTTTAAAACTACGTACAACTTTTCTTAGTTCCGTCCATTAATAATTGACAATACGTTTTCACCATAAGTGTTGGAAAATCACGCTTTATTTAGTGTTTTAAAAAGCGTAGGATGGACCTTTTCAAAGCTGAGTTTACCTGCAGTTCCGACTGGTTAACTGACAATTCCTCTGATATCATCAGCTCATTAAGTTCTTCGATCAATGAAACACTGATATTGATAATTTCAGTTGTTAGATTTCCAACAACCGTTAACACCTCAAAAGATTCCATGAGTTCTGTAATGATTGCAGCCTGATTGGAGACGTTGCCTTTATTCTCCTTGAAAAATGCAGAACAATAACTTAAAATTAAAAATTCAGAGTTGTTAATAAAGTGTTACGATAAAGTGAGATCTTTTTAGTTAATCACGTCACATGTGTGTTCTAAACGACCGGCGTCTTCTTGAAAGTGCCAAAATTGAGCAATAAGCTAAAACAATTAAAATTTGTGCAAATGCAATTGCTATTCTCTCTGGGGAACCCGCATATAATGCCTCTATATTCCTGATTAGATATATTCGACGTGCAGTATGTGGTCCGTTGGGATGTGTTACGTAACCTTATACCCCGTGTTCAGTATTTCAGTCCACAACTCACGCCATAACTCGCTCAGTCTTTTCGACAGGACGACCGTCACTTTGCTTCGTTTGTTTCTGCTGAAATTCATCGCTGCCCTCTCTACCAAGTTTCATGACAGTGCGAGTTACCGTTACCATTGATAATGCCTTACTTCTAGAAGTTATTGCCGTCCCAACTGCTCCTGTTTAAGCTGCTCAAGGAGACCAACCTGCTCCGGCACAGTACAATGCTTTGACTTTCGAGAATCCATTCTGCGGTCGAGCGCAGGCCGTCCTTCTTCCGTCAGATCAAGAACAGGTTGTCTCTAGCGGGTA
Organism: Desmophyllum pertusum; assembly: GCA_029204205.1. Taxonomy (NCBI): domain Eukaryota; kingdom Metazoa; phylum Cnidaria; class Anthozoa; order Scleractinia; family Caryophylliidae; genus Desmophyllum; species Desmophyllum pertusum. The sequence continues at coordinate 209,208 of MU827790.1, read as the reverse complement.
ACTAGTTTGTTCAAAATTTCACTGTCTTGTTTTGTCCGTATTATTGCTTTTGCGAGTTTTGCCTCGCCGAGTTTTGTTTCTCGCGAGTCAGTTGTCTCGTCGAGTTTAGTTGTTGAATGGCAGAGCTTGGCTCGCCGAGTTCACTGAGCTGTTATTGCGAGTTTGTCTCGCGAGTTTTAGTTGGTACCTGCGAGTTTGTCTCGCCGAATTTAGTTGTTGAATGGCAGAGCTTGGCTCGCCGAGTTCACTGAGCTGTTATTGCGAGTTTGTCTCGCCGAGTTTTAGTTGGTACCTGCGAGTTTGTCTCGCCGAATTTAGTTGTTGAATGGCAGAGCTTGGCTCGCCGAGTTCACTGAGCTGTTATTGCGAGTTTGTCTCGCCGAGTTTTAGTTGGTACCTGCGAGTTTGTCTCGCCGAATTTAGTTGTTAAATGGCAGAGTTTGTCTCGCCGAGTTCACTGAGCTGTTTATATTGCGGGTTTGTCTCGCCCGAGTATTTAATAGTTGTTATTGCGAGTTGTCTCGCCAAGTTTAGTTGAATTATTGCGTGTTTCTCACGCCGAGTACAGTTCTTATTTTGTGTTTGTTACGCGTAGTTCAGTTGTTTATATTGCGAGTTTTGTCTCGCCGAGTTCACTTGTTATTGCGTGTTTGTCTCGCTGAATTTAGTTGTTATTGCGAGTTTGGTCGTGCCGAGTTTACTAGTTGTTATTGCGAGTTTTGTCTCGCCGAGTTTAGTGTTATTGCGAGTTTTGTCGCGCCGAGTTTACTAGTTGTTATTGCGCGTTTTGTCTCGCCGAGTTTAGTGTTATTGCGTGTTTGGTCGTGCCGAGTTTACTAGTTGTTATTGCGAGTTTTGTCTCGCCGAGTTTAGTTGTTATTGCGTGTTTTGTCGCGCCGAGTTTACTAGTTGTTATTGCGAGGTTGTCGTACCTAGTTCAGTTGTTATTGCGAGTTTGTTGCGCCGAGTTCAGTTCTAATTGCGTGTTTGTTGCACCGAGTTCAGTTGTTATTGCGAGTTTTGTCGCGTCTAGTTCAGTTGTTATTGCGAGTCTGTCGCACCTAGTTCAGAAGTTGTTATTGCGAGTTTTATCGCGCCGAGTTCAGTTGTTATTGGAGATTGTCGCGCTAAGTTCAAATGTTATTGCGAATTTATCGCGCCGAGTTCAGTTTTAATTGCGCGTTTGTCGCACCTAGCTCAGTTGTTATTGCGAGTTTGTTGCGCTGAGTTTAGTTGCTATTGCTAGTTTTTCGTACCGAGATCAGTTGTTTTTGCGAGTTTGTCCCGCGCTCCGACTGAGTCCAGTTTATTTTGCCAGTTTGTCTCGCCGAGTTTATAGATAGTTGTTGTAGGACGTTTGTCTCGTCGAATTAGTTTGTCATTGTCTCTACGAATTTAGCTGTTTATATAACGAGTTTTGTCTCTGCGCCAGTCTGCGCCGAATCAGTTCCGATGGCGTGTTTGTTTTCCACGGCCTCGCAGAGTTGTTTCAGTGGGTTCACCGAACTTCGTTGTTTTAGCGAGGCTATTTCCTTGATGGGTTATAATGTATGTGTCTCGCTGAATTTTTAGTTGTTGGCTCTAGTTTTATTCTTACAGTTACTGTACCAAGTGATTTCGTCTCCCTACTTATTTCGTTTTTCTGTGAGTGGCCTTTATTGGCGAAGCTTCCTCGAAGGGATTATCTAATATCCTTCATTGCTCTGTCCCTGGACGGGGTATTTCGGGGTTGCTTCGCTTTGGGGTCCTACCCGTCCCTAGTGGGATTTATTTTCTTTTTATGGCAACCTATAGCTACAAACTGTTGTCACTTTTGCCCATAGGAGGCTGTGTCGTTCCGTATCTGTTTGTTACTGTGACTTTATGGGTAAACCCCAAAGCGTCGCCGCCCCGATGCTCTTTGTGTTTTAGTCTCTGAGCTATCGGTTCAGACCTCAACTTAGGTTGTGCTCTTTAAAGATCCTAAGGTTTGGCATCCTCGGAGACCCAGGGGTTAGAAGTCTTGATGACGAAAAGAACCCCTGGGTAGGATGTCTTACCACACGAGTTCCGAGAGGTAATTTGCATACTGGCCCCTGATTGGGCGCGGAAAAAATCCTTTGTATTTTTCCGCTCAATCAGCGACCGAGAAACTTCGAGTACTTTTCGTGCCTCTAACACGGAGAGCAGTTTGCTCGCCATATTTGTTTTGCCCGTTCGCTAGACTTTGCTCTCAACGAAAAGCTTCGGTAAAAATTTTCTGAAACCCTACGAAATCACGCCGGACTTCGCAATGGATTAGTGTAACAGTTCGAGCGATTTGAGGTATCGAGTGGTTAAGTTACGTTTTGTGCTGTGGCCATAATGCGACTCGCGATACCGAATTTTCACAACTGCGTGTGTACCACCATGTTTTCAGCTTGCTCTGGTTTAACGTGGACCCTGCTTCATTGCAGCTTTATATTCTTGTTCTACCTTGCGGTATGTACAAATATGGTAGGGATCTTATTTTTACTGAAGCTTACCGTTCTAGAGCGAAGTTTGTCGCACGGGCTAGACAAATATGTCGAGCTGCCATCGTTTGCGGTCAATTTGTGCATGTTGATTTCAATGTTCCCACGCGAACTAGTGCGCGAACTTTATTTGCCATTTGCCGTTCGGCTGCTATAAATTATTTTCGCGATGAAACCGCCTCTGTAAACGGCAGTCGACATGAGTGAAAATCTCACTCCCAAAAAGACTGTACGGGGAAACGACAACAACCAAGGGATTTGGTGGAATATCATGGCCCAAACTCCGTAAAGATTTCAAAACAATTGGCAATATTTGAAAAGTTAAACTTTTGCCAAATCCTGTGGGTAAAGAGGCAAACAATTTTCTTCCACGGACAACGTTCTCTACAACTAACTTCTGCTCTGGTTTCATTTCTTTTACCCCAGGAAAGGACTCTAGCCCAACGGCCATCGCCTTAGTAAGATCTTCTCCAAAATCGTTCATGATTGCTCGCGACTAATTTCACAAAGCCGATGGCGAAGCAAACGGCATAAGTTCGCGCACTAGTTCGCGTGGGAACATTGAAATCAACATGCACAAATTGACCGCAAACGATGGCAGCTCGACATATTTGTCTAGCCCGTGCGACAAACTTCGCTCTAGAACGGTAAGCTTCAGTAAAAATAAGAACCCTACCATATTTGTACATACCGCAAGGTAGAACAAGAATATAAAGCTGCAATGAAGCAGGGTCCACGTTAAACCAGAGCAAGCTGAAAACATGGTGGTACACACGCAGTTGTGAAAATTCGGTATCGCGAGTCGCATTATGGCCACAGCACAAAACGTAACTTAACCACTCGATACCTCAAATCGCTCGAACTGTTACACTAATCCATTGCGAAGTCCGGCGTGATTTCGTAGGGTTTCAGGAAATTTTTACCGAAGCTTTTCGTTGAGAGCAAAGTCTAGCGAACGAACAAAACAAATATGGCGAGCAAACTGCTCTCCGTGTTAGAGGCACGAAAAGTACTCGAAGTTTCTCGGTCGCTGATTGAGCGGAAAAATACAAAGGATTTTTTTCCGCGCCCAATCAGGGGCCAGTATGCAAATTACCTCTCGGAACTCGTGTGGTAAGACATCCTACCCAGGGGTTCTTTTCGTCATCAAGACTTCTAACCCCTGGGTCTCCGAGGATGAAGGTTTGGTGGCCGTAGATTCATCTGTATGTCAATAAATGGAAAAATGGTTTTTCTCCATAGCACAGTATCAAGACACTCTAGCTTATATCAGACGCAAATGAAATGTTAGAAAAGTCTTCGGCCTATTTTTGGGGGGTATTTCCAAGGCTCGTTTTATAACTCTAAACATTTTCAAGCCGGAGTAATTTGTTTGTTTGTTTGCTTTTTTCCTATCTTGCCATAGGTTTTAATGCAAGCCTTTATTATGGACCTCCTTTCAACTGGGGAAAAGTGGGCGTGGTTGGTTTTACTCACCTCAGTTATGCCATTTACTGTTTAGCCCTCTAAGCCCAGAATGTTATACGAGTTTAGAGTTTAGCCCTATTTAATAGCCCAGAATGTTGTGTCGTGATGAGTGTTTTCTAGATTTGTGGATCATGGACTATATTTTTGGTAACCCTGGGTACGTATCACTGAATCCCGGAAGGGAGTATTTTTGAGTTATGGGAGGAGCATACAAAGTATTACTGGATTTCCAGCTTTTGTGGTCATGAAGTTCCCTATTAGAGTTACTATGGGAGTAATCGCCGACGGGCTGATTCTCCCCATATCTAATCATAGCCCAGGCATTGTTTGTAGGGGATCCCAGTGAGAATATATTACTATTTGTTTAATTATCTCATTTTGCCGGCAAATGCGAGTCATAAATTGTAATGTTACGAATAAATCAAATGCTAAGTACTGTAGATCATTTAAAAAAGTGGAGTAGTCTGAGAACAGAATAATGAACTACTGAAGAGATCACTTTGCCTTACATATCTTTCTCCTCTATGTTATCAACACCTTGTAATCTATACAAACAATAAACTCTATAGTATCAATTTTGGAAATTAAATGATCATAATATAAAATTACATAATAATGCTATAAAGTATAACCATTTTGATCCGGGCTAAAAAGGAAAAGTTACTTTACACTTGCCTTGTATAACTTCACTCGATCAAGAAGTTTTTGCAAATTCTCAACATTGCCCTTCTTTGTAGGTGGAACTGAAACGTTTAGACAAAAATAGCTATTACAAAATTATAATATTACACAATAGATAATGAAATAAAATAAATTGCTCAGGGCGAAAATGGGGCTTTTTGAAATAAAGTTTTGCAAAACTTGCATGATTAAAGGGTGCTTCGCTAATGACTGTCACCATATTGTAGAATATTTGAATGCAATCCAAATTTATATTGTTATAAATAATGAATACAAGAAAGGGACGTGGTTCGTCTTGGGTTCAACGGATTAGAAAATAAGCCACTGACCAATTGATTTAACTTTATTAATAATCACCTTACATCATCAAGATGAGTATTATATGCATCTACCTACCTTTAGTGCTTGACATTGCAACATGTGGATTATATAGTGATGGGCTGCTTACTTCACGAGCTGGGGATGACCGGTGTGAGGTGATCCTTGAGATTTCGTGTGCATAGCTTGCGGTTATGTTTAGTGTTGTACCGTGGTAAGGCCTTGATGTTGGAATCCGTATAAATGTCGGAGTAACAGTATCAGTGGCTGTTCTGATTTGATTAGGACGTATAGAGAATTGGCTCTGAAATGTACTACGTTTGATGGTTCTCCAGGTAGAAGAAGGTAATATCCTTGTTGAAGATGGGTTATAGCCCCAGGAGAACGGTTTATCAGGAAATGTTTTGAAATGTCCATCTTTGACACCTACAAATAAAAGGTACTGGGCTTTTTTTCACGTTGTAAGACTTTTTTAGCTTTCTGATTAAAATCACACGTAACTTGTACATGTATTTCTGTATTACACTATTAAAAACAGATGTTGGAAGATTCGACCCTCTTGGGGTATGTTGTCTTAGTCAATGCAGCGAAACATTCCACGAGTGACAGCGAAAATTCTTCGTCTCCCAGTTCATTTTCCCTTAAAAATCGGCCAGGGCGGAAATTGAAGATCTTGTTTCGTTATTGTCAGCAATGAACTATGTTAAGAAATACAATTTTAATGCGGAGCAAATAAATCCAGATTTAATTATTTTTCTTCTATAGTGTATTTTTTTTATTTTTCGAAATTGCCCACCTTTTATGTACAAAAAACCATCCTCCGGCGCGCCTCTGTAATCACCGCTTCGACCTGATAAAATGATGGCGCCAGGGGCGATGGAACCAGATCTTGATATAATTTGCACAATCCCTCCGCTTCCACCACCTGCCTTACAGTTGCTGGAATTTCCACATAACTCTTTACTCCCCTCGACAGATATTCTTGCTCCTTGTGAAATATTAACCGGTAAATAGTCCAAATCGATCATTTGAATGTTTGGGGGTAATAGTTAATATTGCTTATACTGTATTTTGCACATGTGATTAAATTAGATTGGTATAAATTCCATCATTTAAAACGACCTCTGGATGCTAGCACTGGAGGTTAACACCCTTCTGTTCTTACCCTTTCCGCCAGCAGTCTGACTAAACCTCCTGAATTCCCTGCTATCATCTCGTGGCTGGCAATGTTTACTGTTGGACCAGGTATGGCATTCGCATCTATGGTACCACCTGACAAGAAATAAAAGAAACATCATTTGATACATGTTGCGTTTTTCGGATTGTAATAAAGGAGAATTTAGTTGAGATTAAAACGGGCATAGGATAATTGATAGCATCGTGGTTGCATTGTACTTACGTATCTCTATCCTTCCACTAGCTTCTAGTTGTATTGCTGGTCCACTGATACCAGGTAATTGTGATACGTGAATGCTCCTTGAAACAAAGGAATTAATTAATGAATTGGAGAGGAGAAAGTTTGCTTTTCACGGCTGACAAAAAAGGAAGAAAATATATTGCTATGCTATGCTATGCTATTGCTATCACCAAAAAAGCATCCCATCAGGCACAAATTGCCAATTTTCGTACCGTTGTTTGTTTAAGGCAAAGAAGTGTATGACAATAGTTATGTCCAAATAACGTGGGACCTCTATCAAGCGGTAATCTTTGGGACCGCAATAAGTTGTAACTGCTGAATAAATAGGCAAAAACTCATATATTTCCTTGCGTAAGGATGCGTCGACGCAACGTAACTACCTGTGCTTCCACCTAGATAGAGGTCTGTGTTGGTAAGACCATATGGGTTGCCGTAAGACAGGTAATTGTCTCCTCCTCCATGACCGCCATGACCAGCCCCTCCAGCCTCTTCATTGAGAAGAACACCTCGACCAGGTCCACCACAAGGAACCCCTGAATGAGTATGTAAGACAACAATAGATAACCTTTAAAAAGTAACCAGACAAGGTTCAACTTTCTTTTGTTTCTTAGAAAAGTAAAAACTACTGGCAAAGTTCTAAATTTAAAACTATAGAAATGAACAAAATACTGGCAAAGTTCTAAATTTAAAACTATAGAAATGAACAAAATACTTCGAAACTGTTGCATGTACGCCTTGTCTTTCGTCCGTAATTTGACTGCGAAATTGCTGAATGGAAATATTTCAAAAAACTAGAACAACCTTATGTTTTCTTTATTTTTAATTTCCCGCCTCCTCGCGTTAAAACTGTATAGAGAGGCGTTGCATGGATACGGATATTCAACCTGTTGTGTTAAGGAATATTTATCGTCGATATTCCCTCCTTGACAATTATATTTTGTTCGCCGCCGTCATTGTTTTTAGTACTCCAAGACAAGACAATCACGGCCGATCATGAAAACAACACTAGCACGTCACCTCAAAACCAATGAATATTCTATTGATTTTTTATTACCTTCAATATTCGAGAGTGTTCAACATATACTAACCATTAAAACTTCTCTTGGCGACAAAACCTCCAACAAATCTTGGTTCTCCGTAAGGCGGAGGCGTGCTGTTTGATGCGACTTTCAACACTCCATTTGCATCTATTGAAATGTTCTTTCCAATTAACAGAAGGGTGTTGACCCCTTTGAGCTGAACATGACTTCCTATGTTAATGTTGCTCTCAAATTTAAAGCGAGCGACCTGGTAGGACCCACGTGTGCCACTGTGATTAAACACGTGATCATCTGAACAGCCAGGATAACTTCGCAGCGGGTTTTCTTGAGAATCGGTTACTTCAATAAGTGGTGTTCTTGTTTTGCTTCCTGTATCAATTTTTAACAATTCGAATTCTGGATTGTAGTTGAAATTCCCTATTGGATAGAATAAACAGTTATCTTAGACAAGCTCAATACCGAATAAATACTTACATGTATTAAAATGACCGAATTGCAGGATGCTGTGCCTTATCTGGACCGTATCTTGTTATGTAATCAGTAATCCTCATAATTATAACGACTCCGTTTATAGTGCAGCTGTAGAGGTGATGTTTTAATTTTAAATACTTATATAGTTGTGATATGACTGACAAAATTGGTCCATACCCATTGCTCTTTAGCTCTCTGACAGAACTTCAGATCGCCACAGGAGTTCAGTCGGATTTTCTTGGCAAACAACCTGTTACCTTCGATTTTTCCGTGGTAAATTGGGTATACCGTGTGACATGAAATTTTCGCGGGAGTTTCATTTCGCGGATTGCCGATTTTTTGCGTTTCGCGGGAACAAATTTCGCGAATCTGGATTAATTTCAGACTTCATCGCTGGGAGCAAATTTTCTCGAATCTCAAGCAACTTTCTGCCCGGTATTTTACGGACGGAACTTGTACTATTGTTTGCAGTCAATTCAATTGAAATCAATTAATCTAAAATAGATATAGTAAATTTTCACGGAATTTTTTTTTGAGTTTATTTTTACTGGATCTAATTTTCGCGGATCGGTAGAAAATTCGCGATGCCACACGGTATCGTTTGTTTAATAGGACAGAATTTTAATCCTGGTTTGGAATTTTAGGGATTTTAGATCTCAGCAGCACACTCCCATAAAGTTTTCCTGTTCAGTACCCACTGCACCCAGGCGGGTGGCCATGCCAAACTTTCCACTCTCGTACCAAAACAAATATATTAAGCCAGAATGTAATAATCAATTCTCGGCTCCCCAGTATCCCTCTGTAGCCGTTTACACAATACATGTAAGTGATGATTGGAAGCTGCATTGGTTTCTGCTCAGTATACGCCATCACGCGTCACATCACAGCCTTAAATTCGAAGAAAATACTTACGGAAATGACTGGTTCTGACGTACATCTTAAGAGGTTTGATTGGCACTGCATGCATAATACATTATCAAGCGTTCATTAAAAAATGCAGTTTAAAATGCTAACATGCTTCTCGTCGCCTTATTCTTAAATGTTTATCAGAAAGGATTTAATTAGTAAAATGCTGCGCTGAATTTTATAGTATTCTAAATGTTGTTGGTTAAGATTGCAAAACGTATCGCAAAAAATGTATGATATATGACATTTTGAAAAGAACAACTGACGTAAAGAGTGTATGAGAAACATACTGAAAGATCAGTGATGTTTGCTACAAAAGAAAGAACGGAAATTTTTCGGATAAGTCAAATACATGTGTTTGAAAACATGAATCAACTCTTACGCTCTATTTCAAACACATAAGTCGACTCTGATTTTTAAAGATAGAAAACATTTGAGTAACAATTTTGAAAAGCGATTGTAATTTTAATAAATGGAACGAAACAACTTTAAATCGAAGCGTTTCTGTTGTGCAATAACGGAGTATTGTGAATATATCTAGATATTTGAAAAATGCTAACAACTGATAACAAATCTCCGAATAATATAGATTTCACTGGGTTTCCTTATAGGCTCTAGACGAAGGCGACAATCATCGACAATTTTTCCGCGTTTAAATCATGTTTCCTTTCTAACTGAACACTGCAATTAAATTTAAAAAAAGAGATGTTAATGCCAATGAACTGTATCAGAGCGCATGTCAACTTTGTAAATTATACGTATTTCTTACCACTTGAACCAGGGCAGGCTGACGACAAACGGGCGAACACAGCAGCCTAGAAATCAGAAAAAAATCGGCGTTAAAAATTAACAGTGAAAGACAATGTAAAAACTGAATATTTGGCACAGAGATTGTAAACAAAGATTAGAGATACATTTTTGCAGATCTAGGATTAATTCTGTTTCTAACCTCCACAAAGCCAATAATTAAACCAAAGTAATTCGATGAAACCATGTTCCAAACAAAACTTCCTTTTTTGTCGAAAGCAAATTCGAATGTCTATTCTAGTCGACACCCAAAGTGTTATTAATTAGATGTTTCTGTTTAAACAGACGAGGCATATAACCGATTCACTGTTTATAACAGTGTAATTACCCAGTTATTCCAAAAGCTAAATTTGCATATGCCATCTGCAGTAGGTGACTTCATCACGTACAACAGCAAGTGTTAGCAGAGTATGTCTGGTATAATCACGAAACGTCTGTTAAAAGATTATGGCGGCAGAATAAGATTATTGATAGAGAAACAATTTCATGGAAATTTTACGAAAAAAAAAAAAAAAAAAATTAAAAAAGATAGTCAAAAGACCTGCAGGAACGTGCACGCAAAGCAACACCATACAATCGTTACTTTACCTGTTTCGGAACAAATAGTTATATAAGAAAGTAAATATTCAGTATAATTATGGACCTTTCCTTTGTTGCCGCTTAAGTCAGGTCTTGCGCGTGAAGTGGAAAGTCGCATCCACATTAATTAAAATAATGGAAAACTAACCATGCTGTTTTAAAAAAAGGAATTTAATGTTGTATTATTTTGATAAAAGTATAAAGATATTGAATTATTAATTCGTAGAACGACGAACCGTAAAATTTAATAATATATCAAATATTTAATTTTAAACAAGTTTAAAATTAGCTGTTCTTCCAGAATTGTTATATAAAAGAAGCCATTTTACGAGCATTAAAACTGAACCTTAATTTTAGGCGGCTGGAGGTAAACTGTGATAGAACACTGAGTTATCCACTGTTTGTGAAAGGTAAACGAACACGATACACTAATTTAATACTGTTAGAAAATATTACAAAATAATAGTTTGATCAAAAACACAACAGATAAATTTCAGGCGATCTTTTATCCCTTTACCTAAAGTAACTAATTATTCACAACCTTCCTTGACATGCATTTTAAAATATTATTTTAGACGCATTTTATTTTGACTGGCAGGTTAGCTTTGTCATTAGTCAAATATACTTACTATGGTGACGTTTCCATATTTTGTCCACTTACGAGGAGAACGAGGAACGACAATGAAAACTATTTCCGATTGATTTATTCAATGACTCAAAACCCTTTTACCTCTCTGTTTGACAACTTGCAGGAGTTGAGGATTAATTTCCCCGGTGGCAGATATAAAACATTTTTCGACGCATGTCATACTCAAACATGTTGTGATTATCTGCTCTTCTTATTTTAAAAATATTAAAATAATATTAAAATAAATATTAATAGTTTTACATTTGTAGGCCTAAAAGCCAGAAAATTCTTTAATCATAAGTATTTTATTAATACATTAGGTGCTATGATAATGTTAAATGATTGACAACGTCATCGAGCGTGCAAGTTACAAACATATATCTCTCTTGCATATACACCTATTTCAATTAACGTTGTCAGATAGAAATGTTTTTAAAAGCCCGCAAGACAAGACCGAAAGGTAGCATGGGTAAAAGTAGAAAACTGCTGCACGCACCGAATACTAATGAGAAGTAACATGAAAAACATTATTTCTAACGTTTCATTTTTGTTTTAAACCTGTAGAAGTAAGCTACTTTTAGCCAAACTTAATTTCAGCAGAATCAGCTAGTGAAAAAACATGGAAAAACAAATTATATAATTCGGGGCAAACCAAATACATCACGTCCGAAAATAAAATGAAAACTTGTAGATTTCTTTTCAACCGATATGGAAATTACAATGAATACCCAGACTACCAATCGGTCTTGTCTTGTAGGCTTTGCGCTTTCTATCTGACAACGTTAATTGAAATAGGTGTAAACATTAACCTCCATTTCGCGCGAAAATATATAGAGGATATTACACGGCGGCGCGAAGATATGAATTTTATTTTCGAGTGGTAAAAACAATATTTTACGAACGAGCGCAGCGAATGAGTAAAATATTGTTTTTAACACGAGAAAATAAAATTCATATCTTCGCGCCGCCGTGTAATTTTCTTTTTATTATATAGACAAACAACAAAAGCACAAACTTTATCACGAACTCTTGCAGCTCGATGGCTGGACTTTCCGAATTTCTCTCCTTTCATCTTCACTTTCGAGGAACTGTACAGCTCCGCAAATGATCCCCAAATTGGACCGCAAATGATCCCAGGACCGCAAATGATCCCCAGAGTGAACCGCAAATGATCCCGCTAAAAATCGAGGAATGGCGTGGACGGTGGACCCGATTTTTTTTCCCTTTTGAATATTTTCCCCAAGAAATGAAACCGTGCACGCTAGACATTTTTATCTAGTTACCTGGTTACTGATGACGGAAGTGATCGATTTTTTTTTTCATGCATTGATGTAGATTAATTTTAGAAAAAAAAAAAAAATTCAAAAAATAGTTAATTCGAGAATGTGTTTTGGGGGGTTTTCGCGGTAAAATTTATCCGCGTCTAGAATTATTGCAGACTTACACAAGAGTTAACACCGCATGTTATATTGTTTTCGCGTCACCGAGATTCATTTATCTATATATTTCGAGATTAAAGACGGTATTCTGCGCCATGAAACAAGCTAGACATGGAAATTGACACCCGTCACAGCAAACTATTTCACGAAATCGGCAAATAACATTTCCGGTGAATTCTATTTCATGCTGTTTTGGCGGCATGACTGCATGATGAAGTGTGAAAACTGTGATTTTTTTTTCAGGCTCCTAAAAAAACAACAAGAGGAGACGGCCATAAGGTGGTTTCATATTGACAGTAGTTTCGGTACTTTGATAACGGGCCGCTTAAAACTGAGGGGTTCGACTGTAATTATTTGTAAAGACAAGCGCGGTTGCTGTCAAGGTGATTGACATCCGATCTCGAAATCAAAGGTCATCTGAACCGTCAAGGCGTGTCACCTCAGTTATCAATGTTATGCGAGGTAGCTGTAGTCCTGGCCCCACGGGGGTTGGAGCGAGGAGGCGGCTGACACTTCAGACTAAGGTAGCTGCTTCTCCCATGTGCTTGCAGTGTGAAAATGGCTAAATTGCTCCTTAATCTACATCACTGCATGAAAAAAATTCGATCACTTCCGTCACCAGTAACCAGGGGGCTAGATAAAAAATGTCTAGCGTGCACAGATTCAGTTCTCAGGAAAAATATTCAAAATGGAAAAAAAAATCGGGTCCACCGTCCACACCATTCCTAGATTTTTAGCGGGATCATTTGCGGTCCACTCTGGGGATCATTTGCGGTTCGGGATCATTTGCGGTCCAATTTGGGGATCATTTGCGGTCGGGGATCATTTGCGGTCCCGGGATCATTTGCGGAGCTGTACAGAACTCCTTGGATAATTTTAAGTCCGCATATGAAGTTTTCTTCTTCGTGTTAGCATTTTCCTGCTCCTCAGTGAACGATTTCATGACGACTTCAGTGAATTCACGAATCTATCGCTCGCCATTTTTCAACCGGCGTCTGGTAGCTTTGCACAAACAACTGTGCAAAAGCGGGAAATGACGTCATCAATATCCTCACTAGTGAGGATATGGAAAATACGCCACTCGGGTCCCGGATGTAGTTTCGTATGAATTTTACGAGTGGTCTATTTTCCAGTAAAACACTCGTGTCTATATAATAAATAAACAATAGCCTCCATTTGGCTTCAAAAATATTCGCTCTCGGAAAACTGTTCGCTTCTCGGAACAGATAATGTCCGCGGACAAATATCCGAGCATATTTTTGAAGCCAAATGGAGGCTATTGTAGTTATTATCCTTCAAATATTTTTTCACAAGGCCGCTCTGTTTGCCGTGAAAGATCTCGGTCGGCCAAGCTGTATTAAACATCAAAATAATTCTGTTGGCGTTCAAAAAATATTTCTAGTTTGTTCAAAACAATCAGTTTTATTTAATTTAGCAATTTATTTGAGACGAAAACTGAACCTGCGAACGTGCAACGCAAATTTTCAAAACTGGGGAATATCACTTGGGGAATATCACCCGGATATTCCCCAGTTTTGGCTGCGTCACGTGACGTGTTTAGACCAATCGCGCGCGAGAAAAAATTTTGATGTTTTATAAGCACCGATATTTGTCCGCCGACATTATCCTACCAAGAAGCGAAATGTTTTCCGAGAACGCAGCAAAAGAAACAGCCAAGCCAAGAATACGACTAAATGCCAAGAGAGGATAATCTAGATCATCCTCTATATAAACACTCAATACTGACAGCAGCATTATCAATATCAAATACTGCAATATTATATAAACTAAGTACCAAACAGCAATGAAATGGGAAAATAATTCAATTTTGCACCGAAAAAGTTGACCTCTTACGTGTGTTACAACTTACCGTACCCAAATTCAGAATTAGCCAATCAGAAGCTCTATCTATTGACCTGATATCCTACGATATCAAGTCACTGACTGGATATCCAACAATATCATGGTCACTTCCAAGTCAAGTAATAAAATTCTGCACATTAGAGCTGAAGTTTCCTAAGCAAAATTTTGCGAAATTACAGTCAAACTTAAAACAGGAAAATGTTGACGAAGTGAGTAATTCGAGTGAAATTTACGAAGAAAAACTAAGCTAAATTTCGCGCCAAAAACGCGGCTGCTGCACTAAATGCGTTGCGTCATAAATGCGTCTCCTACTCGATCGCGGTTGTCTCAAAACTCGTCTTCAAAAAAATTCAAAAACGATAACATTCGACGATTTTTTTTGTCAAATTCGCCACAGGAGAAAGGAAAGAGAACATTTAAGGTAAGATGATGGAAATTCTGACCGTTAACAGTTCATTTTCAGTTCATTTTCAAACCATAAACAATCACACATCGACATCGACGATCGGAACACTTGACACATTTTTAATCGATGAAAGTCGTCTTTGCGTCTCTTCGCGTAAAGAATAAACCTAATTTGGGTACGGTAAATACCTAATCGTACCTTCGGCGGCATATCAGTCTCGTTTGGTCTCGCCATGGGTATTTTGGTTCGACTGCGTCTCGCCAAAATACAAACCATGGCTCGACCAAACTCGCCTGATATGTCGCCGAAGCGTACCAAAAAGGTACGATTAGGTACAATTAGCGCGTTCACATCGCAAAAGCAATTGAAAACGGTAAACAAACTCTTACAAGAAAGAAATGATTTTTAATACTCACCTTACGCTAACTTTTAGCGAACTGAGCAAAGGACAACAGATAAAAGATTGCCGATGATTCATCGAAGAAAACTTTTGAATTGTGATGCGTACGTTAGGAACCCAACTCAGTGCCCCGGTGCCAATCTGTATCTTCAGAACCAATCACCATTTGAGTCAGCATTTGAGTCGACAATACCGAAAAATATTGTCGTCTTACTCGTAAGCAAAACTATAGGTGGATCGCGATACTAATTAATATTGCAGACTGTCCGGGCAAGTCCAGGCTACAATATTAATGAAATCCAAAACCAGTTTGATTCAATGGGACCAGTACAAGTACTGCCGACCAAGTTTTACACCCCGGGACAAGTCAATCGGCATTGGTTTACAGTCCAATCCGCGCATTTTACAATGTTACGGCGCAATGTTGGAATATTGATAGGCAGTTTGCTCAGAGCAACTTGCAAATTCAAATTCCGATTTGCGTTTTAGCAAGTTGTGGTTTTTCTTACACGTAACTGAAGTACACTAATATCACAGAGGGAGATAATAACTCCCCCTGGTCGACTTTTTATGAACAAACTGCGAGAAATTTTCGACAGGCCAGTTTACTCCGCCAAGCTGGGAAACGTGCTTCCAAGAAAGACAAGAAAACTAATGTCGTGGTATTACAAGTTATCGAAACCAAGTATTCTTACCTCAGAACCAGCCTCGGAAATTCTTATTCAGCAGGCCCTATTATGTAGTATAGTTCATGTTCAACGGTCGGCGATTTTTACTAACTTTACTGTAAAAAGGTTCGAAAATTGCTCTGGAAAATTAAAAATGATGTTATTCATTCCATCGATCAGTTGCACCACGCGATTCAAATTATAAATATCATCATGTGAATATGGTTGGAAATTTAAAGAATGGTTCAAGTCCTTTATTGATCGTATACGGAGAAAATGATATCTCCCAAAAGTTGGTTTTCTGAAATCCTTCACCAACAGACTCAGTGGTGCCACGTGGTGGTTTAAAAAGGTTTTGGGAAACTGCTTATATAAATTGAATGTCTAAATTTAGTACTTGTACTTACCAAAATAGCGCTCTAAAAATAGATTTATCATATGCCCAACATCAG
The DNA here is from genome assembly GCA_029204205.1 of Desmophyllum pertusum. Classification (NCBI taxonomy): domain Eukaryota; kingdom Metazoa; phylum Cnidaria; class Anthozoa; order Scleractinia; family Caryophylliidae; genus Desmophyllum; species Desmophyllum pertusum. Next base: position 193,174 of record MU827790.1, on the reverse strand, counting down.
CAACAGTTTTAAAAAAGAAGGACCAGCCGGCAATTATTTTCTCTCTCTGAAACGACGAACATTGAAAACGTTGCAAATTTGAATTTGCACGATGCTCCGAGCAAACTGTTAATATTGTAACTTTGTTATAAGTGCGCCGGTTCCCAGTTTGGTGATGTAAACTCAACCTGTCGCTAATTTATCGTAGTCTGTTGATAAACAGTCGATCAGAGGGCAACTATTTTCTCTGCCTATGATACATAAGCGGTATTATTTCAGTTACACGAAACTTGCTCGAGCAAATTTGAACTTGCAAGTTGCTCCGAGCAAACTGCCAATCAATATTCTAACATTGCGCCGTAACATGGATTACATAAGCTTACTTTAAAGAACAGATTACGAAAGCTCTGAAACCCACACATTGCTGATTGTTTTCATTGCCAACGTTGTACTTTCTGCTAATAATAATTAGGAATGGCGTATATATTTAAACTTTTTTCCCTCAAGTCCATATTTGATGGCATAGTCAATGTACATGTGACGTCAGTAATTTAGGTTGATTAGAAACCTGTTGTATAAAGGATAGATCGAGAATACCTCAAATTGGAATATCCAATTAATGCTGTTAGAATTGTGAAGAAAATATATTTTAAGATGTTTTCTTCATACTTATTTGGAAAAAATAGTGTAATTTTTTTCTGAAATCCAGGTTCTATTTTTCTTTAAATTCAGGATAGTTGTTATTTAGCGTTGGTGTTGTTTATTAGTGGAGTGTTCATGTTAAAACAGATCTAAATAAGGGATTTGTAGAGTGACTTTGTTTTCTTCGGTTCCAAGATTCTTCACGTTACACTACTGCAACTTTATGCCAATCATGTTAACACTCAATACAGTGGAATCGTCTTAAAAGAGATGTTGAGAACAGTCCTCCAAACCTTTCTTTAATAAATAGCGGGATATTTTTATTGACACTCAAAGTTTATACAATTATCTGCTGAAGTTGATGTAAATAGCTTCCTGGATGGTGTTCCATCTACTAATATTGGTCCGACGATATTAAAACGAATTCTCTACAAACTCTTTCGCAGTTTATTTCCCACGCATAATTACAAAAGTGCTCTAAGACATAATGACACACATTATACAATCAAAATCTAGGATTCTTAATTATCTTATGGAAATATTAATTAAATAATTAATTTACAATCGTCTTAAAAAACATAACGAAACCAATTTCGCTCCACATAGTGATGATACTTACATGCCCTGGGAGAAGGGGGTCATTTCCATAAAAAAGTGACGGGGTGATCGTCGTACTTTTAAGGGTTAAAATCCGCTCAGGATGTTTAAATAAAAAAATTACAACTGTTAGAGTAACCCCGGTTTAGGGTATTTTCCGAAAAAAATATGACAGGAACTACTTGTCAGAAAATAAATTAGTACCTGTTAGGGGTGAGAATGAATCCACCGTAGGAAAAAAGATGGCGGCGGTACATTTTTACCACAATACCTTGCGAACCTAACACAGCCAATAGAAAGCCATATTTTTTTAGACATTCGTCCCTGTACTAACAACATTGTGTATGCTAGGTTTGAAGATTTAGAACGTTTCTGTACGTTTTTAAGAACATTTTTAGGGGTTTTGTGCGCTAAGAATTATGGGTAAATGTACCAGTCGCCATCTTTTTTCTTACGATGGATTGGAGCTGCGCCCACAATGAATGAGATTCTGGTACCTATTAGGGGTTCCTTTCAAAATTTCCGACAATCACCCCCGTAACTTTTATATGGGAGTTCCTTAGGGATCACATGACCCAAGACGAATGGTTTTAAACTACAAATATTTTCTAAACCACTTCTAACTAAGATGTTGTTTTCTTCTAAATTGAGCGATTTCGTACGCCATTGTTTTAAAATGGGTCATTAGCTCAGCATGAGCTTATCGTTGTAGAATGGAAAAATTTCTTAGTTTATATGATGAATGATGATGAATGGTGTAAACTTTTCTTGGTAATTCCGCTGACCAGCGCATAATGCCTGGGAAATCACAACACTAAACAACATTGCGGGCGCAATATTTGGTAGTAATTGGGGGTCGGGTGGGTCGGGGGTAGTAGCCCGATCGCACAGGAAAACAAAATGGCGGATTGCTTCCGATTTCTTTGACTTCTCACGTCTTACACATTTAAAAGATAGACCTAGAGACCTTTTAGGAGTTCCGATGCCAACAAACGCATAAATTCTGCAATTCCTTCGTTCCTCGGTTTGAGAAATGCTTCTTTCACGGATTTACATCATGTTTCTTTATCGAAGTACATCGACAAATTATTTGGAGATGAATCAAGGGGTTTATACAACTTCATTGAAGCACCGGGAACAGGACGGTTCCAGCAGGGAATATTTTAGGCAAACTACATTTCTCGACGGTGAGGGTAAAAGGCGGAATGAGTTTGCGGAATGGCATGTGGCATGACTTGCGGAATGGCATAATTATGCGGAATAAATGACTTAAAGAAATACATTATCTACAAATAACCGCTTTACGTAATGCTGCGGGCTCAAACCATACGACATTGTTCAAGATGACGGCTGTTCGGTGATCGTGGTAGCCATATTTTTCGATCAAATCAAAGAAAAATTATCCTTTAAGTGATATTCTGTATTGTGGAGGTAAAATATTTTAGTTATCAGGTTGTATTTTCATGTCGATTCTGTGCAAGAAATGAAAGTTCACGAATTATAAAATTATTTGAGTGATAAGCATAAATCCATGACAGATCCAGATAAACAGATCGATGGGTTATATTCTGCCAGTTATATGGGTGCTATGATTTCTTGGAAAACAGCAGCTCTCAGAAGATATCAATAAAATTGGATTTGATGATAGACTGTGTGACTGTGATCACACGTACACACGTGACATTTCACAAAAATAACCCAACTTCGAGTACTAAATTCGCCAAGAAGATAAGTCACGCTTAGAGGCACCTTCTATCTAGTGGATTCATGCACATTCGAAGAGCAACTTGCCGACATTTCGGCAAATTCCACCCGCAGTTTCATATATAAACACCATTTCCTGTGTAAACTTTGCCGCAATAAAAAAATAAAACACATATAAGTGATGGATTTCTTCTTAAAAATACAACCTGATAACTAAAATAATTTACCTCCAGAATACAGAATATCACTTGAAGGATAATTTTTCTTTGTGTTGACCGAAAAATATGGCTACGACGAACACAAAAGTGGCGTTGTAAATGGGTTAACCTAAACAATATCGTATGATTTGAGCCCGCAGCATTACGTAAAGCGGTTATTTGTAGTTAATGTATTTCTTTAAGTAATTTATTCCCATAATTATGCCATTCCGCAAGTCATGCCACATGCCATTCCGCAAACTCATCCCGCCTTTTACCCTCACCGATTTCTCGACGGCCGAAATAGAGGAAGCGTTCAACTGATCTTTGGCGTTTGGACCCCTTCGATAATTTCTCAAGGCATTTCAAATGGATTTTCAAGATCGAAGTACGGTAAGCTTAAATGTTATTTCTAAATGTTGTTTGTATAACAAAAATTATTGTTTAACTGATCTTTTGATTCCATTAAACTTTTGTAATTTCGCATACGAAGGTGTACAATTCGATCGATCGATCGATTAAACAGCTTTGAACCGAAAATAAATAAAATGTAAGGTATTTGAATAAGCTTAAATATTTTGACTGCAAAACCTTTTTGCTTGTTATTGTGTAGATATAGTTTCCGTGTAGAAAAGCAGGCTTCATCTGAGGCTTGTGTAATAACACATATTATTTTAAATTCAAGTCCTCTGATGGATTTTTCTACTATAGTTTGGTTATATTGTATGAATAGTACTAAAGTCCCTTTTTATCTAAATCAGTATATAAACACAAAACATTCATTACCTCTGTTACACATACTTATGAACAGTAGGTAATATTTGTACTAAGAAGCCTACATGAACCGTCAGGCGAATTATATCCTTTTATGTATGGTTGTGTATTTATGAATCATTGATTAGCAAGACTCTAAGTCAAATTCCAGAGGGTGGCGACAGCAATGGAGGTCAAATGCCCCGTATATGCCCAGCCTCCCCCCTTCCCTTTTCCTCGGGCTTAACATTGATAGGTGAATAAATACCGGAGTCAAGCCAGAACTTTAAAATAATACTAATCAATAATTATTTCAAAGTTATTGTGATTTGTATTATTGAGTTCGGGCTGACTGCTGCTCAATATATATAAAATTATAATTATATACAGTATCTGGGGTAATATTGTGACAGTGAAACAAATCCAAGGGAAACGACTTTTGGTTCGTGTTATTGGGTTTTTTGAAAAATCGAGGGTTCGAGAAATCGGGATTGCACTGTCTATTTATATATTCGTGTCTTTGCAAAATGTAAGAGTTTCGTGACATAAGACTCGATATAAGACTGCTGACCAGTTACCACAGAAAGTGTCAAATAACTCCTGCCCAGATAACATCGCAAAGCCCATCCCCATTTTTAACAGGGAAGAGCCAACAACTGCATTCAATGAATGTCATTAACATCAATTACATGCTGAGCTGGCTCATGCTAGCCTTTGATTTTTGTTAGAAAAAGATCATAATAGTTTATTATTAAAGCACTAAAAAAAATTAGCCACAAGAAATCTTGTTTAGAAATCGCATATTTTTCGTAAGCTAACACATTCAGAATCTCAAACATGGCACATTATTTCAATTATCAGACATTTCGAGTGTAACAAGCACATTAAAGCCTGTATAAGAGGCTGTTATCCGAATATAAAATAAAAATAAATTCATTTCCGACTGTTTTTCTAGCTACAAGAACCGCAATGGAACCAACGTTGGTACCACATTCATCCGTGGTAACATTTCAAAGTGGTAATGAGAGTCACATCATCATTGTTGTTTAAAACGGCCAATGTTCAAAGAAATGGTGCTGGCAGGTTCTAGCAAAAACCTCCAAAGCCTATTAAGCTGCAGGTCACTGGACATTCTCAACCTTTCATTTGTAATTAACGTCCCTTAAACGGAATTTCTTTATCGGACAATGTCAATTATTTCAACATTTCAACTTTTGATTTCTAATTCTCGTAAAGAAAATGGCATTATTTTCAGGCGTAGAAGGCTAGATGCGTTAAACCTTTATTGGAAATGCTCATTTATTTTTAGAAAATCTCCAAAATATCCAGGTTGGAAAATTTCCGCAGGACAATCTGGAAAGAAAACAGCACCAGGTATCAGTTTTTCATTATGGTTGCACAAAATGCGATTGGTGTGAGGTTATGAGAAGATTTTTGTGTGGATCTCTGTTTCATAATTAAATTATATTATTCTAATAAGACATTTATGCTGGAATCCTTTGCGAAAAATGAGAATTATGATAAAATAGATTAAGGTAGTTGCGGTCAAATAAAACTACTGTGTAAATCGTTAAACGCAGGCCGTCCCGGAAGTCGTTCAATGAATTTTAAAATGTGCTTCACAGTCTTTGCTACACAGTTGTTGCTTCCTCTTTTTGTTTTCTGTTTTTCTTTAGTCCTGGAAGTTTTGCTATAAAACTCTTTCTCTCGGCTGAATTGGCTCCCGATGGACTGCTGCCGTTCTTCTGCACTCTCCGGGTTTCCTGCAGTCTTTTTTTCTAAAGGATAAATGTAAAACATAGGAAGATCTTAGGTGACAACAAGAAATATAGACCTGTTAGTTATGTCACGAGCTATTCGACACAAAATGATCAGCACCTGTTCTTGTCTGACGCTTGACTCCAGTGAATGGCGGTCTTTGATCGATTTTATTGAGCCGCGTACCTAAAATGGAAAAAATCATAAAGTACATACATTGTTCAAGACGTTGGTAAATTTTTAAACCACATTTAGAAATAAAATTCGTGAGGATTTCATTTTTTATAACATTTACTGCCGAAAGGGTTCAAAAAAACTTTCGCGTCATCTCCTGGCTGTTCCTGAGGAACTATAAGTTTATATTCACCTAAGATTTTATGCTTTCGAGAGTTTCCAAAATGTTCTTTGGTCCAATGATGGGTTTGAGCCAACCAACTATTTTACTTTATATAAGCAACGTAACACTAGGGAAATTCGCTTCTTGCCTTCCCTATTGAAAACAACAACAACAACAACAACAACAACAACAACAACAACAACAACAACAACAACAATAAACTTGAGCGTTTTAATTTAAATAAGAAAATATTTTCCCAAGGACGAATAGACTGTCCGCACGTCTTCATATGAATGGACCTGACGAATATATTAATTCTTCGAATTGTCATATAGTATTATTTATGAACACGTTATATATAAAACAAACTTTGATTGGCTTACTTTTGCTAATCGATAATTGCCGGGGACCACTAAACTTAGGGGACTCCTAAGTTACGCGTGTCTTAAGATGAGCTTAAGATGAACGAATAGCACTCAAGACATATCTTAGAAAGGTCCTAAATTTTCTCCCAAGTTATATCTTACGATATATCTTAGGCAGGATTTAGTGAATACTGTTGCTAGGTAACGTATCGTAAACAAAAGAAAACTCTGAAAATAACTATTAGTGTCCCAATATTAAATTGGTGTTTTTTAATGATCATCAACACCTCCTCATTTGTCTGAATCATCAATAAGTATCGCCATCTCCTCAACGTCACTGATCTAAGTCATCCCGTCCGTCACCAGGGTCCGTGCGGTACTACTGATATGTGCATTTTGACTCCATAGGGGAGGGTAAGGAGTGCGATTATTAGATTTAGGGGCCTATTCAAGGGGGTGGCGTTGCTGTTATTTCAAGGAGAGTCAGTTCCATGTAAAAGAAACACATTATTATAATGGTAGTAGATAAATTTCTCACCTCTGAGTTGCCGATGCAATGAAACAGAAGAATAAAAAATCCCTGTTCGTAATAAAAATAAGTCATGAAAACGGTACGGGTGAAACTACTCACAGTATATTTGTTTTACGATATAGTAAAGCTAAATTAGAATCTGGCTCTATCCGAATACACCAGTTTCAAAGTATAAATGGACTGTAAGTATACAAGAGGGAAATGTACTAAAAACAAAACACTTCTAACGTAACCGCTCATAACAACTAAGAAGGTTATTCAAGACACTTCTATCTGACGAGGCACTCAGCAACAAAACGTATTAGCTCTAACTTGCGGGAAGCTTACATCAGCTACTAAAATATACAGCACGGGGAGTTTTCACTACGTTTTTACCTCTGGTAGAGAGGGCACTACACAAACAAAACATTGTTTCTAATGGTAAGGAGAGGCACGAACGGGGCCCCATTCTCATTTTACATATAATGGGTCCTACATTAGTACAATAACTTTGAGTGTTTCTCTAAAGACGAGTTCTTTTACCTTTTAGTCAGCTCCGAGCATAAAGAAATGCATGTCAAAACAAAATAGTCACCACAGGACTCAAGACTGGTCTGCCTTAATTTATTAAAAATTATCATTGACTCATTAGGCAATAGGTCGTGTCCGTAATTTGGACTCGGAAACGGACCAAATGCTAAATGTTAAGAATTCGAAAAGTGCCTGGGTTCATACTCTCACTACTTCTGATGCTTACTGAAAGCTTCTGTAGATCTAATTGATATGATTGCATGAAAGATGAATACGTAACGAATCACAAACCTGAAGAGAAGACAGTATTACAAAAGCGTACAGAAATGGGCGGCTATTTGTCATTACTCCCACCAAACCAAAGAACCAACACAGACCGAGTAGCGGAAACAATACTACTACCGTCTTTAGAGCGGCACTGTAGAAAAAGTAAATTTGTTAAACTGCTATTTTATTACTATTTGTTCTTCTTCGTCTCGTCCCCACCGATGGTTACTATTCTAACTTTATACTTCGACAAATGTGTTGTAAAGGAATGAATATAAAGGTGTAACATTGACTTTAGTGTCGAGGAGGCGCCGTACTTAGCAGCTGCTTCGTCGCGCTAACTGGTTTTATCATTTATTGTTTTGTATTTTAAACGCATATTTTTAGTCTTGCTAGTGTTTTGAAGTTATAGTTTTAATTAAATTGTTACACGGGTTAAACAATAAATTTCAGGCAGGTGTCGCCTAGATGAATCCCATCACATTTATTCTAGTGTTTCTCATCGTTTATGCTGATGTGGAGCGCTGCAGATAACGGATATTAAACCAACATGTAACAAAACAACCCTTCAAAGTACAATGTAAGAAACGTGGTCAGAGTAAATACTATTTGATAATATTTGATAATACACTATTTGGATAGTATATTATAAAAACGGTTTTCTTTTTATGGCCTAGCTAAACGATGAAACGTTGTTAGGGGAAACAAATGTTCCCCCGTTCAGCTGAGCGGAAGCAAATCTTCCTCCTCGGAAGCAAGAAAATATTTCTGAAGCATTTCAAAAACATTTTGCTTCAGAAACACGTGTTCCGCGCGTATTTGTTTCCGCCAGGATGTTCCCTCGCTCAGCCGGGCCAGTTGTTTTACTTACACGAATTTTTTATTTTCACTCGGTGACAATGGATTGCCTTTTAAGGAGACACGAACAACTATGATAGCCGACCAAAACAAAAGCGTTTATCTGAAAGGAAAATAAATAACACTTTACAGGCAAGCATATATTTAAAACAATTATTCTTATAAGTGACTCTATTCACATGCCATGTAAATACCCCACAGTAGTAAACTAGCTCGAATACATACCTACAATTCTGATCTTTATTGTATCTTCCCCTCTTCATTCCTCCCCCCTGTTCAATATTTGCACAACACTTTAGAACTAGTATATTAGTGCATTTTTTCTTTTGCCAACGTCGAGAGGGGAAAATGTATTGTAATTTCAATTTTTTAATGTGTTTTAAGATAATACCTACGACCATCAATATTGTAGATATCATGCCACTTATGAATAAAATGAAAAGGAAGAAAATGATAGGTTACTTTTCTACAATGAGTTAATTCAGAAAGATACCTGAATGAATGAATGAATAAATAAATATTATTATTATTACTCTGTTCAATTAAAATTCAATTATTTTGGACCAAGGATACCTCACCTCATAAAAGACATACACACCTCCCGGTAATTTTCATATTATAATAGAATAGAGTAGAGTAATGCAAAATAAATGACTTGCCAAATCAGTAAGTAACTGTATTCAAACTCTGCTTACCAATACTATAATTACGACAGGGGCGAGAAATGCCCAAATTAAGTCTCCTTCGAGGCTTAGCCAACATCTATAAATTTAAAAATGCAAGAAAACATCAGTGAATAATATTAATATTGCTAAACTAATAACAATCACCAATAATATTTACTTGGGGTTGTTTGGACGGACGTAATGGCATACAAAAAGATATAATTATAATGTATGGACATTGTAAAGTTTCAAACTTCTGTTACATGAATAATAAAAAAGTATGTCTAAAAAAATAACAAACAAACAAACAAACCAAAAAACAAACAAACAAACAAACAAACAAACAAACAAACAAAAAAATCAGCATGGATAGTTAAAAATGTTGCATGAATGTTGGCCTGTAAAGGTTTCCTTGACTTTTCCTTGACAATTAATTTATTTAAAGAAGCTCTGTAAAAGGTAAAATCCTATACTTACAGCTTTGATGTGCCGTACCCTTCATAATGTACAATCACTGATATTGCAACTATCACGACTGGTACTCCTGTCATAAAAAAATCATATATAGGTATGATAAGAAGTAAATATCAGAAAATTGGAATGGAGCAACCATGTTTCAAAAGGTAAATGACGAGTTCAAATCCCTGTCGACTCACAAAAGATATAAGTAAGATTCTACTCAGAGCAGATGACTTTTAGGTTTGCGAATTATTACAAAGGTACAGTAAACACCCGCATATAAGAAACTGTGGATTAAGAACCTGCAGGCTCAAACTTGGCAAATTAAACCCCCAATATATAAGAACCAATTCAGCCTAACAAATGAAGCAGGTTCTTATTTGTAAAAATTAGTAAAACTCAGAAAACACAGGCTTAGCCCAAAATGTGCTTTGCAGTTCCATAATCACAATGTATAGAGTATAAATATGATTGCGTGTGTTTTGAGAAAACAGGCTGCCTAATAACAGCAGATGGATGGCTGAAGATGAAAAAATCAAACCTCAAGGAATATCAGTTTTAGTTCTTTTTTTACATGTTAATTTACTTGAATTTCAGGGAAGTTTATGGGTAATTGACACTATAATCCGAGCTGTGGAACTTTTTTAACTTCCCAATCATATGGATAACACATTTGGGTTATTATACAAAGTTTAGTTGTTGTCTTACCTAGCGCCTAATTTGTAAAATAATTAGGCCTGAAGCTAAGGTCAATGTCTAATTTTATAAAATAGAATTAATGAGATACACCCATATAAGCTTTTATGGCCAGCACCGGGGCCAGCAGCATTTAACCTGTCAAAAATAAGAACCAATTTAAGAACCTAAACATCCTGATTTCTCACTAGACATCCAATATATAAGAACCATTTCAGCCTGCCTTGAAAAAATTAGGGTTCTTATAGCGCGGTTTTTACTGTATTCTCGTTTTGCAAAATCAAAAAAAATATACAGGAGAAGAGGGAAAGAGTTAAAATTAAGATTGATATAGCTTCAGTTCTTATTACCTATGTATCTAAAATGAAATGTCATGGGTATTTCCAATCACATTCAATCAGATGACAATTTATTTGGTTTAAATTTTGTGAAAAAAAAATGTTGATAACGTACGGATGAACGTTCATCCGACATTTGTCTTCTCTCTGTCTATTCTTTATGTGCTTATTACAAAACCAGAAAACATTTTATTTGTTTCCAAACGTACCCCATCCTAGAGCCACGTAATAACGCATGCGAATGGTTTGTATGTTAAATACTGAGACAATTTTTGAGAACATGTGAATGGCCTCCACACACATCCAGGTAATGATGCTGTAAAAAAGTAATGAAGCATAACAGCTACGGCTATGCAGACACCCTGTGGAGAAACATAAGAAGAAAATGGATTCCGTATCGTTGCAGGTTGTTTGAAATAGTAAATTACTATTCAACTCCACGAAGAAAATTTACACCCTAACACTAAATTCGCGAGGTCCTGGCCTGCGAGTGTCATATCTTTTATTAAACCACGATGCCGGTACCAGACTGGAGAATATGCCTGGATATGTCGTGTTATCGTGTAATTTAATATTCTGATGTTTGCCTCTCATTTCTTTGCCGTACTCATCTACATTTTCCTTCTGTAGAGAGACCCCCGACAAAGTCTAGAAGATTTTTAATACTTTCATGGAAATGAAAGGAAATGATAAAATCTTTTACAGTGAAACCCCGATTTAACGAAGTGCCAGGGACTGGGGAAATTGGTTCGTTAAATCGGGGTTTCGTTAAATCGAGAACCCCGATATAACGAATTTGTTGAAAACTGACCAAAAACTTCATTAAATCGGGGTAGGTTAATAATCAATTTGCCGTAATGTTAAAGTGCCTATGAAATGAATTTTTTTTCTTTCGGTATGGAAAGTTTAGCATCTTAAAACAACGGAAATGGAAAAATAATTTTTCAAAACGTCGAAAAAGACGTTTAGTTCAGAGCCTCGAAGATGCGATGTTTGGCCCAAAAGTGGTTCCATTTCTTTTAGGGACTGGGGCGAGTTTGTCCACCTTGTGACGTAGAAACGTTTGCACTATCGCATTTCACGTCTGTTTTCCTCTCACATTGCTTACAATCTCAGTGTTATTTTGCGAACTAAGATACTGTGTAGGAATCAGATTTGAGCAAAAATCGATCAATAAGTGTGTATTAGAAACTGTCTCATATTTCTGCAGTCTGCTAGAGATGATTTGCGACATTTCAGCGGCGGAATTAGAACGGTCCAATGTTTTGTCGCAGTGCGCCCGTGATGGCGAGGGAAAAAACTGAGCTTATAGCGATCAGATCTTCCGATTAGATGTGAATCTACTCCTTTAAAACACAGCAAAGTAAGAGCAAGTTCTTCCTAGGTAAGCTCAGTCATTTAAAATCGTACTTTGCTTAAATGCTGTCTTGTTTAGTCTTTGTAAGAACTAGAAGCCGAGGCAGTGCGGGCCACGCGCGCTAAGATTGTTTTGAGGTCGTGTCACGGTGATTAATTTGATTGAAGATATATCGTACGCCTTCTTATAAAGAAACTAACAATATATTTCGGTTCTTGAAGAGTCAAAATAATTTATAAGGACTGCAAACGCGTTTCAATAACACAATGTTAAAAATTAATTTAACATTCAGAGAGCGTTCCTTGGAGAGCGTGGACACTCTTCATGGAAAATAAAAGCTATTGCGTTCGTTACTCGGTGTTTAATGTCTTTAATAGTTTACGGGCTGCTTGCAAAAATTGCTGCAAGCGGCTGATGAAAACATTTCTCAATCAAGCATTCAACACCAGGCCCTGGGACTCTGGGTCCTTTGTTACCAGTAAAGAACAATAATTTTAATGCCCGAAAATGTCTATAACATCAAAACGATTATTTTGACAACAAAGCGAACAGCGTGTCACCGGAAATATGTGGCGGTGTTTCGGGTTTGGATATCTGGATTTATTTTACTGTAAAATGCTCGAATTTTGCTGCAAGACCTATTTAGAATCCAAAGTCTCAATATGTTCCGCCTTTACAATGATTTTTGTTCGCCAAAGATGCTTTATACGATGACTATACCGATAATTTCTCCACTCGCCTTTGGTCAGGCCTCTGTTTATCTCTTATTCCTGTGTCGATGTGCAAACGTTTCTACGTCACAACCCTGAAATGCGATCCGTTTGGCCGCGCGGTAAATGGAACCACCTCGAGTCGAACTTCGCGGCTTGAAAAATAGTGCAAAATGAAGCTTCTAGCCAATAAACATTTCAATTCTTACTCACATGAACTTAAATTTGTACTTTGTGAATAAAAAATTTCATTTCATAGGCACTTTAACTGATTAAAGACAAAGAAGCTAAAGCCGATTAGATGGCCACGACAGTACTATTTTTAGCAACATGTATGACTATAGTAATGGACTGCTGACAACTTTCTTAGATAATTAAAATATTTTACTGTAGTCGATTATTCATTTTCTGTGGCGTGATGACATTTATTCGTTATATCGGGGTAGATTTTACATTCGGGCTTCTAGATTGTGTTCGTTATATCGGGTATTTCGTTAAATCGGGGTTCGTTAAATCGGGGTTCCTTTCCATACATTTTATTGTAATTCTGGCCGGGCTGAATAAATTTGTGCGTTAAATCGGGGACTTCGTTAAATCGAGGTTCGTTAAATCGGGGTTTCACTGTACTAGGAAAACGAATGTACATTAACTACCTGTTAAACAGACTTCAGATGACTTGTGAACGTTCTTGGAGTGAGTTAGTACCAGATCGTTAAAACGTGTGATGTCTGTTAGGTGTTCTCTGGTTAACTTTGTTGTCCACATTTGTGTGAGGTCAAGCCAGATTCAAGAGTATTTCGATGTAATTCTTACGATTTTGCAGAAAGACAAAAGAGGTTGTCGACAAGCATATTGGAAGTTCCCCTTTACAACCCGACAGCTCAATACTAATTTGAGCGAGGAAGAAGAAAGTGAAAGCTCCCACTCAGGCTCGTTTTACAAGAGAAAGGAGGATTTGATCGTGGTTTAGGGTGTCTCAATTAATTACTTCGCACTTTCCATGAAGTATAATATCATTTTAAGGGTAAAATGGCCACTCACTTTAATTTTTGTGGCGTCAATACCAGCGACAAACACCAACTGTGCAGCGGCTAGAGCAACACAAAGATTGAGATGAATTTGGTATCGCACTGCCGATAAGCCCCTGTAAACGATAATTAGGAGACAGTTCGAGTAAAAATAATAATAATAAGTAAAAAAAGAAATGATCACAAAATTATTTGAATTTTTTTTATTTGGCCGGAGAGATGAAACTGAAAGTCGAATGATAGGAATGCACAATTCTCGATTTGTGGGCAAAAATGGAATAAACATTAAACAAAATGCTACAAACCTGACACAAGCGAAAGTTAAAATACACGCAAGAAGACAGAAAATAGCAAACGAACAACCAATTTTTGTGATCAGATCCAACGCTAGCTTCTCTTTGTCGGTGAGCTAAGAGAAACAAAAACAATCGATATAAACTTGGAATATTTACTCTTAGTTTGCAATCATCTGGTCGGCAACTCGTTGAAAACAATCTTGTGGCAGAAATTCGTAAGCTAGAGATGGCAAAGTTTTGGCCCAGGTTACATGTCTTTGAACATTCGATCAAGTGTTGGGTTTGAACTCTCTTTTCTGATTAGGTTGCAGTTAACAAACTCATGGATGTAATATCTTTGAAAACCAAATCTTCCATATCCAATTTTTATTTGCAAGTAAGTTTCGTACCTGTAACTTCGACTGTCCGTCATTGTAATTAATAAGAACAGCAAAACTAGTGAGGTGATCCGTAAAACACGTAGTATAGTTGTCTTCATAGTCTTCCGCAAATGTCATACCGTTATCAGACCAGAAAGGTTTGTTAGAGCTACAGATAAAAAGACGAAAACAACAATGTATGACCATTTACAATTAAGATAGAATTTCGGTATTATTATCTACATGACGTTTTCATGACTTATACTGATTTCATGCCGTAAGTCTTAATTTATAACTTTGTTTAAACATTATACGGCATCAACTAAAAATTCATGATTGAGAAGAAATATTACTTCACAAGAAATGCTACATATTTCTTCTTTTCTCGTTTTCTTTTTATTAACAGTGACAAGGAAAGTTCTACGCGGTTTATTTCCTTTTTTTGGAGAATAGGTAATACAAAGACACTTACCTTGAAGTGCGGTTTAGGAACATACATCCTATCGATGATCGGTTCGCGCTCTGAGAATAACGAAATTCACGCTTCAAATCAGGATAGTGTAGAATGTGAAAGGGAAATTAGAGAAAGAAAACATGTATTAAAGCCGGGGAAGCTGGGAGAAGGACACACACAGGTGTGACGAAAAAAAGGTGGTATTAAATTAATACAATTCAACTGTGGTGGAAAGCCTAATCTGTGAAGAATTGATATCTTACGAATTTTTCCCATCGGTTCTGATAAAATTATACAAAAACAATGAGCATTTACGTGTACCTTTATTCTAAAGCTAAGAGTGGCGTTTTTTTGAAGCGCATCAACGTTGCCATCTTCCGTCATTGCCAACACAGAAACTATCGGAGATTGTAAGAATGAAGATCTGAAAAAAGTGTTTTTTCTTTTTATTTCAACACATTAAACTAGTCTTCTTGAGCTCTACAGACAGTACAGGGCCTGTTCCTTTATTAATGCAAAGTTAGGAATCAGCCAGCAAAATAATGCATAATTTTCTTATTTTAATCAACATTTGGCACGTCTATCAAAGGAAAACTTCGCTTAAATCTGCGTATGGGATGGAATAAAAGTATTTCAAAAACGTGTGACCATCTTTGAAAATCTCTACTTGATTTTTCCAAATTGGCTTGCCAAGTGCGTTGGTTTTAAGGTTATTGTTACCAAGGAGCAAACAGGGCCTAAATGGAGGACTACTTGTTAAAACCCTTACGACTTTCCTTAGCCCACATTCCAAGTGTACAAGCATAAATAAGAGTAATGTATTGGTGTGTAACCATGTTATCCTCGAATACTTGGAAATAAATAAATAAATAATAAATGAATGAATGAATAAATAAATAAATGAATGACTTAATAAATAAATAAATAAATAAATAAATAAATAATGAAACATTTTTATTTTAAAACTCACAACCGAAATGGAGCACGAAGGTCAATAAAAATTAAAAGAGGATGAAGTAGCTGATTACTAATAAGAGACAAATAATCTCAGCTAGTACTATAGAAATGCAAGGAGGAGAATCTGTGTCTTGAATAATTTACTTTTTGTCTTAATTTAGTTCCCGACAACTTGCCTCTTTGTCTCTGACGAATCCAATTCCAGATCTCGCGTATCATTGCATAGTTCCTCGAATTTAAATACAACTATTACAATTCCCAGTCGACCTGCCAAATAAAAAATGGAAATGTTAGACTAGCATAAATTTCAAGGTAGAAATGCGAGACTACATTACTTATCGGACTTACCATTTTTAATATCAATGGAGCCATGCGGTAAACTGAAAAATCCTTGTGATTGGCTTGCCTCCAAGGGATCAGGAACATTTAACGTTTTACTGATGTTTGTTATAATAACACCGTGTAATTCTGTTATGGAATGTAAAAAATATGTATACATTTAATACATAATAAATAAATAAAAAAATAAAAATAAAACAAATAGTACTAAATAAATGAATGAGTGAATGAATGAATAAATGAATGAATGAATGAATGGATGGATGGATGAATAAATAAATATATAGCCCCAAAAAGCTTACTTAAAGGTTTCAATGAATTATTTCCAGAACGTCGTGTACATATTTAACTGAATTTCCTTGGCTTAGATGTGTTAAAACATGAATTGTGCTGATTATGCATTGGTAATGCAACTAATAAGGATTATCACAGAGAAAAGTGAAAGTAAGGGAGACTGAGGGTTCCTTTTTAGTTAAGATTTTGGCTGGAATATTCTGTCGAAATGAAGAGGAAGTTTCTTAGCGTATGACTCCAATAAACCATAAATTGTAATTGGTTAATTAAGATATATAGCTGCTATGGAAAAGCGGAAACAATTCTCATGTGAATACAATCGTGCAGGAAAAGCTGAAACAATTCTCATGTGAATAAAATCGTACAGGATATTGTATACTGAAGTAGATTAGTCATAATGTCCTTTTTGTGCGTTTTACTGCTCCTTCCAATATTAGCACTAACTGTAGTTAAATAAAGGTTTGAAATCGCAAAATAACTTGAAATGGGAAATGCCGGCGATGCTTTACATAATTTAACCATAACACTGATGGTTTTCATTCCAACAGACAAAATGAATGGATTCGTGTATTTGGGTTGGTTATGGTATTTTTCTTATTACCGCAATTGCTGGCTATTAACGGCATTAATTCTGTGACTACCTTTGCTTATAGTCTGTGCGGTCATGTACATGTTGCATCTGAAATGGTATTTCTGGACAAAAAAAACTCTGAAATGCTAGCCTAATACAAGTCAAGGCTTGGTTAATTTGCGAAGCACGTTCACCTATAATCGGGCTCAGCTAGGTTCAATCCTCGAGTTCTTTCTCAGTCGGCGCTTAAAACAGCTTGAAGACAAACAGCTTCAAGACAAAGCGGATTTAAAAAAGGCATAATTGAATGGTACCTATAAACTTGTTAAAGTATGGCTGCAGTACAGTAGCTGGGGTATTGAGAATTCCTCTCAGGAATAAACGAACTCTATCCTCCATTTTCATAAGTAATTCTTGAATCTGGTGAAAGGTAAAAAAATGTATAAATTGTATTTACTTTTCATCTTGACCAGGAATTTTAAAAACGTGAAGATTTGCAAAACAACAAACAACAAACAAACAAACAAACAAACAACAAACAAACAAACAAACAAACAAACAAACAAACAAACAAACAAAGAAACAAACAAAGAAAGCCAAACTTGACGCTGAAAACAATAAAAGAAGTTACAGTCTGGAAGAAAGCAGCTGACTGGTTTGGAATGGTTCCTGTATGAAAATAAGTCTGTTGAAATACGCCCTGTACTAAATTGTTCATTTTTCATAACGCAGAATTGTCTGTTTCAATACCACAATAAATCAGCTTCTTGCCAAGGAAAGACTTCACAATAATAAACTTACCATAGAAACCGTGCAATTCATACTTTGATTAACGTATCCAATCAAGGTTTTGCCCTGGCAAAACAAAAAGTAATATATATTTGTCATGCGAAATGATTAAGATCACAATTTGCCAGTCTCGGGAGTTTGAAGCATGCATGTTTATTGTAGAATGAAATGGCCACAGGGAATAGTGGAGTAAGGGCCTGTTTATATGGAGAAAAGTTGTTCCTGGTAAGAGGGTCACCCTCCATACCGAGCCACCCCGGGCGGGATAACTTTTCATACATTTCTTTATAAATAGCAGCGAACCGTTTACATGGGAAATCGCAAAGTTGGCTCGGGGGGCAGGGTAACCCTGGGTGGAGGGTTACTCGCTTTGAAGGTAGTGTGACCCTGGGGGGCGGGCCAACTTTTTTCCATATAAACACTTTGCATATTGTTGTTTCACCTATCAGGGACAAGTCGGGACATATAGAGCATGCGCGAACCCGAGAGGGCCACGTTTTGGCTCGGTCAACAGGGACAACTTTTTCATGTAAACGCTTGGTAAAAGATGGCTCGGAGAGGAGGGTAACCCTCCTACCAGGGACAACTTTTCTCCATGTAAATAGGCCCTAAATCCCACTTTCATTCAAAGAAGATACACTTAGCGCTCGAAAGTCATCGGCTAAGATAATACACCGACGGAGTTAGAAGTAGTCGTATAGCACCAGACTGCGAGCCGGAGTATCGTATAGGCAAGCGCTTATAGTTGTTTGAATTATAGTAATTATGAAACTGATTACAACAAGTGGCGTTATGAAAAGGTTTATCTTATATAGACCCTGTTCCAAAATGGCTGCCAATTAAAAGTTAATTTGTGTCCATTTAAATTAGCCTCACTAACCTCGTTTTTGAGTTGATAATTCAAAATAATGTTTACTCTAGAACGAGGTTAGTGAGGCTAATTTAAATGCATACAAAATAATTTTTTCTTAAAAATTGGCAGCCATTTTGGCATAGGGTCTATAGTGAAGACATTTATATGCTACACTGCTAGCCAGAACAAGAATGACTGTGAGAGATAACAAAAATACTGCTATTTTCTAAAAATCCATATCCTAACAGACTAAAAACCAATAACAATAAATACGGGTGTAATAAAGCATATTATCTGGAATTTTGAACTCTATTAAATGACACTAGTACGATACTATCTAAAAATCCTGTAGCAGGTATAAATTGTGACTGGAGGTAAAATTATGTAGACTTACAAGACTTGTCATTTTCTCGTTGATGGCAAACGAACCATTCCTCCATTTAGCTGACAAGTTAAAAAAGAGTTGTCATGGCAATAAATATTGGCATCACTGCCATTTAATGTATCACCCCTACCCCAAATGACCTCGACCTTCTAACAAATTTTGCTAAAAGGCAACATGGTGATCCGAAAGAAAACAAATCTTGCAACAGATATTACCATCTCCAAATGCTCTATTTCATATTTTTTCAATCGCGAAGAAACTTTAATACAGCGTAAAAGACGTCAGGATTTTAAAATTAAAACTTCTAAATTGTTTATAAATACAGTCAACTCTCTCTTAACGGACACCTCTGTAAGACAGACACCTGGTGGTCCCTGCGGGCCGTTTTTCAGTCATTTTACTGTAACTAAACTCTCTATAAGCCGGACACCTCTCTAAGACGGACAGTTGGTGCCGGTCCCGATGGTGTCCGTCTTAGAGAGAGAGTTGACTGTATCAAATTCCACTGGATAACGCTTCTCGTGACTTGTTTGAGGCATAATGATATTTATTGTTATAACCGGATTACCGGCTTACGGCTTGTTGTGTTTTGCTATCTATTATTCCATTTTGGTATAAAAAATGTATGCCGATGTTTCTGTCCCATTTTTGACGCTATTGCATTGTAGAGGCAGCTGGAATCACATCATAACCGTAGGGATTCACTCATAACATGTAAATTTATGTACTTACAGGGAGGCAAGGAGATTATGGTGCTCGGTTTCAATGAAAACAAGACTATAGGGATTTATAAGCCACCTACTTCATAAAAAATGAATGAACTGAGTTCAATATTAATATATAAAATGCAGATGATCTTTTAGGAGACAAATCAGTAAATAAAACAAGTAGAACAGCAAAGGTATTTATAAATGTTGTGGTTGAAGAAAGTAACCATTTTGTTTTTATCTCCAGCTGTAAATTGCAATGCCTTTATTACATAAAGGCATTGCAATTGGATGATAGCTATAAAATATTCAGGGCTTGGAGTTTAAATCAGCTACAAAAAGCTATTTTACCCATTAGTGTGGTTAACTGTGTGATTGTAGGGACAAGGAAATTGTGTACTTACAGGAAGGCAAAAGCTTATTGTAGTGCTCGTTTTCACTGAAAGTAAGATGATAAAGGTTAGGTTTGTATAGCGCTATACAAATTTATATTTATTATTAAACAAATAGCCCAGACATATTCAATAGACGAGTTTATCTAACTGAATTATTTTCCAAGATGGAAAATACTCTGTGTTTAATACATGTAAAATGTAAGTTAAACAGGTAAATCATGCAAATGACAGAAGAAGACTGGGGAGAAGTATTATCAGTTACGAGTTTCAAGGGTTTTTTCTAAAATAAGTACAGTCGAGCCTAGCTCGCTTTATAGACGCCCACTTAATACAGACACCTCAGTCTAAAAGGAACGTAGTTAAAAAAAATACTATATCGAATCGTTTTGAAGATTTTTGCAAATGCACTCAAAAAATCAACAAAACTTTCATGGCGTTAAAGCATGCGTTCAAAACACATTTTGGTATGATTATCAAAGCCGTGTTTAATTATCGGTCCATTTGCTATCAAATCGAACATTTTTATTATTGTCAAGAGAGGATGATCTAAATGGCTATAGCGCTACCTGATTGGTCAGTTCGAGTAACGTGATGTTGGAGTCTCTAATGACGCGAAACTATTAATAGATTTCAAAAAATTATCATGGGGCACGGGAAATCTTTCTCTTAGGTCCAGTTCAGACGCCGTACTTCACATGAGCCGAATCAAATTCGAATTTAGGCCGACTCAAATTAATTTAGATCGACTGAATTGATTCAGACGCCGAACTTAATTCAGCCGAACTTAAATTAATAGGGGAAAATTGCTGTTATATTGAAAAATACATTATAATAATTCATGCATTTGTTTCGGCTCATGTGAAGTTCGGCGTCTGAATCAAAGCCGGTCCACAGCCGTTATTCTCGGCTGAGCCAGGCGGGAAGAACGGCTGAGCCGATCCGAATTGATTCAGCCGTTCCGAATTGATTCAGACGCCGTACCTCACATGAACTTAATTCATCGAATTCGATTCGGCTCATGTGAAGTACGGCGTCTGAACTGGGCCTTAGATTACATGTATCTTCTCTTGTTCTTGAATATTTTATTTGCCGTACAAAATAGTTTAAAATGTCGGTATTGGCTTTTCTAGATGAAAATCTGGATCGTGCAAAATTTGAATTTTCCTGATTTTGAGATTTTTTGTTTACCGTTATGATGGTAACCCTAAAAAGTACATCATGACAAAATTTAATCCAAGACCATTAACTGGTGAAAATTTCACATCGATCTGACTAATGAGGGAAGACTACTAAATGCTAATTGAAAACGTTAGGTGTGGTACCCAAACCTATCGAATCGTTAATACTGGAACTACTAACAGTGTTCGTATTGACGAAGTTTGACTTTAGTAATATTGTTTCCTGAGCTGTCGTATGAATGTTAAGGTCAGGAAATAACTTTTTCGGACTCCATTTTATCTTTATACAATGCGAACTTACCGGTGGGCAAGGATGTTGCTGTAGTACTCTGTTTCACTGAAAATTAGACAAATAAAGTTACTGGGAGACAAATAGTTGAATCTTCTTTGTATCTACAATATGGAGAATTGTGTTAAAGTATTTTTATTGGTCATATTCTGTGATAGAAGAAGAACTATGACGAGAAATATTTTATATTTTAGTGATTGAATCTTTGAATTTAATAGTGAAATGATATAGTTTAGCCGTTTTCAAACTATCACTACTTTCAATAGCTATTCATTGGCCCTTCTGACAAATTTTCTGAAAGTTTAGTCAGAATAGGTCAAGAGAGACAGGAGATATTTACATTCAGTCTAATTTACCAAGGTGAATATAAAGAATCCGACTAGCTGATTGGTCGAAAAATTCGGGATCTGACGCTATATTCACCGCGCGAGGCGGTGAATATAGGATTTCAAGGCGTGGTTGCTAAGCTAAGCCACATTTCTTGTGCCGGCAAGTAAAGATGGCGACTCGTTTTTGAATGAAATTCCCGTCTATTCTAAAGACATCACTCCACGTTCGGGATATTCAAGGCATTGGGAATTTAGGTAATATGACTACCAAGACATTTGGACGGAAAACCTTTTCAAGAAATGATTTTAACGCATTTAAAAAACTCGTCAAAAACAAAGGTTTTGGTGTGGTCAACCAGGGCGGCCGTGTTTGTGTCGGATGGAGGGACAGAAATTTGCTACTCTTCGGACCTAAAGCTACTTATTTCAGGAAGATAACTACAGCTGCTCATGAAAT
Source organism: Desmophyllum pertusum (assembly GCA_029204205.1). Lineage (NCBI taxonomy): Eukaryota > Metazoa > Cnidaria > Anthozoa > Scleractinia > Caryophylliidae > Desmophyllum > Desmophyllum pertusum. The sequence goes on along the minus strand of MU827790.1, from coordinate 170,770 downwards.
CAGCAAAGATTAAACAAATGTTCCTGGTGAATGTCTTTTTCGTAGTGTTCTTTTGTGTATTTTACTGCTTAATTTGTTATGTAAACGATGTAACTACGGTAATATGGCGAGCACTTGCGTGTTGTTTTTCATGTTTCAGCTCGTAATTTGTAGTTCTTTATATTCACCTTAGTCAATTAGACTAAAACCTAATTAGAGTAAAACCTATTTACCTCGACTTCGTCTCGGTAAATATTCACCATTGTTATATAGCTGGAGTTTCGTTGGACCTAACGCGCGCTCTCATTGGTTGGTTTTTGGTCACGTGGTATAGGCTAAAATCAAATGTTGCCCGCGCGGGCAACAATTCGAAAATTGTTGCCCGCGCGGGCAACAATACAAAACTCATACTTTCCCAAAGTATAACCTTTCGACAGACGGTCGTGGTTACATCGTGACAAAAGGCGGTGTGATGTTTTTGGCGACCCGCGTCACTGGTTGGGAAAGCGCGGGAAAAATCCGATTGTACTGTGTATGGAGCTAGGATGTTTTAAAAATGGAGCCGCCGGTAAAGAAGCGTTTTTCAAACCTTTCAGCTGAAGAAATTAGCCGTACGGTTGCCGAGAAAGATTCTAAATATACTTTTAAGTATATATACCTTTTAAAAAAGGTAAACGTTTGCCTCTGTCTTGACCAAGCCGTAAATCATTAGCGTATTTTTTAGCTTCAGTGGCTTGAATCAGATTTGTTTGTTCGCTTCAGTGTGTATTTATTAAAAACCTTGGCGTGTTTTGCTCATGAACTCAAGATTCTCGGGAAAACAAAACTAAATGTTTCCCACGGGAACAGTCATTAAGTGTATAATATTCACTTCGCCTTCGAAGGAATGTTTACTAGCCAAAATAAAAATTATGGGACAAACTTTCCTTTTTCTTCATTATTAACTCCAGATATCCTTGCCAAACAATCAAAACGAGTAGAAGAACCTCGACATTACACCGCAAACCGACGTTTCAGCTCATTGAGCATTCCTAACGGCCGTAATGGCGGACTCGAAAACTTACAATTTACTCTATGTATGTACCAAAGTGTAACATATCAACAAATTCAAAACAAAAATGAAAACAAACCCCGAGGCTGCGCAGTACGGACTGTAAATGATCTTTAATTACGAAAGTTAAAAAAATAATAATAACTTACTGTGACATGTTTGAAGAAATGTATTGTTATGTGGAGGAATGCAATGGTAGTATGTGCCAAATTTCAGTGAGACGCCATGGTTGGATGTGTTTCCTGAGATGTGAATAGCTGACCATTCCCACTCACAGTTCCAGACATGAACCGTCTTACTGTGGATTGTACGGACTGTCCTAGTTTTAAAAATCCCCAGGCAGGATGCTAAAATAATAAAAACAACTTTTTAAATATGCCTTTAGTTGCTTCAAGGAAGAATCCAATATTGAGTAGGTTTGTTGCCATCTGTATGTGATTCGTTGGCTTAAGCGGTGTCTTAGTATAGCCGCGGCCGGTTGTCGTTATCAATGGATATTTTAAAAGTGTCTCGTGGCATCGATATCATCATCATATTAAGCGTTTGCAATATTTTATGAAAATGGATACGGAAAAACACAGTCATGCCAGTGGAATTAATTATGTTTGCACATATCGTAAAACATAATAAATCACTAAAAATATGAAAATAATTATATAGTCCAATGGTAACAAAATGTACCGCGGTGGTGATATGTGTAGAAAGTACGTAAACTAAAAGACAAAACAAATAAATTACGGCTTGTGAAAATGGACATTATATGAACACGCTCAAGTATTGGATGAAATACCTGGTATTGTGGTGGGCCTGTTGTTTTCCCTTTGGATAGAAACTTGACAGCACATCGGGATTGAGTCATTCCTTTCTTTGGATTCTTTGCAGCTCAAATAAATATATGTAGAATCGCTTGCACTTGTGCAATTCCAAGAGATGCTGCTATTAAGTACTTTAAAATTGCTGTGTTCAGTACACGATGCTGTTAGGTGATAAAATTAATTATCATTAGGTAAAGCTAAAACGTACGCTTATAAAATTAATTATCATTAGGTAAAGTTAAAACGTACGCTTATAACATTTTGTAATGTTCTTATTATCTCATATTCCACGACTTCCCCCGGCCTGAATAGGGTTAAGGCATCATCGCTTCTGACTTTGTTGCTTTAGGGAGCTTGCTCGCAGGCTAAAAGAATCGAAACAACGACAAAAAAATTTAATGTCAAATCCTTAGAAAAGGGCTTATGTATGTAAGCAAAAGAAAAACATTTTTTTTTTCAGGCTTTCCGAGTTTAAACTTCTAAAAACGGGAAGCGACATGCAAGGACTGTAATAAGTTGAGTTAAATTAGACCAAAGAATATTCGCGGATTATGTACATGAACATGTGAGGTTACAGAAATAAGATTCAGAATTCAATAATGAATTTCAGCTGTTTGCGTTATGCTTATAACTATGGTTGCAATATTTTTTGGTGATAGACGTCTCAGTAATGACTGACAGAGTCAGGGTGGATGTAATTGGAAACTTTCATCCATAGTTTACTTTGTCGCATTGGGGTGTTAATGATGGGATATTATATCACTGAGTTAAGAAAACAGCTACTGAATGCCTTTTTAATTATTCGCCAGGGTTCTATTTTCGTTAATTTCGCGGTTCGTTAAAGCCTGGTTTTCACAAGCGACGCAAGCACAAGCGCAAGCAACATGCGCAGACGCAGTAACGCGTTGATCATCAGTGCTTTTTGTCTAGGACAAATCAACGCGTTACTGCGTCTGCGTATGTTGCTGGCGCTTGTGCTTGCGTCGCTTGTGAAAACCAGGCTTTAAAGATTCGCGAAAATTAAACGCGTAAAATATTAACCTCAGAAGAAAGGATAAACGTTACCTCCGTGAAATTTTAACCAGGCCCGATTTTTCAAGCAATTGTGAATTCGAAACATCTTGAAAATAAAATGCATTAGGGTAAACCTTGCTTAATGGGGATGTCTAATCAAGGAAAATCAATTTCTTATCAATTATTGATACTAAGAAGGAAACATTTAAAGACTCTTCTACACGAGTCTCAACAAACTTTTCATTGCTAGAAGAATATGTTTCGCATATTTAAAACATTTCGTTCAATATAAAGATAACCAAGGGATATTAACCGCTTGTTCTAAGACAATAATTGTCACTTGTCGGACTGCGAAATGACAAGATAATTGCGTGTTGTTTAATGTGAAGCACCATACTGTCACACTTATTATTTGTTATTTTTCATTTCATGCACGTGCCCATATAAGTATGGAAATTATGAACTGCGACATGAAAATGTCTGGCTATTTCTGCTAATTCATGTTCTATATATAAAATATATATTTTTCGTGTAGAACGCTGTTTAATGAATCACGAATGAACCTGTTTGTATGCAAATTGTGAAAACTGTCAGTGGAAATGTTTCTCTTCAACAATCAATTGCATGGCGTCTGTTTTAAGGAGATAAAAAAATATTGTTGTTCTGGTAGAGAAAATTTATTAACGTTGACGAAATTCATATAATTTTATTGCTTCTTTACTGCGGTTTTATTTTTTTTTCAGTGTTTGTGCCTCATTTAAACAATCTCGTAGCAGCTGTTTGAATATCCAACTACCAGTCTATGTTTTTAGAACCTTTTCAAAGGTGAACCTGTGAAAGGGCAAAATACTCCAAATAAACACCACACCTCCACTCGAAAATATGGAGTCGCTATATGGTATGTTCATACCGAATTTTCAAAGTGGAATAAAATAATCGGGAAGAGATTGTGGAAGTTGACTGAAATACAAAAGGAATTTCAATGATCTTCTGTCCGCTTTTACAGTAAGTAAATACATGCAGGAATATTAAATGACAGACATTACAGTCAGAATGTTTTATACACAGTCTCCCAAACATAACAAAAACATCTATCTTCACCAGTCGTAGAGTCTTGGAGTAACACTCGGATGGTTGATTACAGAACGCTTCACTTTTAGAAATATTGTGTTTTATTTACGTTTGTAAAATTGCCACTAGGCAGATATTGGATGCGATGGAAAGGAATCAATGGTAAAAATATTATTTAATGGTATTTTAAATTTCGATATAAACCTCACCTGTGGATAGTGGACATTCCTTCTGTCGGGGTAAGCTTGAAATCTGAATAAAAAATATTTATTAGAAAAGAGCGACATATCCTTAAATGCATTCAATGAAAATGTCACAAATTCAAAGCGGGACTGAACATTTACCTCAACTCCTAAAAACACGAAAAGAGCCAGACACACGTTTACTCCAATGTGGAGTCTCATTTTATTCTAAGTTAAAGAATGGCAACGTTCTTCGACATGTAGGTGAAGCACTAAGAGACGCTTTCCATCGTATGGTCACATTTTAATTTAGAGTTATTAACAGAACTCGTAACATGTCACCAAAATTTAACCATTTATTCATTTATGAATGGCCACGGTCCATCTTTATATCACGTTTTGTTTACCCAGTTAATTTGATGGAGACTATTTTTGCATGACAATTGAATTGCTATGAAAATATTGCACGAGTTGGACATGTCAGTCAAAATGATTACGTCTTCATTATCAAGGTTTGCGAACGCCGTTGGAGCGCGATTGCAATTCAGGTAGCGTTTCTTGCGCGAGTAAGACAACTTTGAGAATTCTACCTCCTGTATTGGTGTGTAAATGTTGAAACATTTGTAAATTATACACCCATTTAAAAAAATATATTTTCTATATTTATATGTAGCTATAGTGAAATCATTGTCTGACATTGTGCAGCTGTTAAAGAAGCACTTCTTTAAAATATGTCCGAGAGTTAGATTTTATCATTTTCGCAAAGAATTATGATAAGATGCTCATTATTATTATTGCTTTTAATTTAATATAAAAATTGTTGTACAGTCTGATCTTGTCTGATCTTATCGTGTGTAATTTAGATTCACATTCGCAGCGACCCAAGCCCTTGATAAGCAAATATATTTAAATGTCTATCTACATAGGAGTGCATGGGACATTTATCTAGGAGATAGAAACATGGATTATTTGAGTAGGTTCATTATCAATTTAGATTCACAGATATTGCCAAATCGTGGTAAAATGACAACTTGAATAGACAATATTCGTATTCTCACGGTTGAAATGGAACTAGCTAGCAATCAAGGCTCGTGTGGGGGAATATCATTAAAAATATTTGCATTTGAATAGATTCCCCCGCATGAGCCTCGATTGCAAGCTAGTTCCAGTCCAACCATGAGAATACGAATATTGTCTTTTGTCATACAAGAGGGAGTTGTGCGAGTGGGTATATGGGTTGTACCTCATGTGTTGTTGTTCAGTTTTTAAGAAAATGAAATTCGGATTTGTTTTCGTAATTTTAAACTTGAGCGCTTTTGGAAGTGAATAGGTTAAAGAACAACAATAAGTCGCCTCAACCGGCATTAATTATAACTTTGAGCGTAAACCTGAAGAACCGAGGTCGGCCATTGCTGCATGCCTAAAATGCTCTTCCCCGCTATCCATGTCAGTCAAACCGTAAAGAGAGGATAATTTTCCATTTTATTATGTATAATAATAGTCTTCCATCGAAAGTCACTATTTTATGCGCTATTAATAAACCCTAGCCTTTGCCCAGTAAAACTGTTTGAAAGCTTCAACCATATTGAAGGCAATGTGTATTGCATGTGTCAAACGGTTTTAACATCACTTCAATAAATTCTGTATCAATATTGTTGCTTTATTCAGTATGAAAAGCTTGTAAATCACTCGCTTAACGGCTCGTAATTTACAAGCTTTTCTCGTGTTCTCCCAACATCCCGCGTGGGCTTATCACACCGTAAACCCATATAAAGTGCGGTCTATTGCTTAAAATTATTTCTTGTTTTTAAATAGAGGTAAATAGAATCCAACGTGAACGTGAACGAACAGAGCTGGAAATACGTTGTGAGATACCAAGCGATAGCTAGTGCACAGATTTTGTCCGACTGCTCGACTGGTAAAATATATTTTGATCACGTGAATTTGAATACGATATTGGATACGAATCCAGAAACGATATTTAAACATGGAGTGAGCCAGGGGGGGGAGGCAGCGCCCTTTGATCTTGCCGCTTTTCCGCTATACATGATCGCACAAGTAAAGAAATCTGTCAATCATTCGAGAAACGTACCTCTACGGGAGTTTGCTGTGGAATTTTCATCCACAATGACCAAAGCTCAGTTAAACAGCGACCGAATCGTTCCCATATATGTTTGAACGTGGAATCGCCAAAATATTTCTGAACGAACACAAACGCACGTCATGTCCGCCATCGTCCGCCATGCTTATTTTAAACAAACCAGTACTTAGTCTCGGTCGGCCAAATTTCTTAAATGTGCAATCATGTATACTAGGTCCCAGGCCTCGCTGCTAGCCCCCCCTGGAGTGAGCCTAAAAAAGGAAACGACCACTCGAAGCGCTTTGTTGGCTTTCTTCAGAAAAGTAATGGCGGATCTCATGTCATATATTATTGACATCAAGAACTGCTGCTGCAACCTTCACAAGCTTCAGGTTTGTCCATTGGAAAAGCAAATAGTAATATTTTAATTATTTAAAATATTTTAAAATGTCCTTCAATGAATTATTTTATTCTTCCTGATGATTGAGCGCTTTGTTTGATCTGAAAGTTGATTGGCATGATTGGCAGATGGAGCTCGCCAGAATGGCGCCATATTTATCTCGAGTCTGGTTTGTCAAATTGAATGTAGATATTGTTGAAAACATGTCTTGGTATAAGCTACTTGTGCATAAATATATCGGATAATGCTATTCGAATAAACGGAGTGCACGTAATCGCATAGAAAAAAATGTAACAGCGTGGAAAAGTTAAAACTAAAATCCGAAATCATCTTGCAATTTCATTATTATTCTTGCATTGTTTTTTAAAAGTGTTTTGAGGATGCCGAAGGTACATTAATGATGATTGGTGTTTTCTTGGGCAATTGGAAAACTGCGTTTTAATTAACACCTCTCCGAAAAAGATGATTAATAAAAACTATTTTTGTTTGGTAAACGAGGGTACTATTTCCATATCTAATTACTATTAAAAGCGATCAATGAGTAATTTACACTTCACCCGTGATATGATGTCATCTATTTTTTTCAAAGAAATAGAAAGCGTGCGGGTGAGTTTACGAAACAGAAAACGCACTTGCCTCCACGCGGTTATGCATTGCTTAAATGATAATGCTGCGGATGAAATTAATTTTCTAATCTCAGGCTTCCTCTTTCCATTTCTGAATGCTTCAATTCGCACACCAGTCCATTTTCTAGTTCGCGGCGCTTTTTAATCATTTTCCTACCATATATATCTCAATAATATATATTGTATGTTATAACCCATCAAATATTTTTCTCGCGCGCGATTGGTCTAAACACGTCACGTGACGCAGCCAAAAATGGGGAATTGATATTCCCCAGTTTTCAAAATTTGCGTTTTACTTTCGCACGTTCAGTTTTCGTCTCAAATAAATTGTTAAATTGAATAGAACTGAATGTTTTGAACAGACTAGCAATATTTTTGAACGCCAACATAATTATTTTTATGTTTAAAACAGCTTGGCCGAGATCTTCCACGTACGGCAAACAGCGCGGCGTTGTAAAAAAATATTTGAAGGATAATAACTACAATAGCCTCCATTTGGCTTCAAAAATATGCTCGGATATTTGTCCTTGGACATTATCTGTTCCTCGAAGCTCACATTTTTCCTCGAGCTTCGCTCTCGGAAAACTGTTCGCTTCTCGGAACAGATAATGTCCGCGGACAAATATCCGAGCATATTTCCTCGCCAAATGGAGGCTATTGTTTATATGTCACGTGGGACTAAAACTTGAGTTATCTTCAATAGACCTCTTTAGCTTCGTATGTAAATTGCCCGGCCATCTCAGAACACGTGATGTTTTCTATAGAATTGTTCCTTTGTCTATCGAAAATTCATTCGTTCATATACACATGCTTATAATCCATCAAATATTTTTTCTCGTGCGCGATTAGTCTAAACACGTCACGTGACGCAGCCATAACTGGGGAATATCCGGTGATATCCCCCAAGTGATATTCCCCAGTTTTCAAAATTTGCGTTTTACTATCGCACGTTCAGTTTTCGTCTGAAATAAATTGCTAAATTGAATAGAACTGAATGTTTTGAACAGACTAGCTAGCAATATTTTTGAACGCCAACATAATTATTTTTATGTTTTTAAACAGCTTGGCCGAGATCTTCCACGGCAAATAGACCGGCCTTGTGAAAAATTATTTGAAGGATAATAACTACAATAGCCTCCATTTGGCTTCAAAAATATGCTCAGGCAGCTCTGTTTGCCGTGGAAGATCTCGGTCGGCCAAGCTGTTAAACATCAGAATAATTATGTTGGCGTTCAAAACTATATCTAGTCTGTTCAAAACAATCAGTTCTATTTAATTTAGCAATTTATTTGAGACGAAAACTGAACCTGCGAACGTGAAACGCAAATTTTAAAAACTGGGGAATATCACTTGGGGAATATCACCGGATATTCCCCAGTTTTGGCTGCGTCACAAACAAACAAACAAACAAAAAAACAAACAAACAAACAAACAAACAAACAAACAGACCAAGCTAAAGAGGTCTATTATAATTACTAAAAATCCTAAGAAAATAACGAAAAATTAAATTACGTCGTTGTAGCTATCTTACGTGTGCCATAAAAACTAAAAGATAGATCGATTAATAGAAATTAAAGACGAGAAGTTAGCAGTCCGTTAACACTTACCTGATATGGGTGCTTTTTTCCACTCTTATGACTGAAACGTTCGATACCTAAAGGTAGAAAAATAATCTGCATTCTTACTTAAACCTTTTTGTCTCGATATCTTAATTAGTAGTGAGAATGTTACTCTGAAAATTTGGTTGTTCATCAGGACATTTTGTCCTAGCTATTTAATGATTTACGGTATTATTTGTCAACTGCTTGTTTGCTAAAAAAACCCTGCTGGTTTGCTTGACTTGTGACGATATTACCAAGCTTAAGCTTATTAACTCTTTGGTGTTAAAAAGTATTAAAAAAAAGTTAATGGCGTTCCTGGAAACAAGCAATGGTTTGACTACTTACAATGGCCTTTAGCTAAAGGACGAGTTGTTCCATTGCAAAGGGTGTGAAATCGCATACGTCCCTGAATGTCGACTACAAGACGTGCACTGTTCCATTGACATTGCCATTTGTCATGTGATACAAAGGATGCTGCTTCATATCCACAGTTTGTACAATTCATTACACAGATAACTTAAAGAAAAAACGAACGGCATACTGTAAAGCCCTGGCCAAACGGAGACGCAAGTAGACGCAAGTTGAACTTGTGTACAGACTTGCGTTGGTGGCCAAACGGAGTCGCAAGTTTATCGCAAGTGTACACAAGTTGCCAAAAAGAAAGCCATTTCAATGCTCCTGCGCGCGCTGCAATTCAGTACTAGAAGTAAACAAAAAAAACTTGCGTTGACTTGCGTTGGGTGGCCAAACGGTGAAAAACTTGCGTCTACTTGCGCTCAAATTTGATCTCGATCAAAGTGAACGCAAGTCGTCGCAAGTGAACGCAAGTGAACGCAAGTCGTGGCCAAACGGAGACGTAAGTTTCCAACTTGCGTCTACTTGCGTTTCCGTTTGGTCAGGGCTTAAAACATGGACTGGACTGGATTTGTAAAACATGGACTGGATTTGTAAAACATGGATTTGTAAAAGGTGGATTTGTAAAAGGTGGATTTGTAAAACATGGATTTGTAAAAGGTGGATTTGTAAAAGGTGGATTTGTAAAAGGTGGATTTGTAAAACATGGATTTGTAAAAGGTGGATTTGTAAAAGGTGGATTTGTAAAACATGGATTTGTAAAAGGTGGATTTGTAAAACATGGATTTGTAAAAGGTGGATTTGTAAAAGGTGGATTTTGTAAAAATTAATGACACCACATCGCAAGATAGTCACGAAACCACGCTTTTCCTTTGCAAACTGAGTTCGTCGGATATATTTTCTTGTAGTATTTCATTGTATTTCATTGTGCTATTGTTGAAAAACTGCGCGGACTTTAAGGTGGCGCAGGACCCTTGCCCATGAATAAATTCATAAGCTTAATTTCTGGGGTGGGTGTTGTCTTCTAAACCTTCAAATCTCCGAATTTTGAAAGTCGATTCCGCTGAAACTTAATAGGGATATTGGCGGATGATGGAACTATATCATGATTGTGGTTTTTCTGGAAGATCGCGCTGTACGGTGATACTTTAAGCTTCTAAAGTTAGAATTGCGGACATGCAATTTTTGTGTCCAAGCTTTCAACTTGAGAAGCGTTCTAAATTAAATGTTTGTATTACCTAGTGGTAGATAATAACCTCTTTTGTGATGTGACAGAAGCAGATTTTGCAATTTCAAGACTCGTTGAAAGTTGTTAGCATCTAAGGGAGTAAAAATGTGAAAATTAGACTTTGAAACGTTCGATCTTCTTTTTGAAAGGCTTTTTTGAAATTCCGCTTCTGTCACATCACAATACAATGTATTAAGTTTACCTTCCTCGAGTATCAATTCCGGAAATTCTATATCCGCGACGAAAGCTTGGACACAAAGTTGTAGTTTTTCCCGTCTCCGAAGATCACACGAGTCAATAATATATTCAACAACGACGCCTTTAGAGCTGTGAATCTAATTATGATAATTTGCCGTATTCCAGTGCACGTGCCGTAAAAATAAGTACAATAACGTGGTAATTAACCGCGTACTTTTCAAGGTGAGTGAAGATTTCGAGAGTTTTATAATGCACAAGAGAAAGGCAAGGCCTGATACATACCATCGCCAGTTATATAAAAAAAAAACAAGTGGATAAATTATTTTTCGCAATTTTCAGCATGCAAGTTCTTAAATTTGTTATATATTTCATTCAATTTCGCGGACTCTTTATTTTTCGTATTCAGTCAACGCTATTCAAAGAAACCAGACAACAGTCATAAATAACTTTATTTTGTATCGGAAACAACAACATATTTCAGTCTTGAACACCATGGCAAGAACGCGCCACGTGTGCCGAACGCTGTTGATTTACATTGCAATTTCTGTGCACTGAAATGCTTTCATCGAAACAAACTGAACAACCGTAAATACACGTGTACACCTTTTTACGTTTCAACTAGTGGCGATGGATTACGGTTTGATAATTTTGAATTACTTATAAAAAATACCGTTTTTCAGTTGAAACAACGAGCTCTCGAAATAGTATTTTTCGAGAGTGAAATGCACAACAAGCTCGTACCTGAATATTTCAATCGCACGTGTAATTACTAATACGCCGAAAACAGCATTTATTGAATACATTATTAAGAACGTAAAAAAAATATCCTCATAAATATTTCGCGTATTGTCGGCATCAGTCGTTATGGTTCGTGCATACTCTTTAAATAAATACATACATAATGAGAGCAAGGGTCCTGCGTCACCTTAAACAAAGTGGAAATTGAAGAATATGCTGTATAAAATTGCGACAGCTCACATTCTTTCCTGCACGCTCCTCCATGCAATCAGACGCGTACAATGCACATTGGATAGCTGTCAAATTTGCAAATTCAAGTCAACACCTCAGGAAAACCTCAGGAAACGCAAACATAGGATCGAAATTCATCAATCACAGGTCAAGCTCAAAACAGAAAACGGCTATGATTGGTTTGTTGTCCTGCATTGTGATTTGCACGATTTGTTTCATTTTTGTTTTGTTTCATTCGCTTGGCGCTTAGTCTCCTACGCAGCCGTTATTTGTGTCGTCACGCAACGCTTCTCCCCACTAACCACATTCCTTTCCTTTTGTTTTGACCGCAGTAACTTTGACACCTATCCGCAAAAACGTGACTGTTACCGTTTGCCGAAAACTTGCTAGATCGATCCAATTCTTGAACTAGGATTTTACAAATTTTACAAATCCACCTTTTACAAATCCACCTTTTACAAATCCACCTTTTACAAATCCATGTTTTACAAATCCACCTTTTACAAATCCTCCTTTTACAAATCCATGTTTTACAAATCCAGTCCATGTTTTACAAATCCAGTCCAGTCCATGTTTTACAGTATGCCAAAACGAACACCCGTTATAAACGCAATGCAATGTAGTATCAATGGGAAAATGATTGAAGCAAAACATGATTCATAGCTGTGAGGAACCCGTAGAGTGCGTCTCGTATTTGAACCATGGTGTTGAATTATTTAGTTTTTAAAATAATAAAATTTGGAAAACATGTATGCCAAAATATGTCGGACTGTCATCCGTGAACAATATCATACATATCATGCCAAATTGTTCCAGATAAATTTCAGGATAGGGTTAAGAAAATAAATGACATGAATGCGACTAACCTTCTACCTATTTTAAATGTCTAAGTGATTGCCTTATTAATTAGTATAATTAATAGGACTACATTTTGTCCAATTTGGAAATAATTGGATGAAAAAAATTCCGAGGCCTGCCCAAATTGGACGAGGCCGTAGGCCGAGTCCAATTTGGCATTCCGAGGAATGGACAAGCTTCAAATTGGACAAGCATGTAGTGCTATTAGGTTTTGATTATATCGCGGGTGAAATTGTCCATATTAATCGTTAATTTGGACACGTGTCTAAATTAACGATTAATTTGGACGGTTTGGAAAATTAATAAATAATCATGCGCACGCTTGTACGGGATTTTGGGCTAGCAATATAATGAACGCAGCAACCAAGCTGCCAAGGAACCAGCCAAGCACAAAAACAGGCAAAAAATTATAAACAAGGAAATCAAAGTTAAAAAAATCCTATCAAACGAATACCAAAGAAAAATAAATAAACAAACAAGTAAATGAATACATAAATAAGCAAATAAATAATATTGTGTGATCGATCGATCGATCGATCGAATTTTTCCAGTGATATTTCAAAAAATATGTCAAACTACATGTAATCACTGCCAAACAAAAAAAGATACAAATTTCAACGCTGCTACCTTTTTGATATGTTTCTTCTTTGCCATGATGGTTTACTGTTGCTTCACAGCACGAGTGCATGGTTTGTGCTGTTTTGTTTGTTCCAATGCCAGTGCAGTTCAATTTTATTATTCCAAATCTTCCACGACAAATCCAAGAAATATCACCAGATGATCGAGATTGATGATATTGCCCGACAGAGTTTTTGGTGCACATGGCTATAAAGTAAAATACGAAGATAGGTAATAGTTAGTATTTTCGTCCTAATTAATATGACTTTTTGTCAGAGATTAACATATCATGGGTCAAAATAAGACACCATTGTTATATCCAAGAGTTAACCTTTTCCCCAGCTCAATATATCTCGTAATTTTATAACTCTACAATAAGCATATATTAATAATAATAAAACGTAAGCATTTCACTCATTCATGGGTTTCTTCCGACTTCAAACTATGGAAAATAGTTATCTTTTTAGCCTCTATCAAAATATACAGTCTCATTTTAGCTTGGTCAGCCGAGTTAAAAGTCTCTTAAGTTGAACGATTCGAGGCACCGCTCGGGATCTCCGATGAGTCCCCGGGGCGAAAAATAATTTCGCAGGAATTTGCCGCCAAAAACGTCGACTATGATTTCAAATCAGTGTCGTCATCTATGCGACTGTCCTGTGAGGAACCAATCAGAACGCACGCTGTATTTTAATTTGGTTTTAAAATGGTATGAAATCACTCGGCAGGTACGAGCACGTCTAGGGTTATTATTGTTTGTTCGAATTATTTTTCTGAGCTGTAATTTTATGGAGCGGGATGGTTTTTTCTACCTGCATAAATTGCGGGTTTTGTCCCACAATTAAAGTGCTATCGTGCAGTAAAAACTTGTTATGGCTGCATCAAACAAGGTTTGTCATTGACAAACAAAGCATCTGCAAACATCTGCAAACATCCGCAAACATCTGCATGAATCTCTAAATACTACTGTTCGTAAATAACAAAGAAGTTAAAGTGAATGAAATTTGGTATAGTTTCCGTTGCTGAAACTGATATTGCTATCGATATAACATGTATAGGCGAATAATTATCGAATGGGGACAAAGAGGAAAGCAGGTTATTCGATTCGATCGCTTCTCAACAGCTTCCGCGCAAAAAGCTAATATTTGTTTTGAATTGTGTTATTAAAAAACATTGACTCAGTCTCTGACATGAAACGTGGGTTTCTGCCTAAAAAAGCAATCGCTTGGCTTTTAGCGCCATTATTCATGTCAGTGAAAAGAAAAAGTCCATTTAACAATGATTCCGCGAAAGAGTTATGATCATCATCTAAAGAGCTCTGTTCGTTAGTTCGCGTTTATTTTTTTAACGCGTTTATACGATATTCTTTTAAAGTGCTGTAAGTGTGTGATGATGGCGTTGGCAAGCATAATATCAGCAGTTTGCTAAGTTTTCACTTATAAACTTTTAGATTATAAAAATTGCATTTTGCATTTTATATTTCCTGTTGTTAAATGTTTAGAGCCACATTACTGGAGAAGTGGAAAATATTAAATTAATTCTTGTAGTCAATGTTTCATAAACGAAGTTAATTTAAGCTAGTTTTATTGTCAATAAATTCAGCGTTGAGCTTTAAACAAATAAAAATCTGCAAAACTTTAAAACCATGTCAATTTAATATTGAGGCATGCACTACGCCACTTATATTTCTTGTGCCTTGGGAAGTCGGCTTGATCTCGGTGCTTCGATGTGTAAACAATGACAATAAATAAATAAACTGAGTTAGCGGCTTAGAAACTCGCTATTCTAAATTTTTTCGACGGTTTTGAACGCTATAAGTCAGAATTTCCATTGATTCCATTAGAATTATGAATTTCGTGATATAAAAGCCAATATCTTTATTGTAGGAAACTGAAAACCCCAGGCCATTGTACAACTTCAAAACTTCAATTGTTGAACTTGAGTGGACTTCTATTGGATACTAGTTTCGTTTTATTACCTTGTTTTAAAAGTAAAAATAAGTTAAGACTATTTCAAGGCAAAAACGACATAAGAATTAAAATAAATAAACAAATGACTGCCCACGTGACCTGTATAGACTTCTCCACATTTGTCATCACTCAAAGGGAAACTTGACATCTGAAAGACAACATTTTGTTTCTGAAACATTTTAAATTTTAAGGATTGCCGACACTCTGAGGGACGCAGAATTCACAACACAGTGATGAACACTACTTACCCATGTGCTGAGAAAAATAACGAGGAAAAGAAATCTACTCTTCATCGTTTTCTGAAACATCAGGAGCTACCTAAGTGCAAATAATATGTTGTGAATATAGGACCTAAATATAATGATGCGATAAGTCATGAATTAATCATGTAGTGAACAGATAAGTTGACGTTTGTATTCACTTCACGTCCATATTCACCACCTTAATTAACAATCGCTAAGAGCCCAGTTTTCCAAATTTAAAGTTCACAAATGAAAGGATTTATATTTATGTAGCAAAGCGCAGTTTTGACGGTATTCTTTGCAAAATCAGGTTAATTACCGTTATGTTTAGTCCCAACTTCCCTTATCGAGAAGTAATTTATTTATTGACATGGGATTAAGACATAATATTGTAGATGTAAAGTATGCCGAGGGTCAGTGATTCAGTGATATGAACGAACGCTTTGATGGCAAGGGAAGAAGGAAGTGTGGATTAAAGGATCGTGCCTTTATCCTAGCCGGAACCGCCCTTCAACCTCGTTGGTCAGCTCTTGAGTAATTTTCGACATAACCAACGGATTATCACGTAGACATCACGCATCGACATAAATAACATTATGTGCATGGCCATAATGTTCGCCTATTTTTTGTATAATAAAAGTAAGGAAACGGCTGAATTTTGTACCTCGTAAATTGTACCGGTGAATTGTTTGTGTACCCTGACAAAATACTGGGGATTAACATGTGATCTACTAGTATCCCATCCAGGGGGTAGAAATACTCGCAGCAAGTCGCTTATACTGTAGAAACAGGAATCAAGCGCCGGTACCGATGAGCCATCTGGCTCCTCCGTCTCCTCGGATTAAAAACGGACAAGATATAAATAAAATAGCTATATTTTAAGTTTCTTTCGAGCTTGAAATCGAGTTAAGCTGCAATGTTATGTAGATATAAAACATTACCAGTCTTTCCTTTTAGAGTAAAGAACCAAAAGGCAAGGCAGAATTCAGTTGCGCTGCTTGTGGCTAAAAACAAAATTAACATAACTATAAGAAGATATTTTGGACAGATCAGACAGCCATGTTAAATTAATTTATGCAATACGTGAAGATGCTATTAGCGCTCTGATTGGCCAATGAACTATGATTATATATATTTTCAAGTCAGTATGCGTTGTTGAGGTAATATCACTGGGGCTTTGTCCACTCTCTCTTGGCTCTTGTCGGGGTATTGAATATTCTTTTTCGCCCAGAATTACTACGCTTTCCACCGTGTCCGCCGCCGCCACTAGTCGACGCCATTTTGGATTTGGCAACTCAAACTTGAAAACGTCAGCCTAACCTTTTCAAGTTCGACTCGCGAGACGGGCGCATGCGTCCTTGTGACAGTGTCCCCTTAACTAGATACTGAATCCATAACAACTGACCAGCACTGCTGACAACATATGTAAAAGTGTTGATAGGACGAATTAATTGAGAAGTATGATCGGAAGAGATGGGTGACGACGCTTAGCGGCTTTGAACGCAGTGCATGTAACCTCGTTTTGAAACCGAACATTTTTCAAATGGTAAGTGGAAAGGTACATCATGTACATTACCCGGCGCAGTCTCCAACGAAAAGTCATCCAAGAAAAAAAAGCGAAATAAGCTGTAACTTTGCGATTTGTATTCTTGCCCAGAACTGTTTAAAATAAAAACTGACGTGAAACTTGTGAACTGATTGTCGGAGCTTTAAGAAATGACTTATTAGTTCCTTCAAGATATGTGACTGAAAAAGTACGATTCGCTTTTCCGTGCTAGTGACCAATATAACCACCTGCCGTCTATTTGTCTGTTGCAAATTTGTAATCTCGAGATTTTTGCCGCTGAACTGAAAATTATGTCTTCTTTGTCTTCTATGTCGAGTGCTATAAATATTCCAAAAATAGAAGATTATTTCCTATGTCCTATAAGGACGTTTAAAGTAAAATAGAAACTGATGGGCCATATGAACTCGCTATATCTGGCAGTTTTTCGGTGTGCATTATTTCCTTCCAGTAGAAAATGCCAAAACGTCTATCTGCTGTACACAGTACCCAGTGAAACCTTATATAGCAGTGCCAGAATCCGTTGATCCAATCCTGTACTTATTTCGTTACAACGTTTCACTTTCAAAGATCGTTCTTCCGTTCCATAATGAAAATGTTTTTAGAACAAACAAAGCAAACTGAAAACAATAAGCGGAATTATTCAAACACTGCTTCAGATATTACAGTATTTCTTGTTTGAACTAATTATCACTTTGCTTATACTTTTTGAGGTTACTCACACATAGATGACTAAAGAGCAAAGAAAATTTGTATGCTCAGCTTATGAATCTTATTGCAGATTGTTCCTAGTAATAGACGAATATTGTTAAGTAAAATATGTTACTGAATTGAATTTTGTACAAATGAACAAAAAGCCTCAAGCGTTACCTTAATCCATAGTTAATAGAGGGAAATGGTTATTGGAAATAAGTTCTTTGTTATATGTTTTTGTTCGCTATTTTGGGGGTTGACCGGGCACAAAACCTGACAAAATACAATAGGTGGTTACGTGTGTTCAAGCAACTAACCAATAGAAACGTTGCGATTACGTAATTCATGCATAGTGTATGAGCGCAAAACAAAAGATGTGCACGGTCATGGACCTTCCAACATATATCTTGGCCTCTTTGTTTGCCCCTTGAAGTTTGCCGGTTTCATAGCCATTTCCCTCGATTAACTATGCTTAATCTTCGAAACGCATTTAGCAAAATAATGTTGCGCATCTTTCTGGCATTTATTGTGTGCAACACGACATGTGTCGTTTTTAAATGATGTACCCATGAAAACCAATCCTTCAACTTATGGTGAATATACGTTTGACGTAAGATTGTCTCTCGACTCCATATATGCTGCTCTGGTAAGTGTAAAAGCAATGTACATAATTTGTGCCCATGATTGTAAGGAAATTTATAGAGCTGAAATTCATAACTGATAAAGATAGCGGGCAAAACATATTTCCTCATTTTAAAACAATGTTTTTCAGCTGTCTTTCATTAACTCTACTATTGTGATGAAAACGAATATTTATTTAATGATTTTCGATTTCGATAAAAGCTCATTAAAAAAGAAAATATTGCTCTGAATGTTATTCATAAGAAGCAAGGTTATGAATGAAACCATCAAGCCGATTTACTCCGAAATGATGTGCTTCTTATCATTAATTAATGAAATTTAAATTAATATAAAGAGGCAGTTGGAAGTTTAGACTAATGAATTTACTTTCAAATTTTTTTTTGAAAACAGCCTCATCATGCATGGTATGTTGTTTTGGTCATTTCTGCCCATGTTAAACTGTGCTATTATATTGTTATTTACACATGAATATTTTAGTTTCATGTTTTTCAACTAGCTTGGAAGAATAACGTGATAATATGGTTTCTCTCAAATGCAGTCAACGACAGAAGGTTCATAAAAGTTCAGTTTTGAATGTTGGCAATCAAGCTATGTCGGTTATGAAAATGAAATAATTACTCGATGTCAAAAGAAACAAAAAATGTGGACTGACTCTTTAACAATGTGTATGTCGCCATAAAATCCGGATGTCAATGATTATTTGGACTAGACAAAAATAAAATAAATAAAACGAACTGTCTTTGTCGGCGGAGGTGCATGTTTTATTCAACGTATATTTGCATAACCTGCATGCAAAGCAAATACACTTTATATGCCTTTCAAAAACAGGTTTCGTTTGATTTTACCAAATATTCCTTTCCAAGGCTCTGTATTCATTTTATAAAGTGCAGTCGTTTTCAAACAGAGAAAAGTTAGATTATGGAATAAATAAACTTAACTAAACTCGACATTCAGATACAAATTCAAATCCCAAGTGGAATTTGTCTTTATGGAGCTGATTGTTGTTTGGTCTACATTTTTCGATTCAAGTTCAATCGTTTAAAAATGAAACTGTGAAGCAATACTGAATATAACAAACACAGTAAAATCCTGGAAACCACCTGCATAAATATCCTTGCAATTTTAACAATGAATTGAATATTCAATTTGTCTTGTGTCGTTTCTGTGTTTCAACCAACTCATGTATATCTCAGCAACACTCAGAACCAAAATGCTATTACACACAATACAGTCAACTGTCTCCAAGACGGGCATCATCGGGACTGGCACCAGCTGTCCGTCTTAGAGAGGTGTCCGGCTTATAGATAGTTTAGATAAAGTACAATGACTGAAAAACGGCACGCAGGGACCAACGCCAGGAGTCTTGCAGAGGTATCCGTCTTATTGAGATGTCCGCTAAGAGAGAGTTGACTGTACTACTAAAAGTAAAACGGCTATAAGCTAAGCTGCTTTACTTACCTTTATTTCTAGTAAATAAGGAGTACAAGAAATTTGCACGAAATGTTGCTGATTATTCTTTGAAGCAACAGGCCTAAATGTCAACCGTAATAACTGCTCCAACGGCGGTCACGTTTTAATAGCTAACATGGCGAACTTACCTCTACAAGTGTACATTTTTGACGGATGTCCTTGCTCTTTCGCTTTGAAAAAGTTTTTACTTAATTGCTCTTCAAAATACACCGCCTTTTAATAAAGCAAACAGAGGCAATTTTCCCTTCAATTGTTATAATTTTTAGTGTTCAACTGAAGAATAATGAATATTACAAAGTCTTGAAGTTTTTTAGAAGGAGAAGTAAGCTAAGTACAAATATAAAATAAATTTCATATTACATGCATTTAAAGGTGAGTTAATGAACTCTCGGAAGAGGAGCGAATTCTAATTTAGTGTTTTATATATATTATTTCATAAAAATAATGGTTAAACTGAATTTTCTCGCAAAATTATTATTTGTTTGGGTATTATTTAATCTGGTTCCAAAAATGATTTCTTTGTTGTTGCCGTGTTGAAGTCAGTATTGTTATTGGCATTCGGAACCGTGTAAAGGCTTTTTGATGATTGATTGGTGAGTTGTCAATCTCTTGAGTCTATTGATTCAGGTTCTCTGTAAAAATACTATTAAATAATATCCAACCAAGATTATCAGGGAACACTTTGTTATGTCAATTGTTTGGTCACGTTTTCATGGCAACGTGCTTTTTCAGCTTAATTTTCGGTTATAATAACACTTTTGGTTTTTATGAAGAGTTTCTTCAAAAATCTTGATTTTGATTTTTTTCAAAACAATTTTGGAGATTTGTTACATTTGTGAAAAATCCTGAAATCCAAAATGGCGGATATACGATGGTGGATACGCCGAGACTTTGACCGTTAATATCTTTTTTAAGATTGAAGTAAAAGCCGCCAAACATTTCTACTTTTCCTAAAATTTAACTGGGAACAATTTTGTATGACCTGTCATTGTTCACCGAACTTGCTGTTACCATGGCAACCATATTTTGACAGGCGTGTTTCTCCAAATTTGGAATTTTAATGTTTTTAAGGAAGAAAATATATTTCTGGCAATAACTTTTACCTTTTTCATTATTTTAGCATTATTTTATTGGTTTTGCTTACTTTTGAGTCATTTTTGGTGGTTTTCTGACGTTTTGGATAAATCAAGAAATCCAAGATGGTGGCTGTTCGGAAGTCATGACGTACTGATTTCTACGTCATGTGACGTCATGAATCTCGATACGGACCTTCAGATTGGGGTACGAGTACGAGAACGAGTACGAGTACGACTTTTTAAACCTGTTGCGCATCCTCAAGATCATCACGTGTCACGCCAATCTCCGGCCAGAACCCACACTTCTACTGGTCAGTTACAGGGAAGAGCGAGGGCTCTGGGAACAATATTTTTGAAAGTAGGAAGTCGTACTCGTACTCGTTCTCGTACTCGTACCCCAATCTGAAGGTCCGTAATCTTGGTGAAACGGAGGGGGGTGGAATCCGCCCCCGCCGGTCGGAAAAGACCAAAAAAGCCCGGTCTGAATAGGGTTAAGACACCATATAAAGGCCCGATCAAACGGTCACAACATTTGTCACAACATTCTCACAAAATTTGTTATGAGCCGATGTTGAGACCGTTTGACCACCCCTCACAACAATGTTGTGAGGTGTTGTTACATGTTGTGACGAGTTTGAATTCTCTTAAACTTTGTCTCAACATCTTCACAACATTTCTTTTGTTCTTGAAATGTTGAGAGGCCGATTGATCGGGCATGGTCACAGCATCTCACAACATGTCACAACAAATGTTGTGAGAATGTTGTGACAAATATTGTGACCGTTTGATTGGGCCTGAAGTTTCATTACTATAGAATGCATACTTTTGGAGATACATAGGGGGTAGGGGGAGGGAGGGGTGACACTTTTTGCCCCATTCAGGCACGTCTAAAAAGCCCAGACAAAATAGTGTTTTACAGTCAAACTACTGTAACCGCATTCTCGTCCCCAGAGGCCACGATCCTTTTGGTCAGCACCAAGAATCGAGACCTCTGGCCGGAACCAATTTGTTGAACATGCGCAGAGTACTCGTTCTATATTCTCAGCCAATCAGATTTGTCAGATTTGACGGTAGTCCGCGATTCGCGGACTTCCGGTTACTCTGCGCATGCTCAACAAATTGGTTCCGGCCAGAGGTCTCGATTCTTGGTGCTGACCAAAAGGATCGTGGCCTCTGGGGACGAGAATGCTGTAACCGGGGCCACCCAGACAAAGTTAACCAATCACAGGGCAGAACGGGAACAATACATTCCAACATTTTTGAATTGAGCCAATCCGATGTCGAGTACAGAACAATGAAATTGCAACTTGTTCGTTCGCGATGAATACAGATGAATGAAATTTTGTGCGGTTCTACGAGGGTTGTACGGCGTGGATTTTCGATTTCGACCCTTTTTCTTTGACTAGTTTTAGCAGTACGATTTGTAAGGAAAATATATGCGAGTCAATGAACGAGAAACTCCAAACTGCGTGAAAACTGGGAATGCGACGGCTGCACAGTATGTTTCCTCGAATAAAAGTGCGTGGCGGATTTGAAATAATTTGTTCGCTCTTGACAAATTCAAGTTTTCTCTGCCGCGTCAACCGGCTGAATAGTTACGCATGTCGGGATTTTGGCAGTACCATTAATTTGGAAAATAAATACACTTGATGCCAGCGAGAGAAGACTTTATATTCCAAACTGCATAAAGTCAGTGAACGCGACGGCCAATAGTTTCGACAAAGTGCGTGACGGATTTGAAAACAACGAAAGCACGGCTTGTTTTACCAGCGTGATGAATTCAGTTTTTATACATTGTCGGATATTTGATTTCCACTTTCTTCCACGCGCTGGGTTTTATTTTGTCAGAACAATTTGGCTGAAATTAAAAAAATAAGTGAAAGAGAAATTCAAAATTGCATAAAAAGAGTGTCGGCTGTATATTTGAAGTTTCGGCAAAGTGAATTGTCGCGAGAAAGAACTCAACCGCCGGAGTAGAATATTTTGCCGGCAGAGTTTGAATCACGTTTCGTAACGGCGAATTCTTTATTACAGTTATTTCTGATCGCATGAGTATTGTCTGATTTGCGTTGAACTTTCGAAACTGTTTCGAATCCTTTCGGAAAAATTACTGAGAAAGAAGCCAACTCAGTGCTAGTAAAATCGCTTCGATCTTTCCGAGAAAAGTCCTGACTGTTCTAGGGAAAAGTCCCGAATTTTCTTGGAAAGATCGAAGCGACTCTGTGTCTGATCTACTAGCACTGAGTTGGCTTCTTTCTCTCATGCGATCAGAAATTCGCCGTTACGAAACGTGATTCAAACTCTGCCGGCAAGGAAATATTATACTCCGGCGGTTGAGTTCTTTCTCGCGACAATTCACATGATTTTCAAATATACGGCCGGCACTCTTTTTATGCAATTTTGAATTTCTCTTTTACTTATTATTTTAATTTCAGCCAAATTGTATTGACAAAACCCCGGCAATGTATAAAAACTGAATTCATCACGCTGGTATAAAACAAGCCGTGCTTTCGTTGTTTTCAAATCCGTCACGAGCTTTGCCGAAACTATTGGCCATCGCGTTCACTGACTTTATGCAGTTTGGAATATAAAGTCTTCCCTCGCTGGCATCAAGTGTATTTATTTTCCAAATGGTACTGCCAAAACCCCGACATGTGTAGCTATTCAGGTTGACTCCGTAGAGAAAACTTGAATTTGTCAAGAGCGAACAAATTATTTCAAATCCGCCACGCACTTTTATTCGAGGAAACATACTGTACAGCTGTCGCATTCCCAGTTTTTCACGCAGTTTGGAGTTTCTCTTTCATTGACTCGCATATATTTTCCTTCCAAATCGTACTGCTAAAACTAGTCAAAGATAAAAGGGTTGAAATCGAAACTGATCCACGCCGTAGAACTGCACAAAATTTCATTCATCTGTATTCATCGCGAACAAACAAGTTGCAATTTCATTGTTCTGTACTCGACATCGGATTGGCTCAATTCAAAAATGTTGGAATGTATTGTTCCCGTTCTGCCCTGTGATTGGTTAACTTTGTCTGGGTGGCCCCGGTTACAGTAGTTTGACTGTAACACATTTAAAAATGTGTTTAATAGCAGCTGGTTACAGCATAGTGTAAAGTAACGAGATTCCTTTCATTCATAATTTTGGATGGAAATGATTCCTTTGGGCTTGCTGATGAAACTGAATTGACATTAATCTGTCATGGCCCATCAAACGCCAATCAGTGAAGTGAAAAATTGTAGTGTGTCTGGGTTTCTTTTGTTTTGTTGTTAAAGATCATAAACGGTCGTCAAATGCAACAAATAAAGATTTTCAAGGAGAATATATTTAACCTGCCATATGCATGGTCCGTGCATCCCGAACCAGAGGACAACACGAGGCAAACTGTATTTTAATATAATACGCCAGAATCAATCTCAGAATCAATTTATGCTTTCTCTAAAGAAGTTGTGTTTAACTGTTAAATTGAAGAAACCCTCAAAGATAAAGAAGAGGAAACCGATATATACAGCCAAAGTTAGTCAAGCCCTTTGGAGAAAAAGCTGTACTCTGTTGTTTGTCAATTTACCACCAAACTATATTTTAGTCGAAGGTGTACAGGAATTGAGTATAGGCTAATGTTAATGAGCAGTGGGCGCTTATATTCGGAGGGGCTTATATTATTCAGGATATTTGGGGTATTTCAACACAGCACCGGCACTGAGATATATTTTGTATCTGGTCTGGGAAGTGAAGCCTTGAAAAGAAATAAGGGTTTCATACAGAGGGCCACGGAATTAGGCTTAAACACCGTTGTTGTCTTCGAATTCAATTTTCTTCAATGTTTTGTTACTTTATGTTTAAGGCGAAATGACGACAAATAGCTTGAAAAAACAAATAAGTAAAATAACAATCAAGCACATCCTTGACGCTTACATATATTGCACTGCATACCGTTAAGTTCCGAAAGTAACGACCCTCCAAAAGTAGTGACCTCGAAACTAGTTTGACTTTCTCAGGTCAATACAATAGAATACTCTGCTCTGATTTAAATGCTTTAATTCTTTTCGTCTCTAAACAAAACTAGAACGATTCATGTTATGTTTATGCTCACAGTGATTTTATACGATTGTAGTAAGATGGATTGGCCCATATACGGTACAAATGTTAGCTGCCCGAAAGTAAGGACCTCCCTAAAGTAGCGATATGAAAAGGTTACTAATTAAATCCGAAAGTAATGAGTTCGTTACTTTCGGAACTTTAGGGTATAAAAACAAACAAAGAAACAAACAATCAAGCAAAAAATAACCAATTTATTAATTACTATAGAAAAGAAAAAAAAAATAGACATATAAAAACAGCATAATCCGGCAAAGTAAATGATAGAGATTTTTCGAAGATTGGTTTTCTGAATCAGATAAATTAACCGCCAAGCGAGTATGCATATTTCTTGGCTTGGATGAGCCTCGCCCATTAGGAGATTGTAATGGCGAAATAACATCCTGCAGGGAGGCAACAAGAAATAAAAGCATGAACCTTCAAACTTGTAATTTTTACGTGGCTGCTAGGAAATATTTTTTATTGTTATATAGCTGGAGTTTCGTTGGACCTAACGCGCGCTCTTATTGGTTGGTTTTTGGTCACGTGGTATAGGCTAAAACCAAATGTAGCCCGCGCTGACAACAATTCGAAAATTGCGGGCTACAATACAAAACTCATACTTTCCCAGAGTTGAACAGAATGACTTTTCGACAGAGGGTTGAGTGGTTAGGCACGTAGTTACATCGTGACAAAAGGTGGTGTGATGTTTTTGCCGACCCGCTTCACATGGTTGGGTAAGCGCGGGAAAAATCCGCTTGCTGTGTATCGACTGCATCGAGGATGTTTTAAAAATCGAGCCGCCGGTAAAGAGGAGTTTTTCAAACCTCTCAGGTCTCTCAGCTGAAGAAATTAGTCGTATGGTTGCCGAGAAAGATTCCAAATATTCTCAAAAGGTAAACGTTTGCCTCTGCCTTGATCAAGCTGTAAATCATAGTCGGAGTATTTTTTAGCTTGAATCAGATTTGTTTGTTCGCTTCGGTGTGTATTTATTTAAAATCCTTTGGCGTTTTTTGCTCATGATCTAAAATTGTCTTCTCAGTCTTGCTTGTTGCTATATATGTTGTTGCTTGTTGCTATATGTTTTCCCTCGAATCTCGATGTTTCCCTCGACTTCGTCTCGGGAAACATCGAGATTCTCGGGAAAACAAAACTAACTGTTTCCCTCGGGACCAGTCATTAAGTGTATACAGTATTATTCCATTTTTAGCAAAAAAAGAAACAGTTCTTCAACCTTCCCAGTGTGCTTGTATTTATTTTCTATTTCGATGTATTTATTTTTTTGTCGGATTTAGGGGGTGATTATATATATGTTAGTCACCCAATCCACGGCTTGGATCCGCCCCTGAAGTGATGCACATGAACAATAATAAATCATACAAAGTTTCAAATGGTGGTGCATTGTCGTAGTTGAAAGAGAGACGGGACCCAAAAGAAAATTAAAATTAGTTATTTGCTTTAAATATGTAATCTAATTTTATTTTATGTTATATATGTCGTAGTTTAAAATGAATTTTAGATCAAAATGATTTCAAACCAGTTAATTTTTATTTTTCTTTGTTCCAGATTTATTACCATAATCCTAAAACAAAGATAAATCAAAATCAAACTAGTTTGAAATTATTTTAACCTAACATCATTTTAAACTACAACATATTGTTAGCTTGTAGGAACGGAGGATACACGGGAGGTACTGAGAATCTGATGGCTCTTTATTCGATCAAAGCGTCTAACCAACTAAACTTACAAGTTTGGGTTCTTAGCTAAATAGTCAATTCGTAGACATGTTTGGATTTGCAACCGTGGGAATTCAAAAGACCTCCACGTAGTATTTGAATGCAAACCCGAACATGCCTACGGGGATAAGACAAATAACAAACCGAAGGTCCAATGAGCAATGCCCCAAAACGAAAACTAACCATAACTTTAGATTTCATGGAGGCCTTAGCCAAAATAGGAAGGACACCGAAACATAATTACCGTGGGAGCTATTGTTAAACGTTAAATCATGGAGCCAAAACGGGAAATGGGATTTGGATCCTAGAGGAGGTACACGGGGCCGAACTTGACTACTGGACCTCCATGGTCAATAACGAGACAAATAAATCGGTAACGCACACATTTAACTACTTAACATACCCCCCTTGTTAATTTCTGAATCGTCCTCGATTCAGCAACTAAATGAAAATTGTAGAAACATAGAAAAATGAAAAACAAAGCGGTATTTCGACCTACATTATTATAAGTATAAAAAGCTTGCGCAAGTAAATACTCAAACTTGAGTAAAGTGTTCGGTAGTCTTTAGTAATGAAACCCAAGGTTTCACAGTTCTTGTTTGGCTGGCAATAGGGCCAGGAAAGTGTCACGCATAATTAACACATAAACTTAAGTGGCATACTGAATAAACACGGTAATAAATTGAATAAATGTATATACAGGGCGATAGAAGAGGACTGACAGGGTCGTCCTCTATCGCTCTGAATGGATGGCAGATACGAGATGGCGACGCCTGAGCGCTACTCCGTTCGGGAGAGACCGTACCGAGGTCAAAAACTCTTGTAACGAACGGGAACGGTAAAGGAGGGAGGGGGAAACAAACTGGGCCAAAGAATACCGATTAAAGTATTCTAAGAGGAAGGATGCTAAAACGTCGTATCGTGCCTCTGCCATTTCATATACTAACTCTAAATAACTATAATATATATTGAATTGGGCATACTCTGGACGAAGTGAGTTTACAATGTAGTAAATAAACCGCTAACATGCGCAAAATTGAGAGCGGTAGGTTCTGTTATCACCCTAGAAAAACCCACTGATGGCATAGATACGACATACTGGCGGTTCATTATATAATAGCTATAACTAATTAGACTAAAACTAACAAAAATAAAATAGAAATAGAAATAAATGGTAGAAGTTTGAACACTGAGTGGTGTTCCAATTAATTCGAGTTCAATGTTCAGTGTTCTTCAGTGTTCTCGGCAATGTTCAGAGTGTCCAATGTTCAAATGGTAAAGTGTTCACAGTTCTTTAGTGGTGTTTTCTGTTATGGCGGTGGTCCTTTTTTTGACTGTTTTTTTACAATGTTTGCACATCTGACGGGCAGGGGTCGGGGTGTGACCAAGCTGATTATCTTGATTGTAATGTCCAGCTGTCCTGAAGGTATAGCGACAAGTTACACACAATATGATAAAGTTGGATAGTGACAAACCCAACGCGCCAAAAGCAATATACTCAGTCAAGGTAGACTCGGTTGTTTCTTCTATTTGATCTGTCATTCCATCTGCCTTTTCTATTGCTAAACTTAACTGACTGTCATAATACTCGAACAGTTCATCAAGGTCGTTAATGACGGTGCGGTTGATCACAATGGAAGGAGGAATTGAGAGTGACTCGTGGTGTAACTGCAATGGTGACAAGTCATTGGAATCTGGACTCCACTGGATATATGTAACAGTGTCAGTAGAAAACAAAGGTAACGAGACACTCAGACGTTCAGGACATGACGCTAGGTTCGTTTTTATTCCCTCAAAGCTTACATTGCATGGAAAATCGTAGACTGCTAATGGTGTGATATCCAACTGGCCATTGCTCGTATTGATTGTGCCAGAAGTTGTAGAAAGAAAGGACCTTCCGCCAAGATGAATCAGGGGTTGTAGATGATCACAGTTGGGCGCAGACAGGTGATTCCTCGGAAATGAAAGTTTCAGCTCTGGATTCCATGCAAAACCCAACCATTGCAAGCTAGTAACTGTTCTTAACACATTTGTAGGGCACAGAAAACCTAACTCGCTACTAAAACACCTATCTAATGCTTCGACTGACACTATCTGTTTAGAATTTGGACATGTTATTAAAGCAAGGTTTGTCTGTCGCACAGGACCAGTAAAACAAGTACCGGATAAATTGAATTTAAGCGGGGACAAACGTTCCACTACACAAAAGTTGTTTTTGTCCGTAATTTCCGGAACCCATGTCAAAATGTCAACATTCAAGTCACGGCCATCATGCTCAACATCAACCATTGGACTAGCGAGCACAGACAAACCTTCCTCTAAAGCAGCTACGGTCAACTTCAATGAAGGATCAACAGCCAGCTTTGCAGATAATTGGGAAGAAACAAATTGAGGTAAATCAGAATATCCGATTAGTGTTTTCTTATTCAATTGAGAAATCTGACTTAAAGTGTCCTGAATTTCAAAAAGTCTTAGAAATGCGGTAAATGCTCGATTTACTTCTGCGGAATATTTGGAAAGAAATTCCATTGTCATACTTTCATGACACCTAACAGAACGTGAAAAGAAGTTTAGTCGCTTCTGCCAATTAGAGAAAGTGGCATCAACTTTCTTCAAATCATCGGTCAAGACATCGAGTTTACTATTCATCTGATCCGTAATCTTAAATAAATATACGACTTTGCCGTTAACCACACGCGTTAACTGTTGGGAGGTGGCCATTGCTCGAGTCAAAGTTTTAAGAGTGCCTTTTAAATTTGCAACGTGGTTTGGTTCGCATTTATGACCTGTTGCTTTGTATATGGCTCTAAATAAACCAAACACTCCGGCATGACAAAGCCAATTAGAACGACGCGAGCGAACCTTTTGGGTCAACCACTGTCGCTCGTCAACAGAAAAACCACGGCAAGAACGCAAAGCCCATGTTTTACATTCAGAGATTGAACTTCGATAAGCCCTTGGACAAGACATTTCTGAAGTTTGACCGACTAAAAACTGGAAATATCTGGGTAAATACGTGTCACATTCAACCAAGGTTGAAAAACCTGGTAAAGATAATAACCGGCGAGTCACTTTTTGAAATTGACGAACTGTTCCAAGTAATTCATCAAAGAATCTACCGTAAAAGACAGAACACGAATTATTGGACATACGAAAATGTGCACCGAACTGAGGAAAATTCAACACTGTATGCACATTCAATAGCTTTGTATTATCATAAAAAGTTAACGGTTTCGGACTGTGAGTAATCATCAGTGAAGCAGGATAAAAAGTAACCTTCTGATTGAGCGAATCAAATTGCTGGCAGCTAGCAAAATGCAACAAAAGGCAAGTAACACTCAGTACAATAAGAACACGAATTAATGGCAATGGTTGGAATTTTGTCTTAGGATCCATCCCTTGAACAAACAACATGTGACCAGGCGATAAAAAGACTTGAAATCCTAGAGAACACCAGAAAAGAGAAAAATTACTAATATTGAAGACATCAAACATGTGATTGTTCAAAATTTTCAAGAAGACGTTTATCTAAAATATTCTCTCTGGGTTCCCACGTAGACTGATTTTTAGGGTATCCAACCCATTTAATCAAGTATTGTTTTTTTCCGTTAACAGTACGATGCTTAAGGATTTTCTCAGCGCTGAATACTGTTTGGTTGTCTATAACAATTTGCTGAGGATCTGTTTGAGACTGTACGTTTTGAGGCTCTGTTTCTGACTGTGACTGAGGAGTCGAAGAAACTTGAGGAACCTCTTCAGTACTAACATTCACGTCAACGGTTTGCTCTTTCTCAAAAGAATCTTCGGGAATGTCTGTTTCATTCAAATATGGCTCACTGGGGTCATCATCCAATGGTGGATTGATTGGCCTTTGTGCTGGATCGAAAAATGGTTTCATCCTATTAGCATGGACAGCGAAAGTTACCTTCTTATTATTGTTAGCCCGTAAACGATAATGTACGGGAGAAGGCTGTTCAACAATTCTATAAGGACCGTGCCAATTTAAAAGTAGCAACTTTTTAGAAAGTCTTTTTTTGGTCTTAGGTGTGTAAACCCAAACTGCTTGACCAACTTCAAAATCAGGTTGCTTAGAATTTCGGTCATAATACTCCTTCATTTTCTGTTGAGAACGCTGCAAATTTTCCCTGGCAATGTTTTGTGCTAATTCTACCTTTTCTACAATGCGCTTACGATACTCCAAAACTGATGTTGTTGCGTCATCCGACACTGGGGGCAAAAATTTCACATCAATTGGTAACCGAGCCTGGCGTCCGTAGAGAACGAAGAAAGGTGTATCCCCAATTGCATCTAAAACAGATGTTCTATGCGCAAATAGAACAAGGGGCAGGAAATCATCCCAGTCTTTCTGATTTTTCGCCACATACATTGCAAGAGACTGGCACAAAGTTGAATGAAACCTTTCCACAAGACCATCTGTCTGGGGGTGATAACTTGAGGTATTTACCTTTCGGATTTGAAAAACCTTACATACTTCTGCGATAAGTTTAGATAAAAAGTTCGTTCCTCTATCAGAAAGTAAGGCCACTGGGGCTCCATGTCTAGAAATGATTTCATCGACCAAAAGGCGGGCTACAACGCTAGCCTCCACACTGGGAACTGCAAAAGCTTCGCACCAACGAGTCAAATAATCGCTGAATACCACAATATACTTGTTATTTCTTTTAGATGCTATAAACGGTCCTAAAATATCTACCGCGACTCGATCAAACGCATTTTCTACCGGGAGGGGCAGCAAAGGGGCTCTCTTGGAATTTCTAGGGGACTTCCTCATTTGGCAACTGGTGCATGACTTGCACCAATACTCAATGTCCTTAAACATGCCCTTCCACCAGTATCTTTGCTTAACCTTTTCGAATGTTTTGTGTACGCCAAAATGGGCACCAACTATATGATCGTGCAAATTTGACAAGACTTCAAATCTCATTGCCGGTGGTACCACAAGTTGAGAGAACGAATCTCGAGCGCTACGCCTTTGATTATAATCAAGGTGGTAAAGTAAACCATCCTGTCCTAAATAATATTTATCACTTGTAAGCAAAATTGTTCGCGCACATTTATCATCGAGAGGCAAAACATTACTTTCTAAGTAATCAAGGATGTCACAAATCTCAGGGTCACTTCTTTGCATTTCTCGAGTTTTTGCCACCTGAGGGTCCTCTCTCTGGAGTGAACTTAACTCACAAGTTTCGTAAGGGCGTATGGATAAACTATCTGCGTTACTATGTTCTTTACCAGGTCTGTGTACAATATCGAAATCATGCTGTTGAAGCAATAAGGACCATCTAGCTAAACGACCAGTTGCATCTTTCACATTCATTAACCAACGAAGGGAGCTATGATCAGTTATTACAGTGAATTTATGACCAAACAAGTACGGTTGAAATTTCTTAATTCCTTCGACTAAAGCGAGTGCTTCCCTTTCGGTAGTACTGTAATTTTTTTCTGCGCTATTCAGACCACGTCCATTGTAGGCGATAACAACTTCTCTTCCGTTTTGATTCTGCGCAAGGGTGAAGCCTATTCCAGTAGAGCTTGCATCAACAAATAGCAAAAACGGCTCCTTAAAATTTGGATATGCTAAAATAGGAGCAGAAACTAAGGCACGCTTGAGCTTGTCAAAAGCACCAGCACATGATTGAGTCCAGACAAACTTCACTCCCTTTCTAGTTAATGCACTTAGAGGGCTAGCAACCATTGAAAAACCTTTCACAAAACGTCTGTAATAATTTGCTAGTCCCAAGAATGACCTTAATTCCTTCAAATTTTTTGGGGTGGGGTAATCCTCTACTACGCGTGCTTTACTTGGATCTGGACTTATACCCTGAGGAGTAATCACATGTCCAAGATATTCTACCTTCTGCTTAACAAAACTACATTTCTTTGGATTCAATTTTACATTAGCTTCACGCAGTCTTCTAAACACCTCTTCTAAATGTGATAAGTGCTCTTTGATTGATTTAGAAAATATAATGATATCATCGATGTAAATTAATGCGTAACGATACTCTAAACCTCTTAAAATGTGTCCCATAAGCCTTTGGAAGCTAGCTCCCGAGTTCGTTAAACCGAAAGGCATAGCCAAAAACTCGTACAAACCGTTATGTGTAGCAAAAGCTGTCTTCTCACGAGCAGACGGATGAAGACGAATTTGCCAGTAACCTGATTTTAAATCAAGAGTAGTAAAGTACTGAGTACCACTCAAGGCATCTAATGTATCAGAAACCAAGGGCATAGGGAAACTATCCTTTCTAGTAACAGCATTAATTTTCCTGAAATCAATGCAAAACCTAAATTGTCCATCTTTTTTCTTTACTAAAACAACAGGACTACTCCAGGGAGAGACAGACTCTTGAATAATTTCTCTTTTTAGCATGTCACCTACTTGACGATCAATCTCTTGTTTATTCTCCGGAGAGGTCCTATAGGGCCTTTGCTTA
This sequence comes from Desmophyllum pertusum, assembly GCA_029204205.1. Classification (NCBI taxonomy): domain Eukaryota; kingdom Metazoa; phylum Cnidaria; class Anthozoa; order Scleractinia; family Caryophylliidae; genus Desmophyllum; species Desmophyllum pertusum. The sequence goes on along the minus strand of MU827790.1, from coordinate 137,797 downwards.
ATTGGAATTGCATCCCCTGTATCAATTGTATGTTGAACAAGAGATGTTCTACCTAATTGATCTTCTGGAAAAGCAAATACATCACGATATTTCCTAAACAAATTTCGAAATTCAGTTCTCTCTGCATCACTCAAAACACTATCTGATAAATCAGGGAGATCTGAATAATCACCTTGAGGTGGTTGGTTTTCAGGACTATCCGACTGCAAAGAAGGTGAAAAGCTATCACAAGTTGTATTATCAAGCTCAAAGGCTGCAATGTCATGATCAACCTCCTCAAAATTTGCCAACCTTGTCCTACGGAAAATCTTAACAGGTTGAGCCGAAGGGTTTACTATTCTAATTGGTATTGTACCATCCTCAGTAACCTTGACCAGTTCTGAGGCTCCGAAAATGGAATAACGATGAGGTAGATCCAACCTAGGAACAACAAAGCCACTTGCCAACTTCTCATTTGGCAATGTATTCAATTTCCCGGGAACTATAATTTCTGACTCCGGGGAAATCACAAAAGAAAAATCAGCATGCACTGAGCAAACAAAACTATCATCACAATCAGAGTCAGTTGTCTCTACACCTTGAAAGGGTAAAGGGTCCTTTTCTGGAGAAAAACAGACAACACCGCTTTCAAAATCAAGTTTCGAACAAAATTTCTGAAGGAAATCTCTCCCAATGATTATATCATAAGCCAAATCTTCAATGACATGTACTTGAAAAAGAAAATTTTCGGATTCTATAACGAAATGCATTGATGTCCTTCCTAAAGTATTCAAGGGAGAACCGCTCACTGACGTTACTTTCCCTGAACCGGAAGTATCTAAGCTAGGATATGACTGTCGTAAACACTCACGCCATATTTTAGCATTTACTGCCGTGATAGCAGCTCCTGTGTCAACAAGGCAGCCAAAACTATAACCCTCTATGCTAATTGGTATAACAGAGCTATCAGCTACAAAAGGAAAACAAATGCTGTCAACTGAGTCAGCAGTCACGCCAGTCACAGGGTGACTTTTAATTAAATTATCATCAAGAGAAGTCTCAAGCAAAGGAGAACTACGCTTGACTTCCGTTTCTACTTTGCTGAATTTATCGTTTACATCACCTAAAACTGGAGAGTCTAAAAGTACATCATCATCAACTGGGTCAATATTCACTTTGCTATGTGATACGGGGACATCCGGATCAACAACCTTTTCCAAAACAGCGTTTGTAACAAAAACATCGTTAGCAACGACCTTACTAACAATAACATCACTATTGTCCAAAGTCTCGACAATATTAGCTTGAACTTCTTCACACGCCGACTTCTTTTCTTCACCAGTGGCGACTTTAAAAATATGAGAATCCTCCTCTTTTGAGGATTCATAAAAACATACCGGTATTTTATTTGCATTAGACGAAATACATAAACCTGACGAACCAGCGCCGGAATGTAAACACCCATGCTTGTTTTGGCAAACGCGGGGTGCCCCATTGACCATAAAAACAATTTTTGTTAAGACTCCTTCTAATAACTCCAGTAACTTAATAATAATAGCAAGAACAAGTGCAAGAATAACAACAATATTACTTTGCAGTGAAGTGGTTTGTTTTGGCGAATCTTCACCACTAACGGAACTACGTGATGTAAACATTATAGATGATTGTTTTGGCGAAACATCATGAAAATCTAAGGTATCAGCTTTGGGAACGAAATTACTACAATCTTTTTCAAGAGGTTCAACAGACCGCACACTGCTAAAAGCATATTTATCAGCCCTGCGCAATCTAGTCGATACATCTTGATCATCTTTCAGAATTCCGGAAGCCCCTACCACGGGTTTATTTCGAAACGAGACAGGGGCAGCTTTCAGTTTCCCTGGGGGGGATTCCAACCAAAATTGTTTTGACCCCTCTGTTGATAATTGTTTTGCCTATAACCCCCACGAGATGGGATCCTTGGATCCGGTTTTTCGCGACAATAATAATGCAAATGACCTTTTCTTCCACAATTATAACAGATCGCTTGACTTGTGGGTGTTCGAGTCTGAAATCCCCTTGTTTGAAAATTTGGGTTGCTACGTGGCTGAAATTTTTCAGGTCTAGGCGTATCCTTACCCACGGACTGTAATTCCTCTCTTATTATTTGCCTCATGTCGGATTTATCAAAGTAAGCGCCCTGTTGACCGACAGCGCCAATTGTTTTTTCCTTTGGCGCGACAACCTTTGACAGTTCTTCCAAAATTTGAGACGAGGCCACTTTAGCGTCAAACTCTGGTTTCTTTTCTATGCCGGCCAATACAGACTCTTTCAATTTTGCGAAATTTTCTGCTGATTGTAAACTTTCCGGCTGTTGTAAAACAACATACTCCCGAATTTCTGGTTTAAGGCCTTGCACAAAATAGTGAGTCCACTCTGTTCTGGGTAAATCTAATCTTGCGCAGTGCGTACGTTGGCTATACGAATAGTCAGCGACAGACTCTTTGTCTGATTGGCGGCGCTGACCAAGCGCTTGTCGAATGCGCCATTCACTTGCTCCTGAAGCAAAATGTTTGATTAACGCTGCAGCTAAATCGTCGAAAGACATTTCATCCGGGGCTTCTAAGGTTTTGAACCAATCACTTGCATGGCCTTTCAGGTACAGAGGAAGGCCTAAAGCCAAATTAGAGTCGCGCCATCCATTTAGACGAGCGGCACGCTTATAATTACTTACAAACTCATGCGGATCGTCGGATTCATCGCCCCTAAACACCGGAAATGCAACTGATAGTTTCGAAGTTGACCCACTTGTTTGCGAACTAAGCGCAGTTTTCATTCGTTCTACTGCATCGCGCAGTTGAGAAACCTGATCATCCATTTGCTCAGAAAGCACTAGAGAAAACTGACCTACACTTCCAAGACTGAGGTCGTCTAAACCGGGATTGCGCTCGTCGCGTTCCGAGCCTCGTTCGACGTTTTCGTAAATGTCTTCGTTGGCCAAACTATGATGACCGCTCTCAAAAATTACTTCTTCTTCTTCCGAGTCAGAGCTATGGTCACCAGCGCACCAAGAAAATTCGGAACCCTTGGGGTGGGGATTACGTTTTCCTGTACCAGGGCGGGCAATTGCGTTTCTGCCTGTGGCGCACTAATTGACCTTCTCAAAGCTCGGAGAGACTGAAAAAGTGTTTTCCTTTGTGGATGCGCTGGGGGAGGAGCAGGCCATGCAAAATTATCAGCTGCAGAATTAACCTCCTCGGCCTCGTTTTGTTCGGCCAGGGCTCTAGTTCTTTGCCTAGTAATCAGGATTGCGGTGAAACGAATTTGGGCCGAACCAGGTCTCCCAATTGAAATAAAGAAAACGAAAGGTATATGCCAAAATTAATAGAAATGAATAGAAAACACTAAACGAAGGCACAAAAATCGACCAGTAATCATCCCTTGAAATTGACACGTCACGACATAACATTACTATTTAGTCAATTCAATTATTCGATCTATTCTCGACAGAGAATCAAACTAAACTTACTAAAATTAAATTTACAAAAATCCCATTTTAACAAAATAACATTAACAGAGCTAGCTTGCAACAGAAAGGAATGTACATGAAAAGGAGCATAGTTCCACACTTACAAATCAAATAGGGTTCTCCACCACTGTTAGCTTGTAGGAACGGAGGATACACGGGAGGTACTGAGAATCTGATGGCTCTTTATTCGATCAAAGCGTCTAACCAACTAAACTTACAAGTTTGGGTTCTTAGCTAAATAGTCAATTCGTAGACATGTTTGGATTTGCAACCGTGGGAATTCAAAAGACCTCCACGTAGTATTTGAATGCAAACCCGAACATGCCTACGGGGATAAGACAAATAACAAACCGAAGGTCCAATGAGCAATGCCCCAAAACGAAAACTAACCATAACTTTAGATTTCATGGAGGCCTTAGCCAAAATAGGAAGGACACCGAAACATAATTACCGTGGGAGCTATTGTTAAACGTTAAATCATGGAGCCAAAACGGGAAATGGGATTTGGATCCTAGAGGAGGTACACGGGGCCGAACTTGACTATTGGACCTCCATGGTCAATAACGAGACAAATAAATCGGTAACGCACACATTTAACTACTTAACAATATATATTATCAAATTTACCTCAGGGCAGTTGAGAAATGCCATTTCGAAAGAATCTTTGAATGCAGGGTTTTCCATGTGGGACATCTGGTATGTTCTGCTTCAAATTTGTCTTTCGTTAGCTAACGACAAAAAAAGCATCAAATAATAATTTCAGTCCATGAAATATAGATATTTCACATTTTTGACACAACCAAGAGCATAACTACAATCGTGGTCAAAACTGTTGAGACATTTTACCAAATTCCAAACAATTTGAGTACTACAGCCTATTCGTTCAACATCCCTCCCCCATTTCAATGTTGTCGCGTTGTGAAAACGATGTTAAATCGAAGCAGGATGAATTGGCAGCCCCATGAAACAACATTGAGCAGGGGGAGAGGGGGATAAAAATATTTCTACCCGCACGTTGGTTAAGTGACGTATGAAAAGTGTGTGATATTCATTTGTCTCAATTGGTTTTGACCACGATTGTAGTACTACACAGTTCAAAAGTAATATAATGTGAATGAGTAAATTCTATTGTTATAATAAATATAGCAAAAACGTACAAAATATATAAGGCGATATTTGTTTACTCGGTGGTCCTTGATTTCCAAATTAGCATAAATTTATCGAAAATTTAGTCCAACAAATCAGTTAAAGATGCAATAGATTGTTAGCGACTGTCCTATTTAGTAAATAAATAAATTTGAGAAGAGCATTTTAAAACTGTCAAATCTAAAGACGTGCATAAGAAATGCCACAGCCACGTCTATAAGTGTTGCAACTTTTGAATGCATCGTTTGAAGCAGCTTTTTTGTCGACTACATTTTGCATTTTTGCATATTCTTCTAGTTATGCTATCTGTTTATTGATCGGATGAATTTTAAATGCTAGATGCAAACGATGACGTCACCAAAGATTGCCCTATACATATTACACTGACGGGGTTATCCTGGATAAATATTATGTTATTATTATTATTATTATATCGCTTTGGATGGATGAAAGAAATGACGGTACACGCAAATTGGAAGACATTTGAATTGTTGCTTGCTTTGAATTAAAATTATAAGTAATTAAGTAGTCTTCACGAGATGAGACGATCTTGAACAATTATTTATTGTATGTTATTCCAATATAAATAGTCATAACATACTTTCACTTCAACAACTTTACTCTTAGCATGGCTGCGTAAGGAAAATCGCATCTTTTCTAAAAGAGAGTACATTAAATTTTAACATTTTGAATATAATAAAATTATAATATTTTATGATCAGATAATCATATTGCCCTTGACTCTCGTTTACTTTGTAATCATCAGAATGAGGTCACTCGGATAATCAAATTCTCCAAAATAATATATAGCGGTATTTACCCTTTACAAACATTAAGTACAGATGACGTCAAAACGTGACAAGAACAAAACAGTACGCCACGAGACGCAGTCGAGTGGCGTAACTTTTGTTCTTGTCACGTTTTGACTTCTCCTTTACTTCTATTAGAGTACAGACCCAGGGACAAATTGAATATATTTGTTTTATACAATTACAGAGATGTTCACCTCTGTGGATTTTTACTTGAGTGTACGCTAAATAAACCGATACAAATTCTGACAACAGTTTAGGCCATAGTGTTTTCATGCACCCAAATATAACTTTGTGAAAACTAAACGGCTTAAAATAAAGCTCAACTCAGCGAATGTCACATATTTAGAAATTAACCTCTCACGATTTCGTCGTGATATGAGGAAAAACAGTCTGAATTATTCCTGCTGCAAATCGCTCCACAGCTAACGATAATCCCACACCAATTTCCAGGATTTTTTTTCACAATGAGCTAAAAAGTAAGTCCATCATGTTTGCTTCGAAGTTTAGCCAAGCTTCAAAAGCCGATTTAAAATTCGTATATTAATTAATCTACATTGATATTCCTACTATACAGAATATGTCCAGTCCAGACGGCGATGCGAAGGAGCAAAGATTCGTGCTGGGCAGGGCGCCCGTGTTTTCCTGCCATTCATGACGTCATTCGTCCGTCTGTACTCTAACAGAGGACAGCCCTAAACCAATCACAGCGCAGGTTTTATACAGAAAGTTGTTTAAATAGAAATAGATGATGTACATGTAACATGAAATATCTCTTTAGAGAAATATACGAATTCCAGTAAGAAATTGTATCAGTTAGTAAATTTCTTTTACTGAAGCATAGTTAATAGAGGGAAATGGTTATGAAGCTCGGCAAACTTCTGTCAGGTTTTGTGCACGGTCAAGACCAAAAAGGCGAACAAAAAGATATAACAAAGAACTTTGCCGGGCTTCATAACCATTTCGCTCTATTAACAATGACTGAAGCTACAACACCTTGACACCTTTTTGTTTTGTAATATCTTGCTTTGTATAATGTTTGCCTCTGGCGAGCGAGCTGAGTTCACCTGCTGGAAAAGAAAAGAATACTGATCAACTTCAATATAACGTAAGTAACCATCTCTTAGTATCCTGTATGTCATATTATGGTATTCAATAATCGCTTTTTACGACAGATATTTAGGTTTACAAAATGTTCGTGATGTATGGCAATGATGAAATGTCCATGTTGAAATACATGTTTGCAAAGAATATAATTATTAGCCTTGTTCATAGGTGATTCCACGTTACTAGGATTTAGACAGTTATGATAGTGCATAGCCTGATAAGTCGGCCTGGAGTGAGTAAATATGCGTCTCACTTCGCGCGCTCATTTCTTTCCCCACTTGAGAGTCCAGAGACGTCTTGATATTTGACCCGAAAATTTCTATAAGTGCTAGAATGATCTATGTACTCTCTCGTATTGGTTTGTTACTTGCGCGCGAAAATTCAAAACAGAGTAGCAACCGATCAGAGATACTATACTGATCCATGTAGAGCTATGTTATCAGTACGAACTTTTTTGGATCAAAAATCAGATGTCTCTTCAGCGAGGGGAAAATTCATCGTGGGAAGAAAGAGTCGTTTATTTAGTAAGGCAATATTATTTCAAACAGAGTAACTTACTGAAGCTATAAACGACGATACATTGTCAGAACCACGAGACAAGAGCTGTCTTTGCCTCATGCGTTTGTATGCCGAGCGAACCTACAACAAGAAAGTGCATTATAAGGTATTATTATTTTTGCTTAAATCAGAACATCACTCACTCACTCATCCTCTTCATGCCGAGTGGAACATAAGGCTTCAATAAGATGACGCCAGGCTCCTCTGTCCTGGGCAACTTTCTTGGCCGTGCCCCAAGTATACCCAGCTAAACATAGTATCTATCAACTATGATCAGAAGAAGAGTTTGGTTTTACATTGCTGCAATGTTTATCTTCCAGTAGACTAAAAAACGCACTGTAAAACGTAGACAACGAAAGAATAGGTGCCAAAATATAGTATTCATATCCTGTTGCTATTATTGTTTTTATTTATGTTATCTGCAGACAAAACACTGAAAAACCACAACAAACATAAATATAAAACAGAACTGTCAGTGCCTTACATCGCTGCTTCCCACACAATGAGTTAAGAAGATGAACACCCCCTAAAAAATATAAAATGATTTTAAGGTAGCGTCAAAAAGGCAAAAGTTTTAGGTATCTGGCAACTGGAGCTTGTTTCATTCATGACATAAACAGTCATTATAATTCTTGAAACATGTCAGAGGACTTACAGACTTGCGAGGACTTGTGCGGACTTATACAGAGTTGTGGGGACTTGTGCGGACCTATACAGAGTTGTGGGGACTTGTGCGGACTAGCATAGACTTGTGGGCACTTACACAGACTTGTGGGGACTTATACAGACTTTTACCGACGACTTATACAGACTTGTGGGAACTTACACAGACTTGTGGAGACTTGTGGGGATTTACACAGACTTGTGAGGACTTACAGAGACTTGTGGGGACTTACACAGACTTACGTTGACTTGTGCGGACTTACACAGACTTGTGAGGACTTATACAGACTTTTACCGACGACTTATACAGACTTGTGGGAACTTACACAGACTTGTGGAGACTTGTGGGGACTTACACAGACTTGTGCGGACTTATACAGACTTGTGCGGACTTATACAGACTTGTACTGACTTATACAGACTTGTGGGGACTTACACAGACTTGTGGGGACTTACTCAGAGTTGTGGTGAATTGTTAGGACTTACTGAGACTTGTGGGGACTACGGAGGACTAGCATAGACTTGTGGGGACTTACATAGACTTGTGGTGACTTGTGCAGACTTACTGAATTACAGTTAAACCTACCGTAAGCGGACGCCCTCGAGACCAGAAAAAGTGCCGCTTAAGAGAGGTGTTTGCATATGGGAGGTTACATAATTTTTATGTAGTATTTGTATGTAGCTGGAAACATGACCAAGTAGCAGGGAACGAGACCAAGAATTGTGGTGACTTTTGCGGACTTACACAGACTTGTGAGGACTTGCGGGGACTCACACAAACTTGTGTGGACTTACACATACTTGTGGGGACCTGTGTGGACTTATACAGACTTGTGGGAACTTGTGGGGACTTACACAAACTTGTGCAGACTTACACAGACTTATTGGGACTTAAACGGACTTGTGGAGACTTGTGGGGACTTACACAGACTTGTGAGGACTTACACAGACTTGTGGGGACTTGTGAGAATTTACAAAGACTTGTGGGGACTAGTGCGGGCTAGCATATACTTGTGGGGACTTACACAGACTTACGTTGACTTGTGCAGACTTACACAGACTTGTGGGGACCTGTGCGGACTTACACAGACTTGTGGGGACCTGTGCGGACTAGCATAGACTTGGGGGGACTTAAAAGTCCCCCCAGGTCTATGCTAAAATAGACTTGTGGGAACTTACACAGACTTGAGGGGACTTACACAGACTTGTGGGGACTTTTGCGGACTAGTATATACTTGTGTGATATGAATCCGGTGTAGGACGAGTTTCCCGTCTTTTAAGAATTTATCCGTCCATTTTCCCGTCTAAAACGACGGGAACATCAGACGGAAAACTCGTCTGAGACGGAAAACCGTCTTAAATTCACATTAGACGAGAAAATCAGGCCGGGTTTCCTGTTTGTTACACACTGTTACTGGAAATCCAGCAATTGCTTCTGGGATAGAAATGTAACCTGGCCACTTAGTTATCGATAACTAGCTTCACACACTGGCGTTTTTGTTATCGACAACTTTTTATGATCGACATCTAAATAGTTGTCGACAACTATCTCTCTAGTCTGTGGAGGCCCTTAATATATAACTTAAAACCGGGCAGCGGCAAAGTTAATAATTGATTTCCTAGTTGAAAATTAAAGCTTTTAGCCCGGGGGGGGGGGGGGGGTAATCAAAAATGTTTTATACGGGGAGGCTCCGCCCAGAGGTCCAGCCCCTTACCCTTTCATATACCATTTTTCACAGAAAAGGTACCCCTTTCATATACCTTCCATAGAAAATGGTACTCCTTTCATATACATTCCAGAAGCACTGCATCCCTTTTCTATACCCTTGTAATGAACTTAATGAACAATATATATCACCAGAAATCATCAAGCATTACCAGATGTTAACCAAACAATAATATCATTTACTCGTGAAATCGCCTACCCTTTCATATACTTCAACTCGTGAAATCCCTACCCTTTCATATACTTCAACTCGTGAAATCCCTACCCTTTCACATACCTCGAGCCTAAAAAAGGACCCCTTTCGGGCGGAGCCTCCCCGTATAGTCCATTATAGGGAGTACCCCCCCCCGGGGCTTTTAGTCACGCCAGCCACGCTAAAGTCTGCAGATTGCGTGAAACTGGAAGCCGATTCCCCGCTGGAATCGAATAACGCGCTTAGTTAAGGTCACACAGCCAGATTAACGCATAAACAACATTGGACGCACAGGTCAATTCTTGGTTTTCACGTGACGTCATCAAATTCTAAAATTCAAAACCGCGAGGCCTACAGAATTTTTACCTTCATTCAAGGAAAGATTACCTAAATATATATCTTTTCACAATTTCTTAGCTCGATCTCATGCTTCCTTTTGAAAATAGAACGGTTTAAATTTCCGAGTTTTCATCGTACGTGACATCAGCAGGACGGCCGTGACAGAGCTGTTCCGTATCTAAAACATGACTCTTCGGGTGATTTTCAGCATTCTAAACAATTTAAGTTTAAGGAGAAATATTTATCTAAATATTCGAAAGTTCACAAGAGAAAACAAACCTCCTTTCTGGCAAAAGTGAACTCCAGATGTTTTTTTCCTATTTCCGGCGGCCATGTTGGAGTCCCTCAGAGGGACTCCAACATGGCGTTTCCATACTGAGCTCTATAAATTTGTGTGGAACATTTTGACAAATAACTCGAGTACGGAATACCGCACTGACCTCTCAATTCTCCTCACTTGCTCAGTTTTGCCTTCTTGCTTCACGCCAAACTCCCAACATGAACATCTGGACAACAGACCGAGGTTTGCGTGATATTCAAAACTATCTTTAGGACCCTTTAGCTGGGTGATATCTATTGTAGTTTCTGATCTTTTTCGCAACATGGACATCCGAAAAGTCTGGAAATGGAAACTCTACTTTCTTGGTCAAGGCTGTTAGCTTATGGAAATTAATCATAAAGATAGGTCATTGCTAAACTCGGGATTCAATGCAAATTGTCAAAGGAATGGACCGAAACCCTTGACGTCAGTCTCGCGTACATGTTTATTGGCATCATAAAAATCCAAATGATTGTGCCATCGCACATCTGTAATCCTTTCAAAAATTGAAAGTCTTCTCGATTGCCACTACGAAAAGCCGAAATACAAAACGCTTGTCCTGCTCAATCGGCATAAATCAACTCTTCAAGCGATGGCCAGGATGGCTCGTGCCCCGTTCAGCGCAAGAAACGATAGCGGCTCAACTATAACACTGTCCAACGTCTTCTCGTAGGGGTAAAATTAAAATCGGGTGCTTAAATTTTATCTGCTTTCTTGCTTGGCGAAAACCTCAAGAAAGTACAGTAGTCGCGCCAGTCACGCTAAAGTCTGCAGTCTGCAATGGTCCGCAATGGAATAGAAGATCGGCATAAACAATCCTCTCGTCTGTGACAACGTACAACCTGAAATGACCTGCACATTATTGCGTGAATGACGAAATGGTCATCTTTATCTTATTTCTGCCGAAACCTCTGTTGACAATTTCTGTGTAACAAGTTTAAACTCATAAACGCGTTTTTGAAATGGAATACTCTCTTCAAGTAAAACTCAATACGCTTGTAAATGGCTTTAGTCAGGCAGGAGTTCATTACCCATTGGCCGAGTGGGGACCTGGGTGAGCTCGACACCAAAAAAACAAAAACAACAAGGAGCTATTTCAAAAAGAAATAGTGTTTCGTTTCCGGAATGATTAGAATGTCGGGAAAGTTAGGAGAGACCTGGTTTTGAGAAATTGCCGAGAAGATCCTAGGGCGAGGGTGCGTAAATCGTGCTCAGGGCTCACGGCACTTCCCTTTGCCGAAAATTGCATTAGTTCATAGCTAGTATGCGTTGGCTGGGTTGAAGACGACCGATTCCAACCGAGAGGCCCGAAAAATATCTGAATAAAGCTCGGTGCGGCCCGAGCAATTAACCCGTAAACAGCTTCCCCTCGACTTCTGTTCCTCGTTCCCCGTTCCCTGTTTTAGACATAGCCAAGGTAATGAAGGTAAAGTCAATAACAAAGTTGAAAATACAGCTAGAATATTTACATAACAATTAAACACGGAAACAGATATCTTTGCATTTTTCACCAATACATCGCTTCAATCGAACTTAGAAGCATTTCAGTCGTCAAATATTTCTATTTGTAATACATTTGAATTTCTTTTTGTCTCCGTGACGATCATTTTATCGATATTTGAACAACATGTGTTCGCCAGTTTGTTTGTCTAGGATAGAACATGTTTACATTGGCAGCTACGAGGGTTATTCTGATTGGATAGTAGCCTCACTGTGTAAATAGTTCACATCGAATCGAAAACAATACCGTTTCGTTTCAGAGGAAACGAAACAAAAACACAAGCGATTTATGACCCGGGCTCGGCCCCAGGGCCTTGCCCGGTTAATAATAAGCGAATTAATTCGTTGCTCCACGAAGTATAGTACTGTTCTAAGCAAACTCAGCTGTTTGTGGGAGCGGTAAACCTCTGCTGATAACACTTATTAAAAGTTTAGTATTCTTGTGCCATTGCTGACCGGTAGTTGTTATGAAGATCAATAAAGCACATTTTAGCAAATAATTAGTCAGCTACAGTGTTTTATTTACTGCAGACTTCCCGTATTTCTAAGAAACTTCGAACTTTTACGTAAGGGGAACCCCCTCGACAGAAACAGGCCATTTCGAACTATGACGTAAGGGGAACCCCCTCGACAGAAACGGGCCATTTCGAACTATGACGTAAGGGGAACCCCCTCGACATTTCCCAGAAACGGGCCGGGTGGACCATTGTCGTTTGTAACTGAATTTTCTCATTTCATAGCAAAACAAATTAAAATCCGATCTCGGGGATGACGCAAATGAGGGAAGGGAAAAATCCCAACAGTTTAATGCCGCTGTATTGTTTAAATGGCCTATAAATACACATACACAGACTCTATACATCAGCTCGGTTCAGTTTTCAAACATGGAGGACGAAAGAGGACGCACAAATAATCATGAACAGATGATGCCGACTTGTTCACAACAATCTTCTTCGCAAGATGGCTACTGCCGTGAAAAACGTGAGACGAGAATATCAAAAGAAAACTTGTACATGGTATTAGCGCTTTGGATGGAGCGGTTTCCAATACAGTCATCGCGAGTGCAGCCATATCCGAATTCTGGAAACTCTAAGAAATTCAAGAATGTCGGAGTGGTATTCGTGTTGCCAACCGATCGAGTCCTGGCTGCCGACTGCAGTCGCGATGGCGTCCATGGAGTCGCCCGTGTCATGGTCAACCATTGTGGCAAACTTGAAGGGTGCAAAGTCTTTGTTTCTCGGAAACCTTGCTCCCTTTGTGCTAAACTTCTTGTACAGTCCAGAGTTTCTCGTGTGTTCTACCTACCGATAGAACCGGAATCAGAAAACGAAGGAGAGCTGGCGAGAGCCGATAATCTTTTCAAAGTCAGCCCCGTGGGACAGTCGGTTTTCGTCCCTTGTGTTGAAGAAAGGGTTTTGACGAAAGACGAGAAGAGGCTTCCAGAAGAGATAACGCCAGATGATATTGGCAAGTGCCGCGACCAGCTTTTCGAAGAATGGTGGAGCGCTGAATGGATTAAACGTGCCAAAGTATGTCTTCCTTGGCCATGCCTAGATGACAGGATGAAAACTCAGGTTGAAAGTGATTTTAAATCCCTGATGAAGTGGATCGCCGTTGTCAAGGCACCGATGGACAAGGGTGTTGTATTCAGAAAGGTGACTGTTACTGATGGTTTGGTGATAAAATGCGATCGTGATGCCGATCATTACTCTGACTTCAATATAGCTTCCCACATGATGATTTTTGCCAAGATGCTCGCTCGCCAAACCGATGACCCGAAGAAAGGTGTTGGAGCTGTCATCATGAAGGGTACTGAAGATAAAGAGGTTGCAACTCTTGGCTGGAATGGTTTTCCATCCAAGGCATTGTATGGTGAATTTCCACGAGCCTCAGACAATGATGATGCGCTCGAAACAAAGTTTCCTTATGTCATTCACGCCGAACAAAACGCTCTCCTTGTACGGAACGCCAAGGATTTGACGGATGGAGTCTTGTTTGTTACAAAACTTCCGTGCGATGAATGCGCACCTATGATCAAGCTCAGCGGTGTGAAGACTGTTGTAGTAGGAGAGATGATAGAAGGAAGCAGTCAAGGAGGCGGTGAACTGTCCTACGACTTAATAAGAGTGTACATCAAAGAAGGGATTATTTCCTGCTATCAAATGGAAACCCAAAAGACACCGGCAAAGCGCTTGTCTTCTTACCCAGAATTAAGGAAGAAAATGAAGTCGAGTTGAGTATGATGATGTGAAATTAAGTTTTCAAGCCTCCCAATGGGATGGATCTGGGATGGATATCGACTGACATAAGCAATCAACTTAAACTGACAGTTCGGGCCATATCCAGTTCTGGATACCTGTTTTCCTGTTATGTGATTGGCTGAGAAAAACCCCAAAACAAAGCAAATTTGACCGCGAGAAACTGGGCCCGAGTAAAGGTCTTGGATATATTTTCTCGTCGCGGCCATGTTGTAATGCGGCGGTCGTCGAGTGATCTAAAATTCACTCAAACAGTCGAAGATACCATTTATTTCTGGTGTTATTACAGAACTTCAACGAACATTCAATCAGCTTTTACGCACGCGGGTTGAATCGCGCGAATTTGTTGAATACCAAACTCTCGGTGCTCTTGCGGCCTCACGATTATATTTTATAAACATGGTTGAGTGAAACGAAGGCCCTGCCACGGGCCTGCTTGTTCCTTACTGTACTTTTGGCTTGACTTGGGCTTTGCAGTTATAGTAGGTTCTCCTTGAAAAGCGAAGTAAATAAACCTGAAGGCTCAGAGGGCATGACAGACTTCGAGAGTCCCACTCATCGGTAATTTACTGCCAGATTTGAATGCCCAGTGTCCTCAGTCTTTTCAAAGTACTTCCATGCATTAGATATATTTCCGGGTAGCTATTCAGTTGGAAACCAATCTCATAGGTTATTGGTGTAATTTTTCGAATAGCAAATGTGTGTGCAAGCATTATAATCAAATCTGTAATGATTTAGCTATGTTTAACTTAATTTTCATGGCAAATCAAAACATCTCTCCCTGTTGTACAGTATACATGTACATGTATTATTGTCTGGCCAATTTCGATGCCCTGCAGATAATCCTTTTTCAGGTAAAATATGAAAGCCTTCACCAACTAACAGAAAAGGCAAGTTTGTGTAAATCGAGTCATTGTGTTGGCTAGTTAAACCATTTTTTTTTTGCTGGTGTCAACAAGGGCCCTTGGATGGACCAGCTAAATTAATGAACATTGTTTTCTGCATTGAACAAAATGTTGGGTAAATATGTTTGATCAAGTTAGAACATTTTCATTCAATATTTGTTTTGAGAAGCAATGATTGATTGTTTAGCTGGCCAGCATTAACTCACTGAGTGGCCACCAAACTACTCCAATACATCAAGGTGTCACAAATAAAAGTAACAGAAACATAGGCATTAAAATAAAATCCAATTTATTTTTAACACAACTTGACCTTGTGTCCCAACCAGTACAAATAGGATTAAGAATTTTAACATTGAATATGTGCATCTCAGGGAAAGCTTGTTACTCCTGTCGCAGTTTCTTTGTCGATTGAAGGACCTGGAACAAATAATATTACAGTTTTAAGCAGTATTGATTTCAAATATGTTGTAGTATATTAATTTTACAAGTGGCTGAAACATGATTAAGGTAATTTTGTTCATATCGGTATGAGTAGGGAGAGAGAAAGGTGCCATTATTATTTTTGCTGAATTTGTTTTGCATCTCCATTTCATTGGGTGGTAGCCAGAGATCAGGCTCCAACAGGATAATTGGGTGGCTGATACATGTATGTGAACTGATACTGTAAACTAGTTATCCAACACAGAGATAACAGCAGTCAGTTTATTAATTCCTTTGGAGATGCATAACTTTAGCTAGCATGCAGAATTGCTTGGAGTGTGGGAAAGCTGTAATTCAATTTTTTTTTTTTATGCTTTTGCACTACATGTGAATTTTGATTTTGGAGAGAAAATTATACATGAAGTTCCCTGGAACAAAAAATGGCAGGACTGCACCACCACCTGCTTGCCTATTTTTTCCACTTTGGTGAGGTATTTGGCATTAAACTGGCTTTGGCATCACCAGTGATGCATCTGTTATCAAGTCACAGGGCAAAATTTGAAACCATAAGTGAATACCACCAAATTTATAAACTGGATAAATTAAAAAAAAAAAATCTGTCAGCATTGGGTTAACCATGAAGCAACGCAAAACTCACAATACCTCCCAATCAAAATGTGGCATAATTTATGATAAATACAGTCAAAGCTTTCGTTTCAACCACTTGCATAAGCGACCAAGCTCTACATGTAGTTCCAACCACTTTTGGGAACTTATGTACCAACTGGTCTTTTCCTTTGTTTTAAGCTCTCGTAAGCGACCACTTTTTGTGCTACACCTCTAGTTACGACCACGTTTTCGAATTCCTGAGGTGGTCGCTTACGAGAGCCTTTACTGTAATTTGAAAATAAAAATTTAAAAACATGATAGTGTGTTGTTAAAGACCAGGAACAAATAAATGCATGGAACATTTGCGTTGGAACATAAATCATAAGCCTTTCCTTAAGTTAAAAGTAGTCATGTAACTGAAAAACCCTTGTAGGGAGTTGCAATAAAGTTTCCATTCCATTCCATTCCAAGTGATGGAAATTAATAGTAGTATACATTGTAGACTTTGTTTCTTGTGGGTCTGACCAGCCAAATGAATGCAATCAGCATGGCCGTGTTAAAGGAATTATGGGGAGCAGGGATGGATGGCACAGTGGTGAGAGCACTCGCCTCCCACCAATGCGACCCGGGTTCGAATCTCGGACCCGACATCATATCTTGGCCAAGGGTTTTCCTCCCTCCACAAAAACCAACATTTCAGTTTCAATTCGATCTGGAAAGAGTGGAAGAGAGGAGCCACTCTGTGGATTTTCACTGAAATTCCCATTATTTTTTTTAATTTTTAATTGTATTTTTAATTAAAGTACACTAAACCCATGAACAGATTTCACTTTGCCTTGGTGAATGCTTTGTTTAAGAAATGTTGTACACTGCCAATAGTATTCCCTACGACTTCTCTAACTTTATATCCCTTCATTTAGATCGACTTTTCATGATCACTTCGGTGGTGTCGAAACTCGTAAACTTACCCTTTGATCATATTTCACATGGCGCCCAAATTACACAGATCACAGATTTGCAACGGCCGTGCATATGAACAAAAGTATCGTGCATATGACTTCTGTTTTGACCAAAATGAAGTACATTTACTCTAGTTTCTCACCATATTTTTTTAAGAACCCAAAAAATTGTTACATACCTTAAATGTTCACTTAACCAACGACAAACGCTGTAACGCGGCCTTCGAAACTAACACGTTTGATCGATTTTCAACGCAAATATCTTCTCCCCAACGCGAAGGACGCCATCTTTCTTTAGTTCACCGTGTTGCTGAGATGTCCCTTTATACTCCCGCACAGTCTTATGGGATAAGCACAAGGGACAAAAACGCTAGGTGTTTAGAAAGCGGGATGAATGGAGTTTTTCCATAAGGTCCCAAGACGCCATTACTGATGACGTCATCAGGTATCCAGAACTGGATATGGCCCGAACTGACTGATTCAGGTTGATTTTCACCTTGACTTTCATTATTAATATTTATCATCAGGAAAGGAGCTCTGAAATCCTTCCGTTAATTAGGTCAATTATGTACACCAAAATTATTAGTCTCGAACTTTTATTATATACACTGTGTTGTTTTTATTATATACTGATGTAAATAGGCACTGTCTGCATGCTACAGTGCAGTTGTTTAAGGTATCTGCCCACGCAAATTTGCTACCAAATGGCTCAAAATGATTCTGTTAATTTACAGAAAGAATCATCAACAAATAAATATCCAGAAAATGCACTTGTTTTTTGTGTATCGGCCCTCCTGAGGGAGTACTGAATTAATTATTAACCTATCTCTAAGACAGGGATTTGCATTTTTTGCTTGAAATATCCAAAAAAACCAGAATATGAAAACAAAAATGCGTAAATACAAAGAAAATGAATCTTTCTGTGGCAGGGTTTCAAAGAAATGTTAAAAAATCTTAAGTTATTGAGATATGCATAAAAGTGAACTTTCCAAAGTCAACACATGGCAGCGTTTGCCTTTCCCTTGCCTGCCAAGTTTCGTAGAAAAAGGGCCGTCCATTCTCTTTAAGAAACGAACTTTCCAACTTCAGATCGCACAGTAGGTGTCAAAGACTGAAATTAAAGTAATTCGAAATTCAAGCTAATTCGTTGGAATCATCGTCAACATGCTTCGTTCCACCATTTTGAATCAATTTCCGCTGTTCAACTGCTCGGTGGACGCGATTTTGACTCGTTTTACCCCGACCCATCCCTACTGAGTCTTGTTTTGTTTACCCGTTGCTAGGTGGATCAGCTTTCTTCTATTCACAGCATGCGCTAAATTTGGTAGCACGTCCTGCACACGCATGTTTTAGCGCGAGCGTGCATGCATAACTCAATATACGCACGGCCGTGCGTATATTGAATGCATGCATAAAATGACGTGTGCAAATGTCTTTATCGCTGAGAAGAAAATTGTGTCGTTCCCTCTAATTATTTTATGAAATACTCCACTAACTTTTGGTTAAATTTCGGTATTACGTTTTAAAAGTTTTAAATCGACTGAGTGATTTTTCAGTTCCATCTAAATGAAGCATGTGCGCGGTGTTGTTAGCAAGTTGAATGAAAAGCGAGCAAGACAAACTTTTCTTTGGATAATCTTCACTCAATCCCTTCTAAAGTTTCATATATTCTGGAAATTGTGCAAATGGTTTACCTTAAAATTGGAAGATCTGAAAAAACTGTGGAGCTGAACATTATATTCATTTTTCAAGTCGAATGGAGCCAAAGATTTCACTTGTTTACGGCGAGCATTAACAAGCTTGACAATATTTATTGTGCTGATTCCAGCTGGAATTGACAAGCCTCTTCGAAATACAAGGTAACAATACTGAATAGGCTAAGCTTAAATTTGTGGCGTAAACAGTTTGTCATTTTCTGGACGAATTATGTCGGTTTTCAGATCTTCCCGAAAATTGTTTAGTGCTCGTTCGTTCTCGTTCATTCGCCATTTCACTGATTTCAGTGTACATTTACAGGCATTTCCGATTAAATATTTAGTTCCAAACTTCGTGCATTATTTAGAAGACTTAACGTTTGTTTGATTTAGGGCCTGTTTACATGGAGGGAGGGTGACCCGGGTACCCGGGTCACCCTCCTAGCCGGGCTAAAACATAGCCCGCCTTTACATGGGCGGGCTATCATATAGGCGAGCTATCTTTTTTTGGCGGGCTCTTGTTTTGGCGGGCTCATATTTTGGCGGACTATTTTTATTGCAACGGCGTGATTTATTTACGCTTAAAAGCACTACATAACAAACATGGCAGCAAGAAGAAAGGCTATAGCGGCGAGTTTGCTGTTTTTATTGCTTGTTCCGCCATTATCGCGGGTTTTCAAGTCAACAGAGATAGCCCGCCTAGGATTGACCCGGGTTGACCGTTTACATGCAGAAAAGATAGCCTGCCTAGCCGGGTCACCCTGTCTAGCTGACCCGGGTAGGCGGGTGACCCTGTCTGTCATGTAAACATTCCAGTGTGCTATGTAAGTCAGTCAGTGTATACAACAAATGAATAGTCACATGCAGTATGGGCTGCATGTAAATAACACGAAATAACTGAAATGTTTATTCGCAACAATTTTGATGCAACACTTTATTTATTGGAAAAGGAAAACAACAACGCCTTCAGGGAGAGAAGTGATTTATCGTGATCAGTGTACGTTCAACAACGAGGCCAGTGTACGAACACAATGGTGTTCAGTGCCAGTTGACTCTGTGATTGAAAGTTTTCTTCCGAAAAGCAAATCAGTTCTGCACCTACAAAGGGTTGTCCCCGAGCTCAGTATTTACTGACGAGTAAATATGGACGAGTAAAACTCTCTGGCAGGTCATGATCTCTTTGCGCTCAATCCCCCTCCAATGAACTTCAGTTTGTGTTTGCCTTTTGGGGACAAGAAACTGCAATGGCCGATATATTTTTATTGCTTGAATATTTCATAATTGCAATCTTGAGTCCCTAGGTAAGCGTTTGCTTCATGGAAGTGGAGATTACGAAAGAAACTTAGTAAAGCGAAGACGAGAAGTTATAAGCCGTTTTCGTAGAACAAAATTGAATTAATCAACCCGGTTTATAATAGCACAAAATAATAGGTTATTTCAATATGTCTGAGCACAGAAGATTAAAAAATTCAAAGTTACAATTGAAAGAATCATGATTTGAGCTTTTGCGAAATTTCACTTTACTCTCGCTGAAGTTAGGAGTGAGCTTGAGCGGACAGTTTACGTCACTCATGTCGCGGAACAATTTTGCTCTAGCGGTTTCTCAGCGATATTAGGATTTTGAGAAATCTTCAATTACTCTCGCTCCTGTTTCCGTTTATGGGAAATTACTGTAATTTGTTCAAGGTTCATCATATGACTTTGCCTTCAGCTAAACTGAACTGCGGTCTTCTCGACCTATAAACTAAAAAAAGTCCTAATAAAAAAATTAGACTTTCGTTCATTTTAGGTCAGTGTTCGTTGTTTTGCGCAACTCGTACTGTAGTTATGATGTTACACGTTTTAAATTCGTCGTATGTGATGCCTTGATAGGCTTGTAGATTAAATGGAGTTGCAGATATCTTTTTCACAAACAAATCATATAACGAACGGATGGCTTCCATGTCTTTTCGCTACTTATTTGCGGATATTTCTGCTCTGATCTCTTCAGTCTCGCCTCAATCACAGGTGAAAATTTTCCTGCTCAAGCATTTCATTGAAGAAAAAGGAAAAAGATGAAATTCTCGACGAAAATGGTTTGTGAAGCGTAGTTCTGTCTTCAGTTCGATGCGAGGCATTCTGTTACATACCATAATAGAGCCCAAATTCCAAACGAGACAACAGGGCAGAAATTCGAAGCCATAATTACTTCGGTCATTTTGTTTCGCTCCACACAGATTCAGGTCTTTCGCAGGTACACGGATGATATGGTACCTTTGCTCGTGAAAAAAATTACAGTTCTCAACTTGAAATAAATTAAAAGGACTGAAATATAACTATCTCTGTATACTAATTCGATGAAAGCCAATTGCTCAGTGTACCTTGCACTCAGTCAGTTACACAACAAAGGAATAGTGCGGAATAGTGACATGCAGCATGCGCTGTAGATATTGATAAAATAACTAAATTGTATATCGTAACAATATGAAACACTTTATTTATTGGAAACGGAAAGCAACGCCCTCAGGGCCGGAGAGAAGTGATTTATCGTCCGTTCAACAAACGAGGCCTGTGTTAGAACGAATACATGTCTATCCATAGGGTGCCAGTTGACGCTGTGATTGAACGTTTTCTCCCAAAAGCAAATTAGTTCTGCGCCAATATATATATATGGATTGTCCACCGTATTTACTGTCGGGCAAATAAGGATTCGAAAACACGTATTGAGCATCTGGGTACACTCAATCTGACTCCAGTGGACTTTAGTTTGCGTTTGCCTTTGTTGAGAAGAAACTGCAATGGCCAATATACTTTTATTGCAAAAATATTTCATAATTGCAATTGCCTTGCCAAGGTTTTGCTTGATTGAAGAGATTAGGAGGGAAACGCAGTAAAGACGAAGATGAGAATTTCCAAGCCGTTCAGTTGGGTAGAACAAAAATGAATTAACCAACCCGTTTTAATAGCACAAATAATGGGTTATTTCAATGTGACTGAGCACGAGAGGATAACAAATTCAAACAATTACAAACGAAAGTATCATGATATGAACTTTCGTGAGATTCCACGGAGGATGTTGCTGAAGTAAGGAGTGAGTTTGAGCGGACAGTTTATCGCGCAGAATGCCTATTGTTATCGGGACATTTACTTACAGTCGAGTAAAACTTATAGGTCTGTAATATTGCTCATTCAGCTTGAACCGGGCGCCATCATTGGTCAACGAAAATGCGCGCTTTTATCCGCAGGGAATACCTCTCGCTCATCAAAGTGCAGGAGGCGGAGCAAAAATACAATAGGCCCCAAAACCTTTTGTCTTGCAATATCACACGTTTAAGTACTAATTAGAAGCTTTCAGCGCGGCGGCCGCCTTCATTTTTTTTTCTTGGGAAGCTTAAGATTTTACTTTCGTTGAGTTTAGCTGTGATCCGAGAAATGTCGAATTCGCTGCCGACGAAAGAAAACAAATCGTTTGTTCACACGTAACCGCGATGCGCGCTTTGCTACAGCTGTTAGTAGACCGGGAAATAGAGAGAATACAAACCTTATTTTTATGAGCGGCTTTAAATGTTCAAACAGAAATGTCGGAGTCTTACCCTTTTCGAGCAAGAATAAAATATACTGTCTTATCTGTACGCATAATTGCGCGTGCTAGACTGGAGTTCTAGCCGACTGTGTCGTCATGTTTAAAACACCAACTTCAATAAGCCGTGTGAGATACGTAATGCTTCGTGTAATTCTTGAATTGGATGTTGTCTATCCTTCTTACAATTTTAGGGGGTAAGCTGTGTTTTTACGTCGTAGAAGGCGACTGCAGTATCTCTTCTGGATTCATTGTAACTTTGACCCACGTCTCAGCCCGCGTTCTTTTACTTTCCTCTTCTTTCCGTTCGTAATCCCCTCCATCTTTCGCTGAAATTTTTGGATGTTTGTGGCGATTGCGTGCCCGATGCGGTCGCGAGAAGATTCCTCCAGTTTGTAATCAAGAGGTTGAATACTTGTTTGCAGTAATTCGAACGCCGTTCTCGGAAGTCCAGAAACTTCTCTCCATTTCCAGAAAACCTCGCCGTTTATTTGAAGATAATACTTTGATAAAAGGAGGGACCATGTGAAATAGTAATGGATGGTCGGGGATTCGAAGAGCTCTGAAAAGAGCTTTCGATCACGGACATTTTCGTTTTCCTTATTCATGGTCTGATCGGCAAGTCTGACTTAATCAGCTGTTTCACCGAGATTTCAAAGTTCGCGGCAAATGATTCAAGTTAATGAGGCATTTTACAACTGAGTGGTTTTCTTGAATAGGGTATTGATAATTTTGACAGGCATTGTTATTCAGTCGTGCGCTTAAAACAACGCGCCATTTTCGAAAGAACTTTCAACGCATAGTTTTAAAACTGAAGGGGATAGTGATTTTTGTCCACCAATTATCAAAGTTAAAACGGATTATATTAAAGGAAAGATCCATCTTCCATTTCCCGTAGGTCAGTTTTTGGTAGCCAGTCCTGGTTTCCAGAAATCGCCTCTCAAAGACGACATCCATACCAAAAATAGCCCGTTTTGGCTTATTTTCAAGTGCAAAAGGCAGGCTCTTATACTATGTAAAACGACTTCATTTTCGGCTAAAATTGCAGATACACCATTTCTCTTCAAAAGCCCGCCGGTCAAAGTATAAGTTCGGGCATAAAAAGGTTAGAAAAGCGAGTTTTACCAACGCTACTCTGACAATTTTGGTCCTTTCTTCTCTTATTCTGGGCCTTTCAAAGCGCACAAGCATTCAAATTCACCGCCTCGGTGATCATGAATAATTAATGATGTCCCGTCATTCTGCGCGATGCGGCGGGGGGCGCTCGACCTACGCTCGATTTACGGCGCTCGACCTCGCTTTAATTAATCTATTATTAGATGTGCGCAGTGTTGCAGGCAATAACGTCAATGTAATTAAGTAATGTGTGTAATGGAATGAAACAAAATGTAAAGTAATGCGAAACTGTGATGTAGTTATAACGTAAGTAAAGCCATGTATATTAATAATTGCGTAATGAAAAGTTTTAATGCAAATGTTGTAATGTAAGCTTATTTATTTTTTTGTCAGTAAAAAGTGAATTAATAAAAGAAAAAAAAAAGTCAATCGATGGTGTCGTCAGTGGAGATGCGCTGCACGTTGTATTTCCTTGGCATGTTGTAAAATTTTCACAAAGCGCAAGTTTTTGCAACAACACGTGCTTTGAGGAAAGGTGTTAATCAGTCAGTGACACAAGCTATTTAGAGTCCATGACCTTCCGCACACCTGTCGAGCACTCTACCATTGAGATATCCTAGGCCATAGAATGTAGCTCGTATTTTTATATCTTCGCCAACAAGAAGCAGATCAGTGCACATGGTTTAGTATGTGAAATAGGACTACATGCTGTCCACTGTGGAAATAATTGGATGAAATTCCGATTTCTGCCATAATTGGATGGAGGATTTTTTGAATTCAATTATTTCCAAGTTGGATAAGCATGTCTATGACGTTTTGATTATATCGCATGGCCACGTATCCAAAGTTAAAGATTAAT
Organism: Desmophyllum pertusum; assembly: GCA_029204205.1. Lineage (NCBI taxonomy): Eukaryota > Metazoa > Cnidaria > Anthozoa > Scleractinia > Caryophylliidae > Desmophyllum > Desmophyllum pertusum. The sequence continues at coordinate 113,571 of MU827790.1, read as the reverse complement.
AATTTGAAAACATTAGCATATAATCGCGCGGCGCACGCTTGTGTTAAAAAAAGGCGCATCTAATCTTTTTTCCCCAAAGGAAACATTGCGTGACAAGCCAAAAAACGGCCGTGACACTATTACACATCACGCCACATTTGGTATGTTGATACCTTCACATACCAGAACGTTGCATAGCAACAAGGGTTAGTTGTTGCACAACATCAGGGGGAGGAGCCTCGTTTCCAGTTTCCACTCGCCTCCTTTGTGGAAGAGAAACAAAGGTTCCCTGTTAGATTGCTCAGTTTGGGGAGCTGGCTATGAATTACGAGAGAATCATGGCTACTGCAGATGGTCCGTTCATGATTCCATCATCTAAAGGTAGTTTTAAGTTTCAGTTATTTAGTCCCGTAAGGTGTTGTACTTTTACTGAGGGATTCTGGTATTGTTAGATGTTACCGTATCTACTAATTAGCCTGTTTGGTCAGTACTAAACAATCCATGACCTCCTACAACTCCTTGTACGGCATACGCTTAGTTACTGCTTTGTAATGAGCACATGGTTAATCTCCGAATGTACTTATTTTTCGACAGCCTCAAATTCGTTTGCGTTCGCAGGCTACATAACACTTCATCTGACACTGACATTCGTATTCTGTGTCAGATCTGTGCTAGGTCTGTGAAATTTAAAATCTTCCTGGATCCTTGAAGTGTATCATGTTAGTCAGAGAACTCTAGAGATTTTTCTGAAAAAATAAAAATAAACTGGCTCAAAACAACAATCTTGTGTGGCCGGGTGCATCATTTTAGCAGCGTCCATCTTGAATTAAAAAAAGTCTCGGCTTCAAGTGTCTGCTACTCATCATGTACTAAATTGCGTAATCGAGGAGCTTCAAGGTAAATGAGATCAGTTTAAAGTTATGTTCTCCGTTCGGCAAGGTAAGACCTGATAGAAATCCACGGACGTTATGAAGGCTCTAGGCATAGGAGTTTGCAGCGAGTGAAGGCTTTCTTCGGCGCCATCCGTGCGCTCTCGGGACGACTGATTCGGTTCTGATTCAGTAGTGACCCGGAAATATTTGCAATTAAATTCTGCGTCGAAGGAGTGAAAGAGTGCCATAGACATTTTCAGTTAATGCATACCCTAGTCAGATTAATCTATTGATTAATTAATACACAAAATTATTTCGCGGTTTGTCCAGTGATCCGCATCGCAATTCTTGTCAGAGAATTAACGAAATTAGAGGCTCGGATGGAAAATATGCATTGAATATAGAGGTCAGGCATTATCCGGCGGCTTGATCCGTAAACTGCCCGGCCTGACCAATCGATGAAAATCGATGATCGGAAATCAATCGATTAATCGATAATTTGTTAGTTAATTGATATCGATTGGTATCGGCCAATCGATGACCAATCGATAGTCACAAGTAAAATTTCCTTAATTACATCGATTGTCATCGATTGCTATCGATTGTTATCGATCGCTATCGATTGGCATCGATATCTCGCAGCGTATATTTAACAATTATTCACCGAAATGGACTTTGACGATTTCAAGTAGAAAATTATTCTTTTTTCCGTTTTCACTGATGGACCAAAAGCGACGAGTGCTATTTTCTCGTATTCAAGTTCTGTCGGTTACTATTGCCTGGGAAACTGATGTCAGTGAAGCTGCAAGTGCCGTTATAAACTGAACACTGAAGATGGTCAAGATGCTGCTAACCGAAGAAGTTTTCGTAATTCTATTTCAGTTATTTCTCACTTGTGACTGCATCCACCGTCTGATGTTACTGCTGTTTAAATAATCTACTGGAGGAGATAAGCAGTTGAAGTCTTGAGAATCCACAGCACTTTGGACAAATCTTGATACGGCAACCAGAATATATTTTAGCGTAGTGAGTCCGAGATTAGTCGATCCGAATACAAAACTAAATCGTTGGCAGGATTCAGAGGATTGAAATAATTACAGGGACTTCTTATAAAGGCCGATTTAGACCGTACGATTTTGTCGCATGCGACATGCTTACGGCAAGCCTACGACACGAATTGTGTCGTGTAAATCAAACCTACGATTATCGTGTACGACACAAAAAATGTCGTAGGATTTTGAAACATGTTTTAAAACCCTACGACATGTCGTAGCTACAAACAATGTTAAAAGATGAAAGTCGTATACGATTTTTACATGACGCGAGTAGCGCGCGCTACAAAAGTCGCATACGACAAAATCGTACCGTCTAAATTGGCCTTTAGTGTTTTTTGAAAGACACTGCTGTATTCAGGATTCAACTAGGAATTGTATTTTAAAGTTAGTTGGACTGGACAGCGTTTTTCAAAGACTGAACTGTTCGAATTTTTTTAAAGCTGAGCGTTGTCACGTACTTTACGTACTCTAGCTCATTTGCTCGATAGTAAACAAAACATTTTGTACGACATTTTTGGCGATTTTATTTAGTAACACGACTAAAATTGCTGCTAATAATGAACACCTCTAAATATCTTCAGGTATTTTTGATAACACAGTGACGTGCAGCGGCCTCGTTTATGGAAGTAATTTCTGCTTTGATCAAAGAAGCAAAACGCAAAGCCATTTTGTTTTGCTCTGAGGTGAATAGCAAAGACTATTCACCTCCGAGCTAGCCAATCAGAACGCGCGAAAAGCACTATTCACTGGTTTGGTATATACTTAAATAGCCGAATATAGATTTACGCAAACGTATACCAGGCGTATATAACTAGGCGTAATCACAGATTATTAAAGTGCGTTCGACAAAACGTTAAGGACGGTGGGTTTTCGAGTTGCAGACAGAAAAGTTAAGAGTTCTGGGTACAGTTTACTCACGTTCAGGCACGGTTTCAGTAGTCACGCAATTTGGGCTTTCGGTGCAATTTGAAACCATATGCAAGTTGTAACTAAAGAACAGAAAAGTCATTGGCCACCCTCAAACTTGATTATTTATAACATCCCCTGTTTCAGAGGGATCAGAGGGTATCTGTATGAAGTTGGAATCAACATTAATGCTAGCAAAATAAACTTAAAATGTTGACCTGTGGATTAAATTTCATACCTTCAATGTGTTATTTTATACATTTATGATTATGTTTGGCGAAATAAACTTCAAAATTTTTCAGTAGCTCGGAGTTTTGTATTAGGCTGGGCCTTGAGTGTATATATTAAATATGACCAGAGTTAAAGGAATTGATCGACTCGATCTCTGAATGAAATTTACAATGTAAATGGCCGTTATGCAGACCATAAAAATGTATAACACTTCAATTATATTTTCGAAATAGTTCCATATATTTGACGGTGTATTACATGTACATGTACAAGAGTGAAGCACAACTACACAATCATTTTACTGGACTGGGTGAGCGCAATGACTGCTCAGCAAACTCAAAAGCTGACTGTTCAACAAACTCAGTACAAACATAAGCAATGAGACATATAAATTAATGTCACTTACTGCCAATTTTCGCTGGTGTGTTCAGAAGGGAATGTACATGTACATCGTTATAGATTACTTGAATTGACTTCAGTACAGGCATAAATAATCAACAATCGCTTGTGTGTTCCGAAGGAAAATATGTACAGACTGTTAGCCAACTGTTATAAGCTGTAACAATCTTCCTCCATTTAAATACCAAAGTTTCATCAGTAATAGACCTCTGGTTTCATCAATTCTTGAGGCACAAATCTGATCCTTGGTAAAATGTCCGCCATTTTGTTTGAACACGAAACGTGACGTCATTCAATATTTTGACGGGAAGCCCAACCTCGATTCCAGGCTCTCTCTCCTTTTCCTCCCTTGTCGTTGAGTAGAGAGACCCTGGTTGCGGCTGGTCACGTGACTATGCGGTTACAACAATACCGCAGGGAGGGTGGGTCTTTGAGGCCGGCAAATCGTGTTTGGTTCAAAATGGAACAGCAATTATACGGCAAGATTATGTTAAAAGTGAAACAGGCTATTTGTATGGAACGTTTGTTTTTATTCTTTTCAACTTCATGACATGAACATGTATACGTAACGGATATTTTCGAGCCACAAAAGCAGCGGCGCGAAAATTACGAGAATGGAAAATTCGCCTTGCGAACACAAAATTTATAAGCTACCGGCTCATTTAATATAACGATGAACCATCGACTTCATTCACTTTTACACTAAGTAGACAGGTTCATGATCGTAAAGCTAAACGAGGTTGCAGACCAGACACCTTGGTCTCAAACCAACTTTGAAAACAACAATAAGCTTTGCGAGCTCGTTCACAGCTGACCCTGCGAACTCACTAAATTAAAACACAACGGCATTTATTTACAAATTCATTTGGAGCAAAATAGTCCAAATTTTAGGACAAAAGAGTAGCTTACTATTTTCTCTAACTGATTCTGTGTTAGTTTGACCATAATATAGTCAGTTTCTTGTGTCAAAAAATCTACAACAACAACCGCTCGAAGCGGTTCCTTGAAAATCAACAACCTTTAATGTGCGGCACGAAAATTATATGTCAAACGGACTGTACGAAGGAATTTTTTTCCATCGGCAGTTTTTGCAGTGAATACAATTTAACGATCACTTAAACTCGTTACCTTAAAGCTGTTCACATACCAAGCTTACATGTAAACTTAATTCTTGAAATGATCGGCTTTCTTCCGTAGACAAAATTCCGTTGTAAAACGTCCGATCGATCGTCGTAGTTGTGCAGTTCTGAGAATTACGCAAGCAGTTTTCCGAGAAAAGATTATCGCAGTGATCTTCACAACGGCGGCCTGGCAAAGCCTGTAGAAGCTTGAATAACCACATGTAAGCATATGTACAAACTTTTTTGGTGCTTTCTTTTCTTGCGAGTTGTTTGAAGACCTCCTGCGTCTGCGAGTTGCGACTCAGAGTCAACGCTCTCACCCTCTCATGTAGATTTGTCACAGCAACAACTCTAACACTCTACCACCCCTCCCTCCGAATATATTTTTTTACCACCCAGAATTTGGGTGCTCACGTGACCAGCCGCAACCAGGGTCTCTCTACTCAACGACAAGGGAGGAAAAGGAGAGAGAGCCTGGAATCGAGGTTGCGGGAAGCCTCGACCGAAAGTCCGCCAGGTATGCACAGGAATCGCAGGAGATCACAGGCCTACCACGAGATTAGTATGCGTTCTACGAACGCAATTACCATGGATGAAAATCGATGAAAATCGATGATAATCGTAGGCTCGATTACCAGCCGCTGTTCGGGAAAATGAGCCCACGCTCATCCCGGGTTTTCATAGAACAACAGCAGGGCTTGGCTTCACAATAAAGGCGAAAAATGAACATCCTTCGCGAAAAGTTTCAGATCAGATCTTTTTCTTCCGAAATATAATAGATAATGGAAAATAAACGAATGTAACGAGCCGGAGCATGTGTAGTCTCCTACGCAGCCGTTGTTTGTGTCGTCACGCAACGCTTCTCCCCACTAACGGCTGCTCAAACCTGGACCACATTCCTTTGCAGATTTAAGCCAATCACAGTTGCAGTGCCATTTTCGGAACTTGTTCGCGCCAAAATAAACCAATCATAGATTGTGTCTTATCATGACCTTAGCGTCGGAAACGTCAAACGCACGCAAGTATGCCGCCTTTTGAATTTGACGCACACCAGATATCAAAATAAAACACGGTTTTACTGAAGAAAAATGTATGATATGAAAGAATAATGTCGAAAAAACTTCATTATAATTACAACAGACATCCTAGTTCAAGAATTGGATCGATCTAGCAAGTTTTCAGCAAACGGTAACAGTCACGTTTTTGCCGATAGGTGTCAAAGTTACTGCAGTCAAAACAAAGGAAAGGAATGTGGTCCAGGTTGAGCAGCCGTTAGTGGGGAGAAGCGTTGCGTGACGACACAAATAACGGCTGCGTAGGAGACTAATGTACCAAGGGACCGACCAAATTAGATCGTTATATCGGGAGATCGTAATAACGAATTCCCGATATAACGATTTTTCGGGAAAAGAGCCAAAAATATCGTTATATCGGGGTATTGTTAATAATTGATTTTCCATGTACTGTATAAATCCCTATCGTAAACAAGCTGTTGACAGACACGTTACAGTCCTTATGCAATGAGAACTAAATTATAAAGGAAAAGTATTGCGCGGGGAGTATTGTCATATCTTTTCAAGTGTTAAGCCTCCTTTTTCATCGCGCGATGATTGATTTTATCGTTATATCGGGGTAAATTTTACGTTTGGGCTGCCAGATTGTGATCGTTATATCGGGAATATCGTTATATCGAGTATCGTTATATCGGGAGTTTTCTCCATACATTTACTGTAACATTTGCCGGGCTGTCAAATGTTGATCGTTATACCGGGAACTGATCGTTATATCGAGTATCGTTATATCGAGGTTCCACTATAATTTTATTGTCTTTGTATACTACTCCGCCAAGAACACACACGTTTGAAACAAACGTAAAGCTGGGTCAAGAGAAAAAGCAAAAACGCACCAAGCAAGGGTGAATTGAGATAGTTACTCACAAATAATAATTAATGTAACTTCTAACACGCGAGTTTTCGCGCCAAAATCAAAACGCGGGGTAAGCAAGTTTAAAAATACGCGCCATGTCACGTCACGCAAAGTCTCGCGTGTCACGTGCTGCCGTGATACCATTTGCTGTTATAATTATTTTGTATTTTTACAAGGAGATATACTAGCTTAGTTTCTTGAACTACAGATGTGCCTTGATAGCAATGGAGTTCCACATGCCTGCAATCACGACATAAGAGAATGCAAACGGGAGAACGAACTGAGTACTCGCGCGCGTCATGTTCGAGTCTTCTTCCACGCTCGCTCGTGTTGTTCTCTAGGGCCAAAAAGGGTCTGTATGCGTGTAAGCAGTCATTTTTGCTGTCAATTTACACCTTCTTTTTTCTTCACCAGGATAACCTTGGTTTCTATAGCCATGCACCTAAATGAAATGATTTGCTGGAAGCTTCAAAGCAAGAACTGGATGTCGACCTTTCTGCGCATGCTTGGGGAGCATGGTAATAAAAAGAACTCGCGCTTAATCAGTTGGGGGAGGGGGGATAAGTACCAGTTGATGGATTTAGTCCTCTAAGTTGCTAAGCAGCATCACGTATCCTCATGCATTGCACTCTGGCGCGACTGCTTTCAGTGTACTCGTGAGTGTTCGCGCTTTGCTCTGATTGGATAATAAGAATCGGAAACTGTCCAGTGGGGACGAGCGAAAAAGCGGGCGAGTGAAAGAATAACCGAGGGAGGACTGGTTTCTCGTACTTTCTCCTTCGCTCTCCGCTTTTTCGCTCTTCCCACTTACTGCGGAGAGTCTGGAACAGGAAGTCTCAAACAATGCTTTAAACTGGGAAGAAAACAGAAAAACAGCAAAATAATGAATATAAAGTTCGGAGAAGTTTCAACTGATTGCCGGGGAATTAAAAACGCGATTTCTGTGGGAGTAATATAACAGAATCAAATCCAGTTTCGCGTCCGATGATGTTTCTTCCTGCACTGAAATAACTTGGAACACAGCCGCTCTTTCGAATTTGTGGAACTAATCAAAAGCTTTTATGTTTTATTATCTCAGCAAACCAAGAACAACAGACAGCATACGCATGCCCACCGCCAGACAAAACTCTTTCAGGGCGGAGAATTCAAGTTCAGTGTCACACTAGCTGTTTCTTTGGAGCTTCGGCAAATCTTTCATTAAGGTGCATGGCTATAGAAGTCAGAACACCTCCACTCTACCGAAATGGTAAGCGTGTTGTACTGAGTGTTGTCTCGATTCCAGTTAATTCTCGTAAAGTTTTTCACTTTTGAAACCAATAAGAAAAGTAATAGAGAGAGTCAGCAATTCTATGAAAATATGTAATTATCACGTCATTTTACTGTCACGATGTGGAAACGTGGCCAAAGGCATTGGTTGCTTAGTAACATGAAGTTGCCTGAGAACTCGGCCAAAAAGCGGTCATGAACGTGGGCTCAAGTGCGCGCGGCTGGTTCCCAGAAATCTTTTTGCCGAGCCGAAGGCGAGGAATCGCCAAAAAGGGATTTGAAAACGAAATTAAACCTTGTTCGCCTAACAGAGCAAAATGTCCAGAGTTCAACTCTTTATCAAACATGGCGCACCCTTTTCTTTACAGGAGCAGGGTAATTTGCTGTGTTCAGCACAAAAAAAAAACTGGACTTTTTGCGACGTGACTGGCTGAAGATCAGCGGAGTCAAATGATCCCGAGTCAAGGATGTCAAATAAGTCTACTGGCTTAGACTTGGAATGCTATTCCATGAGGTAACCGTAATTTACTACCAACTTATCATGTACGATTTTACAATATAAAACAATACGTTCAAATCGAAGGCAAGAAATAGCAAGAAATAAAAGCAAGGGAAAAATAGCCTAATGGGATAGTGCGTTCAGGGAGCTTAAAACCGCGAGATCCTGGTTCAATCACTGGGGTCACTGTGTTGTGTTCTTGGGCAAGACACTACTCTCATAGTGCCTCTCCTCCACCCAGTTGGATCAGCGTGAAATGTGCGGGCACCCTGTAGCGTCCCGTCCAGGGGGGGGGGGGGGGGGGGGGAGTATCAATTGTAATACTCCTAGTCGCTTTATTCTTTTACCAGCCTTACGAAACAGGCTGGGTAACAGAGACTAGACGTTGCTCAGTAGCAACTAGTGTAATAAACCAATCAGAGCCAAAGGTAAGAGCGCGTCACCTGCGTCACCTATACCTGTATGTTTGGGCGGGAAAGGTCCACGCGTGAGGCAAAGCACGATTGGTTCTTGTTTATAGAATAGGCCATTTCCGAGTTGCCTTTTGCTTCTGTTTCAAACCGAGTCCTGGTGCACAACCTTTGTTATGGAAATGAGTTTTACCTGCACGTTTATTGTCATGCAAATCAAACTAATTTCCATAAGAAAGGTTGTGCACCAGGACTCGTTTTGAAACAGAGGCAAAAAGGAACTCGGAAATGGCTTATTGGCCGTATCTCATTTCCGTCTTCGTGCCCGCTGATTGAATTTGCGTTAAATTTTAATCGTGCTTTTATTTGTTTACACTTCTTCATGAGCCTTAAAATTTACATAAGTTATTTTTTCCTTTAGGATGAGCTGAGAATACAAGGATACGACGATATTCAAATCGCCGCCGCGCCACTCTGTAACCACAAGTCAATACCGTCGACAAATAATACCGTGACACCACAAAGCTGAGGCCTTATTTGCCACTTGGCATATAGAGGATGAGTGAGTGACCACAAAGCCTCATATCTACCACAATTTATCGTCTCGTTTACCATCCCTCCTAACGCGCTCATCGAGCTCCTGAAAAGACCATCTTCGTTTTGAAACACATTCTGGAAGCTCTCTCGGATTCGACTGCAAGAGTGCATTAGGATGTCTACAGTTCTGATCCATATTAAAGCGAGTGCTGAAAAGCCAGGAGTCAAGACTTTTGTCCAGTTAGATGGGCTTCAATATACGGTTCAGCACTATAACAAGCCAATTTAAAACTGAGAAGTTATATTAAAATTGACTTAGAAGCCAGTGACAATATAAAGTCAACTTAGTTCCCCCGCGGGCGGCTTGAAGGTTGACTGTTGCGGGTATATTAACTACATATATTAGCTCAAGCCGTTAACAATTACAGGGAATATTCCCTTGAATAAAACGTTTAAGAACTTTAACTGAAATGACAGGAAGCGATATCACAAAGATCTACGTTCCGGCAGGACTTTAGAGTTTTAAAGTAAAATGTCAGGAATCGTATTCTTTGTTTTCATCTGACGTCATCAAAATTCAAAAATCTAAACTGTTAATCCTACAAAGCTATTATTTTTATATCTTCTAGACATGGAAATCATTTTAAATCTCTATGCAAAGTTTGGTATCGATCCAGTGATTCCTTTTGGAAATAAAGCTATTTGAAATTTGTGATTTCCCGGATGAACGTGTTAATGAACTGTCACAAAAAACGGATATTTTATATCATTTTTAAATTTTCAGACGTGATAATAATTTAGAAGAGGTGTCTAAACAGATTTGAAGTGAAAACTAATGATATTGACGGTAGAATATACTCTAATTCTTGTGCAATTTATGGCGGCCATGTTGGTGCCCCAGAGAAGGGCACCAACATGGCGGCTGCATACTAAACACTGTAATTTTCTGAAAATTATTTTGGCTATAACTCGGTTATGAAAAAACGCTACAAAGCTATAATTTGGACAAAACGTTTCTTTCTGCCAGTTCTTTTACCTGTTAATTTTCTGATGTTGTTCATGGAAGCAAACATTTTTTGTAATGTTGATGAAAACCACCAATTGTGGATAGTGGAACCATTTTCATCCTCGCCATCGTTAGTCATGTGTTCCTGTCAATTGTCGAGTGGTGCTTTACAAAATTAAATCGTTCTCTATGATAGTCCTAAAACTGTTTTTGAGCTTTTCAAAGCCATGCTAATCAGTTTGCTCATGTCTACATAGGGGACTTTTCCGCAGATGCTGATAATGATCCAGATTACTACGGGTCGAGTATGGAACAAATTGAAACTGAATTGCTTTGGCTATCTACGTTTGAGCCACTGAACCAAGACAACCCCTGAAATATTTACTGCAGTGTAATAAAGTAATTGAATAAATGAATAAAAAGATTGACGCCCTCGTCGCCCTCGTAATCCGATTTCAGCAATGAAGCCGAGCTTTACTAAATATCGATAATCGTAGCCTGTGTAGCTGGCGGTCTTGTTGGCGCGCGAAGGCAAAATTCGTAAGCGGCGGAGCCGCGAGAGTCTGGGGCGGGAGGCTAGACCCTCCCGCCCCAGACTCTTGCGGCTCCGCCGCTCGAACCGCTTATGAATTTTGCCTTCGCGCGCCAACAAGACCGCCAGCTACGCAGGTTACGATAATCGCCAAGAGGGAAACTATAACAGTCTTTACCACAGTTAGTGCTAAAGTCTGTTGCAGCTTTCGCGTGACGTATGTGAAACCGTATAAATATTAGATTTAGCTCTTTAGCGCCTTATAATTTAAAAGCAAAAATTCAATAATCAGTTTCCCCAAATCGCAAAAATCAGAACCCACAAAACATTCATGTCACACGGTAGTTTTAAATCCGTCTCACCCCACCCTGGCGTAATAATATGACAGTGGAGCACTGACGAAACAGACTGAGAACTGTTATATACGCGTATACAGGCTTTGTGATAAGTATTTCATCTAAATTGATCTACTTTGACACGGAAATGTCCAACATTTACATCATGATCTTTCTAACCGCTAAATCTGATTTTTTTAGTGCCCGGTTGCGCGTCGTAAATGGAGCCTGAAATCCATTTACAGTCGAACCGCCACTTATTTTAAGCGGCCACCCCCTCTTAAGCGGCCAGTTAGAAGATTCCCGAAACTATTGAGTATAATACTATAAATAAAACACCTATTAAGCGGCCACCAAGAAATTAATTAAAACAAGTCAGTTTGGCCTTGTTTTGAAAAAACTGATGACAGCTGGATAAGAGTCCGAAGTAGAAGGTGACGAACTAATAAAAACATTCAAACACACGTTTATTATCGTCTTGATGTGATTCCGTTGTTCACTAATCTTTTGATTAATTCCTACCACGCCTTATGCTAATTTATAACAAACCCCAATAAAGCGAACCTTACTTGCCATTTCCCCGCGCGCAGTGCGTTTGACCGCTGTGGACCTCCGGAAAGTCCACAGCGGTCAAACGCAACAATTTAACGCCACTTCCGGTTTTCGTTGCCTTGACTTTTCCAAGAGTTTGAAGCGTAATGGGCAAGAAGTTTGTAAGGAAACGTTGCTAAAAATGCAGTGGTAAACCAAAATACGAGCCGATAAAGTACGTGGATAACAATTGTCCTCCACTTTTTAAAATCCCAAACTGAATTTACTGAGTATGCATATATAATTTAATAATTGTTTTCCACCTGCTTTATCGGTTTTTTGGTTTACAACTGACGTTTTGACGTTTTTCTTTCAAACGGAGACGCAAGTAGACGCAAGTTGTCAACGTGTGTCTACTTGCGACTTGCACGCGTTGACTTGCGTTCGCTTTGACTTACGGTCGCTTTGATCAAGATCTGAACACTGAACGGGAAAACCACGATTACAAACCGATGAGAGATGCCGGATCTGTGGCCAAGATCTGGATCAGTAAAGGAACTTGAACAAAGAACAATAAAACGGTAGACTGATCCTTACGGAAAATCTTTGTACGGAAGCTCATATTTGAAAACTTGCGTCTACACTTGCGTCGAGTTGCGTCTACGTTTGGCCAGGGCTTTTGCAACGTCAAGGCAGCGAAAACCGGAAGTGGCACCGAATTTTTGCGTTTGACCGCTGTGCATTTGAACCTTCTTTTCCAGTGCTAACACCCAGCATGCCATGCGACCGTACGCCTGTTCAATCCCATAAGCCTGTGCAGTCATCTTTTTCGAGCACATGGTTTTCACTTGGCGGCGCGATGGAGTATACGAGGAGGTATTTCGCCGTTTTCGAAGAGGTATTTTCGTTAGTTCTTCCATATTATCGCAGCCATAGCTTCTAAATGTTTCGGTAAAGCGAATCAAATCATTTCATTGGAATAAGTAGCTTAAGAAATGCGAGCGGTGGCGAAATTTGTCAAGATGGCATGGCCGGCATTCTGCGAATGGTTTTAGGCTGAAGTGAAATTCGCTTGTTGAGAGTTATACAATCCACTGTGATGACTAGAATAATCCCAGCTCGCTTTGAGTTTCTCAATGGAAACGTTGAAGAAAAAAGCATTCTCTTTATCTTTGTCTGAGTGGAGATATAAATTTTAAGCAGCTTCTGTGCACGTGTAAAAGCGAGGATTCCGTGTATAAGCTTAGATTCATGGGAGACCTTTTGAGGTTATTAAGCTTGTGTTCTTTCAACTTTTATGCTTCTAGAAATCAAGAAATATTATCAGTATAAACCTTGTGAATTAAATTCATATGGAATTAGAGGACTTCCCCTCGCTTGGTTTACCAGCTATTTGACCAACAGGCAGCAATACGTTGCGTTGGGTAATACGGAATCCCCAAAACAGACGATGACCTGTGGTATACCACAGGGAAGCGTGCTAGGACCTCTTTTATTTTTAATTTACATTAACGATCTTCCAAATTGTTCAAAAATTTTAACATTTCGAATATTTGCAGACGACACAAACGTGTTCGCCTCTACCCGTGATCCCAAAAGCCTTGAAGCTTTGATTAACTCTGAACTTAAAAAAGTTAAGGAATGGTGTGACATCAATAAATTATCAATCAATTTTTCAAAAACCAATTACATGATTATAAAATCGCCTAGAAAAGGAAATACTAATTTTAATATTACATTACAAAATACAGATGGGTCGTGCCATTCCTTAGAAAGAAAAGACCATATCAAATATCTTGGAGTTTTAATAGACGAGTCAATATCTTGGAAATATCACATCTCTTACATCTGTTCAAAAATATCACAAAATAATGGCATTATATCTAAGTTGAGGCACTATTTATCTATTCACCAACTAAAACAGATGTACTATAATCTTATTTACCCTTACATATCATACGCAATATTAGCCTGGGGAAGCGCTTATAAAACACACCTGCACAAATTACAAACTAAACAAAATACCATAGCTAGAATAATGTTCTTTGCCACATCATTTGGGAAGAATACTGAAAGCGCTCTCCCATTATTGAATATTTTAGACCTTCTTACTGTAGACAACATTTACCGCTTACACGCCCTAAAATTTACCCATTTATGGCACAAAGGTCAGTTACCAAGTCTCTTCAACAATTTCTTTCAATATGCCACTGATGTGCACAATTACAATACCAGATACGCCGCAAAACAAAACTTATATAAATCACGTGTCCGAACAAATACTGGCAAGCAAATGATTTCAAATATGGCAATTGACCTCTGGCATGATATTCCTTCACACCTAAAGGACCTCAATACCTTCTCCTTCTCGAAAAAAATAAAATACAACTTATTATCAGAACAGCATTCTTAAAGCAACTACCGAAGACGATAAATTATTCTAGAATGTTGTTCTGATCAATAAGTATCAAACAGCATTCCAAACAATATACTTTACTCTATAAAACTCTTATATTAACACAATTTATTTGTAATATAAAATATTCAGCATCTCTTCCTTATGTTTTTGTCCTTTTATCTGTTCTTGTGTTGAAACATTTCATAGCTAGGGGCTAACACGAAAACCTCGCGGTTTATTTAGCCCCTAGGCTCTAACTCTTTGCTACTAAATATTATTTATTTAAAAAAAAAAACACCTGTATTTTCCTTTACTATCATTTGTATATTTTTATTTTATAATGAGCTAAATAAAAGATTGTTGTTGTTGTGTTGAGAAAATAAAAAGAGTCTCGCCACGTGTAGAAGTACCACGTGACTGACGCCGCGAAGACACAGGTGGGGTGCAGTTTGGTGGAAGGTACAGTGCTGTTCAGGTTAGCATTTATTTAACTTTTACATTAAAATGCTTGTTACACTTGTCAGAATTCACTTTCATTTGATTTTATGGTTAATCTTTTATGCTCTGAAAATTTCAACATGAAAATTCTCCCTTTATTCTGATCCCTTGATAAATGTATTGATATTGGTAAATAATAATAAAAAAATGTTTATATAAGTCTTGGGGAAATATTTGAGGTAAATCAACGAAAAAGTGAACTCAAGCAAACAAGATAAAAAAAAAATATGAGATGTCTTGTTATGGTTTATTAGGTTTACAGACCTAAAGGAATAATACAAGTGATCTTTAAAGGGTGGTGAATGGTAAAATCTGAGACATTAGACTCCAGCTTAAAAATCTGAGCCCAAGACTTGTGCTCCAAAAATTCGAGCCTGAGACTCGATGATCCAAAAATCCGAGAAAATAGAGTAATTTGGGTCTCCCGGAGCCCGAAATTCCGAGACGCTTTGTTTTAAGCACCTAGACGATTCACTATCCCTCTCTAACTAGCTTTGAGCTACATGTAGGTGGATGACCACCATAATCTTAATTTTATTTTGATATCCATGTCTAAGATAATGTTTGATGCTTGTTACAAAAAGATAATACATGTACATGTAACTTCATGTTGTAGGGGTTTGTTGTGTTTTTAATAATAATGTTTCTTGAAAATTATGGAAATGGATACACTGTAGTTTCTAGTCCAAACCACGGTGATGACTAGAATAATCCCAGCTCGCTTTGAGTTTCATAACAGAAGCGTTGAAGAGAAAAGTATTCTCTGTGATGTCTGAGTGGTTTACATAATTTTTCAGTGTAGTAAACTTGTTAAGATTTCCAACTGGTGGGCTGACCAGTTGGCTATTTACGTGTAAATAACATGGCCTACCATATAACTCTGAACTACCAAGGACAACTTCATCTTGTGGCAGGATAGAGAAGTTTGCATCTGAAAAAAAAACTAAGTACATAAATGTATTTGTTTCAGATTCAAACCTTGTGTGGTACTCTAGTACAATGTACATGTTTTTGAGTGCAAGGGTATGGCAGCCATTACATTCAGGTATACCTTGATTCTTGTTACTGACAATAATTTCATAATAGAGATAGTAATTTTGCTGTCAATGAAGAATATTAAAGACAAGCATATGACTGAATGCTTTTGTTGAAAACCTTTAATCAGAGACAGCACTGTAATAATAAGAAAACACATTAGTACACTGTACTGTCTTTTATGTCATTCATTGTAATAATATTGATATGATTGCCTACAAATTAAAAAAAAATAATGCATTTTCATGTACACATGTATGTATTTGTACAGTACACGAAAAGTTACAATGTACTAAAACTAACTAATAATATACTGTTATTAATTTTATGGTCTAGGATTTGTTCAAATGAACCAAGAAAAGTGTAATGTTCTTTTCCACTTCATTGTGATGTGTTCTGATACAAAGGTAAAGTTCATGGTTTTGTTATACGTATGTACCTGTAGTTATCAGGAATCTCAAAGTTTACAGAGGCATATGCACACTGTGGTACAGTATCTTAGTATCACAAGTTACGGCAGTGTTGGTAAACTGTTTGCACAGTTACAAGTAAGATGTGCTTTTTGTCATATGATGAAATATTTCACAGACCTGTTCTGATTGCTAGTGAGGAATGTGAAAAGTCTTCTGATGATAAACTGAGACATCAAAATGTTTCCTTTGCATACATGTACTGTTTAAGTGAAATGATGTCTTTGCGATGTACACTGTACTCATACTCTACCTACATGCATGTGTATGATTTTTAAACGGTTTTCAGCATTACAGTGTGTGTGTATGCACAGGGAGCAGAGGAGCCAAATTTGACCTACAACTGTATACTGTATGTGCGTTATTAGATCTCTTTATGCTTTCGTGGTGTCTTGCGTTATTCCCGCGTGTTAACGCGGCTGTTATTAATTTGCGTGTTACCCTGGGGTTGTTACGCAGTACAGTGTGTAAGAGAGAGACAAGGGATGAAACAGATTTGAGCCTTAGATGCAATAAAAATGCCGATTTTCTGTATGCAGTGTTATATTTACAGTCTCTCAACAACTGTCTAACAATTTTGGTGAATAGATCTATTAAACAAACCTTTCGGCGATCACTCTTTATGGCGTTAAAAGTTTGCTTTCGTAAGATGTGCACCGTAACATACTGATGACAGAAATACGTCATGTATTGTTGTGAGCATCACCGGAAGCTATTTGCATAAGTTTATTCATCTCACAGTCTGGAACAGTAGTTTATGTAATCATCAAATGCCGCTTTCACTGGCATGAAGCTTCCTTGCTTGTAAAGGGAGGGCCTGTAAATGATTTACCGATTAATCGATCTATCTTAATAGAGCTGAAGAGTGCAAGCAGTCCCCAATCTTGCGTACAAATACTTGAGCGAGCGCAAAGCGTGAGCAAGATGGATTTATTCCCACAATCTTTGCCTTTCGCTTTTTTCCTCTGGGGAAGATTATTCTCAGTTGAAGTGCGTTTCATTTTAAATCTCCCTTGATCAGCTGTTGTTTTGAATTTTCAAGTAGTAATGAATGGCGTAACTTCCACTTTGTTGATGGCTTACATGTACATCACTTCCATCACCAGTATGTTGCTGTCCACATCGAACGAATCACGTGGTACCATGTTTCATCCCTTGTCTCTTTTTTTCTCGGCACTTGGTGCTTCACTCAGAAAGCTTTTGCTTTCCGTTTGTTTTCCGGGTAACGACCGGAAAGCGACTGATTTCCTGCTGGGGCAAAAAAACTAATAAAAGGCAGGTAAACAAACAGATCGAATAATGCAATCATATAGATCTAATGGGTAAAGGTCAAATTTGGCTCCTCTGCCCCCTGTGCATTATGCCAAACTACATGTACATTGTAATATGTATGCTAAATGCATGGAGCATTTAACAAATCCAAAAAAATCATACAATGTACTTGGGGAAAAAATGGAAAATTAAATTACATGCTCAAAATTTTTTAAAAAAAATTTGCCAAATTTCTATATTATTTTCTTTCAAAGAAATAGTTTTTATTATATCTGTTGGGTAGCCTGAATTTCAGCCGTTTCCTCTGTTGCTTACCTTTCTCGAGAGTAAGCGACAGAGGAGACAGCTGAAATTCAGCCTATCTGTTGGGATGTGCAAGGTACATATCAATGTCAGAAGACAGTACGGTGCAACTGTTATTCTCCAGCTTGAAATAGTATTTTCCGTGCTGATATTGCAAAATATTTTAATACCAACAAGTCAAGTGAGTTTGTTTAAATAAAATAATTACCCTTTGATGAACATTACATGTAAGTCTTGTTACCTGTGTGTTGAAATTGTGATACATATATTTCAATACAAGTATATTGTATGAGTGTGTGGTGCATCTTTTGTTAATAATATTGGTGCTACATTTTGTCTTTTGCTACAGGGAGGAAAATGGAAAGTGGAACCAGGAAGAGATCAATGAGAACAAAGGCAGCACAGTTGTTGATATCATGCCTTAATACAAAATGATTCTCACCAAACATCTCTTTAAAAACCATAGGATCTCCCGAGTGTGTTAATTTCTAAACATTTAAACAGAACAAGGAATTAAAGAAGGTACAGTATGTGTATTTTTGTGGGAGAATAAGCTGTACTGTAAATAAAATTAATATCATATGGAAAGTTATTGTGTTCCATTGTACATGTATGTGCTGTAGTTTGTTTATTTATGCTTGTGATGAGCAATGATGATAAAATGTCTCGTTCGTATGAACATCACTGATTAAAAACAAATTTTACAGAGCTCACACAAAAAGAAATGCCATATTAAAATTGAGACTGCATTTTTATGTGAAAGTGTGTATATACATTAATCATTTTATTGCTGTTTTCCATAGGTCTGAGGTTTTTGTTGGAAAAGAAAGCCGAGGTTGATCAGGTAAGATTAAGTCTTGTAGCTATACTCCTGACACTGGGACACTCGTTTGTGGGAGCTTAGGCCATGTAACTACATGTAGGTTCAAATGTGACAAACTTCCCGCATACTGCTAGGATTAGTTTTAGGATTAGGATTTTCTTATTACAATAAATACATTGTAAGCATATACATGTAAATATCTTACTACATTTGACTTGTAATCTGTGTACTGTAATAACAGTCGAACCTCCTGTAAGCGGAGAGGTGTCCGCTTATAGGAGCTTAAAAATGTAGTGTACTTTGTATGTAGCTGGGAACATGACCAAGTGTATGCTTACTAGAGGTGTCTGCCTAATTTTTGTTATTGATGGTAAATAATTCAGGCACGAGGAAGCCTCTGTGAGTATGTCAGAAAACCCAATATTGAATGAAAAGTCGATAGATTGTGACCAATATTTTTTTACTTTTTTATCTTACAGTGGAAATTACAAAGGAAGTGATAATAACTGCTTTGGAGGAGGACCAAACTGCTCAGCAGCACAAGATGGATGAAAAACATGACAAAATAAAATGATTGCCACATGAAAATCATAACAGTTGTTTATTCATTTTCTAACAGACTGCCTTTCAAGTTGAGCCAGTCACGAATCACATAAAATATGTGCCCAAGTGCATTGTTGAGTTATATAAGCACCTACAAAAACTGTCGCACTTCTTAAAAATTCCATTTGCTTACATATACTGCATCAAGTGCGCTCTGTGATTGGTTAAAAAAACCATGTTTTATCAAAGTATAAAACATAGAAAAGCTGTGTTTTATCGTTTCGCGCACATTGAATATAATAAAGTATAAAAAGAAGCCCAAAACCATGGATTATTTACCTGTCATGAAACACACTGGTCATTTGAGAGATATATAAACATTAGCCTGCGGCTCGTGTTTTCTAAATTTCTCTCTTGTCCTCAAATTCCCTGCGTGTTTTACGACAGTATAATACATCATGATACTTGCTTCGCTTTATCACTCGCTTTCAGTGAAACTCTGCGATCACCATTCCCAGTGAACATTCAGCATTCACTTGTCCTCATTTGTAAAACCTCTCCTACAATGAATCATTGATGTCAGCAGAAATTTACAATTTTTATAGACCTAAACAACAGTTAATTTAAAATACAGAGAAAATGTCTTGAAAGAAGTTTGGATAATTTACTAAACACCACTGATCATGACCTCTAGACATTATACATATACTCGTACATATTTTTTCCAATAGTCACAAATGACCTCAAATATAGAAGTATGAATATCTTGGTACAGTGTCATAAGGCACTTTACTACAAGGAAAGCTATCGCTTATGCCACAAAAATTTTCAACAGCAATTGTTTTTACGAATTTCGGTCTTTTATTTTGGAAAAAGAGCTCGCACCAGCTTCTGTTATTTAACGGTTTTTGCTCCCCGAAAGTAACGACCCACCGAAAGTAGCGATCGACCCCCCTAAAATAGCGAGCCCCAAACGCTGATAATAATCCGAAAGTAACGACCCTCGGAACTTTGCGGTATCTGTCAAACGTCGGCATTGAATTACTGAACGTTTACACTACTGTAACCCAACAGTACCAATAGCTAAATGTCATTCTATATTGTTTTTGGGTCAGAACCCAAGCGCAAAAAAAAAAAACAACAAAAAAAAACAAAAAAAACAAAAACAAAAAAACAAAAAAAAGCGCTTTGTCGGTGTCTTTTGGGTTTCCATTTGATAACAGGCGATAATCCCTTCTTTGATGTACTCTCTGATTAAGTAGTAGGACAGTTCGCCGCCGTTTGGAGTGCTTCCCTCTATCCTCTCTCCTACAACAACAGTTTTCACACCGCTTAGCTTGATCATAGGTGCGCATTCATCGCACGGAAGTTTTGTAACAAACAAGACTCCATCTGTCAAATCCTTGGTGTTCCGTACAAGGAGAGCGTTTTGTTCGGCGTGGATGACATAAGAGAACTTTGTTTCGCGTGCAACGTCATTGTCTGAGGCTCGTGGAAATTCACCAAACAACGCCTTGGATGGAAAACCATTCCAGCCAAGAGTTGCAACCTCTTTATTCTCAGTACCATTCAAGATGACAGCTCCAACACCTTTCTTCGGGTCATCGGTTTGTCGAGCGAGCATCTTGGCAAAAATCATCATGTGGAAAGCCATATCGAAGTCAGGGTAATGTTCGGCATCACGATCGCATTTAACCTCAGCTGCCTCAGCTGCCTCAACTGCCTCAGTAACTTTCACCTTTTTGAATTCAACTGCACCCTTGTCCATCGGTGCTTTGACAAAGGCGATCCACTTCATCAGGGATTTGAAATCATTTTCAACCTGATTTTCCATACTGTCATCAAGGCATGGCCAAGGAAGACATACTTTGGCACGTTTAATCCATTCGGCGCTCCACCATTCTTTGAAAAGCTGGTCGCGGCACTCGCCAATATCATCTGGCGTTATCTCCTCTGGAAGCCTCTTCTCGTCTTTCGCCAAAACCCCTTCTTCAACACAAGGGACGAAAACCGACTGTCCCACGGGGCTGACTTTGAAAAGATTATCGGCTCTCGCCAGCTCTCCTTTATTTTCTGATTCCGGTTCTATCGGTAGGTAGAACACACGAGAAACTCTGGACTGTACAAGAAGTTTAGCACAAAGGGAACAAGGTTTCCGGGAAACAAAGACTTTGCAACCTTCAAGTTTGCCACAATGGTTGACCATGACACGGGCGACTCCGTGGACTCCATCGCGACTACAGTCGACAGCCAGGACTCGATCGGTTGGCAACACGAATACCACTCCGACATTCTTGAATTTCTTAGAGTTTCCAGAATTCGGATATGGATGCACTCGCGATGACTGTATTGGAAACCGCTCCATCCAAAGCGCTAATACCATGTACAAGTTTTCTTTTGATATTCTCGTCTCACGTTTTTCACGGCAGTCTGCCATGTTTGAAAACTGGGAGTGAAAGGGAGTGACTGACTAAAGGGAAATCGGAGACGTGTTTTGGCCATTTAACATGTGACATTGATATTTAAATTTGACACCTTTATTGATTCAGTGGAGCGTGCACGAAATTAGCATACCGCGTCCTTCCCTGTCTGCAAGAAGTGGAAACAACCTTCTTGCTAGTTCAACCAGCAGTAAAGCTAACCAACCATGGACAGTCGAAGCCTTGGGTGTCTGGTGTTTGGTGAGTAAATATCATTTTGATGCTAAACAAAAAGCTGAAATTAACGAGTCTCGCACTTTTACTATACATTGAAGTGTATTCCATTTTCCTTGTGTACAGTGTTTCTGTCGAGCTCTTTCCTTGTGCACTGTAAAGTGCTTGGAGCTGTTAGGATCCGAAGGCAAGAGGTAGGTCGACTCTGTGTGATATACGTTGGCATAATTCTAGGTACGTAAGAGAGAAAGAGAGAGAGAGCGAAGATAATTTAATAATTAAATCCCACAGTGCAGACAGTGATGTACATGTACCTACAGTGTAGTCCACTCGCAGGGACCTCGAATCAATTAGTATTTACTCTAATTGTCTCAGTTATTTTTCAGTTTCCCTGTTAAGGTTCCCAGCAATTGTAATTGCCCTGAATTTAAGAAAGAAATGGCTCCTAGTCGTTTACACCCCTCAGTCGGGCAAAATCACGTTGGACAAAGGAACCCTTCACAGTAGACTACGAGTAGTCCCTAATTTTTTCTCAGATCGAGCGGGCGGGCGCGCGCGAAGAAGACGAGATAGCCTGCCTAGCCGGGTCACCCTGGCAAGCAGACAGGGTGACCCTGTCTGTCATGTAAACATTCCAGTGTGCTATGTAAGTCAGTCAGTGTATACAACAAATGAATAGTCACATGCAGTATGGGCTGCATGTAAATAACACGAAATAACTGAAATGTTTATTCGCAACAATTTTGATGCAACACTTTATTTATTGGAAAAGGAAAACAACAACGCCTTCAGGGAGAGAAGTGATTTATCGTGATCAGTGTACGTTCAACAACGAGGCCAGTGTACGAACACAATGGTGTTCAGTGCCAGTTGACTCTGTGATTGAAAGTTTTCTTCCGAAAAGCAAATCAGTTCTGCACCTACAAAGGGTTGTCCCCGAGCTCAGTATTTACTGACGAGTAAATATGGACGAGTAAAACTCTCTGGCAGGTCATGATCTCTTTGCGCTCAATCCCCCTCCAATGAACTTCAGTTTGTGTTTGCCTTTTGGGGACAAGAAACTGCAATGGCCGATATATTTTTATTGCTTGAATATTTCATAATTGCAATCTTGAGTCCCTAGGTAAGCGTTTGCTTCATGGAAGTGGAGATTACGAAAGAAACTTAGTAAAGCGAAGACGAGAAGTTATAAGCCGTTTTCGTAGAACAAAATTGAATTAATCAACCCGGTTTATAATAGCACAAAATAATAGGTTATTTCAATGTGTCTGAGCACAGAAGATTAAAAAATTCAAAGTTACAATTGAAAGAATCATGATTTGAGCTTTTGCGAAATTTCACTTTACTCTCGCTGAAGTTAGGAGTGAGCTTGAGCGGACAGTTTACGTCACTCATGTCGCGGAACAATTTTGCTCTAGCGGTTTCTCAGCGATATTAGGATTTTGAGAAATCTTCAATTACTCTCGCTCCTGTTTCCGTTTATGGGAAATTACTGTAATTTGTTCAAGGTTCATCATATGACTTTGCCTTCAGCTAAACTGAACTGCGGTCTTCTCGGCCTATAAAGTCACTAATAATAAAATTAGACTTTCGTTCATTTTAGGTCAGTGTTCGTTGTTTTGCGCAACTCGTACTGTAGTACTAGTTATGATGTTACACGTTTTAAATTCGTCGTATGTGATGCCTTGATAGGCTTGTAGATTAAATGGAGTTGCAGATATCTTTTTCACAAACAAATCAAATAACGAACGGATGGCTTCCATGTCTTTTCGCTACTTATTTGCGGATATTTCTGCTCTGATCTCTTCAGTCTCGCCTCAATCACAGGTGAACATTTTCCTGCCCAAGCATTTCATTGAAGAAAAAGGAAACATGAAATTCTCGATGAAAATGGTTTGTAACTAGCGGCACTGTGAAGCGTAGTTCTGTCTTCAGTTTGATGCGAGGCATTCTGTTACATACCATAATAGAGCCCAAATTCCAAACGAGACAACAGGGCAGAAATTCGAAGCCATAATAACTTCGGTCATTTTGTTTCGCTCCACACAGATTCAGGTCTTTCGCAGTTACACGGATGATATGGTACCTTTGCTCGTGAAAAAAATTACAGTTCTCAACTTTAAATAAATTAAAAGGACTGAAATATAACTATCCCTGTATACTAATTCGATGGAAGCCAATTGCTCAGTGTACCTTGCACTCAGTCAGTTACACAACAAAGGAATAGTGCGGAATAGTGACATGCAGCATGCGCTGTAGATATTGATAAAATAACTAAATTGTATATCGTAACAATATGAAACACTTTATTTATTGGAAACGGAAAGCAACACCCTCAGGGCCGGAGAGAAGTGATTTATCGTCCGTTCAACAAACGAGGCCAGTGTTAGAACGAATACATGTCTATCCATAGGTGATCAGCAACGCCCTCAGGGCCGGAGAGAAGTGATTTATCGTCCGTTCAACAAACGAGGCCTGTGTTAGAACGAATACATGTCTATCCATAGGGTGCCAGTTGACGCTGTGATTGAACGTTTTTCTCCCAAAAGCAAATTAGTTCTGCGCCAATATATATATGGATTGTCCACCGTATTTACTGTCGGGCAAATAAGGATTCGAAAACACGTATTGAGCATCTGGGTACACTCAATCTGACTCCAGTGGACTTTAGTTTGCGTTTGCCTTTGTTGAGAAGAAACTGCAATGGCCAATATACTTTTATTGCAAAAATATTTCATAATTGCAATTGCCTTGCCAAGGTTTTGCTTGATTGAAGAGATTAGGAGGGAAACGCAGTAAAGACGAAGGTGAGAATTTCCAAGCCGTTTGGGTAGAACAAAAATGAATTAACCAACCCGTTTTAATAGCACAAATAATGGGTTATTTCAATGTGACTGAGCACGAGAGGATAACAAATTCAAACAATTACAAACGAAAGTATCATGATATGAACTTTCGTGAGATTCCACGGAGGATGTTGCTGAAGTAAGGAGTGAGTTTGAGCGGACAGTTTATCGCGCAGAATGCCTATTGTTATCGGGACATTTACTTACAGTCGAGTAAAACTTATAGGTCTGTAATATTGCTCATTCAGCTTGAACCGGGCGCCATCATTGGTCAACGAAAATGCGCGCTTTTATCCGCAGGGAATACCTCCAGAAACTTCTCTCCATTTCCAGAAAACCTCGCCGTTTATTTGAAGATAATACTTTGATAAAAGGAGGGACCATGTGAAATAGTAATGGCTGGTCGGGGATTCGAAGAGCTCTATAAAGAGCTTTCGATCACGGACATTTTATTCATGGTCTGATCGGCAAGTCTGACTTAATCAGCTGTTTCACCGAGATTTCAAAGTTCGCGGCAAATGATTAGTTAATGAGGCATTTTACAACTGAGTGGTTTTCTTGAATAGGGTATTGATAATTTTGACAGGCATTGTTATTCAGTCGTGCGCTTAAAACAACGCGCCATTTTCGAAAGAACTTTCAACGCATAGTTTTAAAACTGAAGGGGATAGTGATTTTTGTCCACCAATTATCAAAGTTAAAACGGATTATATTAAAGGAAAGATCCATCTTCCATTTCCCGTAGGTCAGTTTTTGGTAGCCAGTCCTGGTTTCCAGAAATCGCCTCTCAAAGACGACATCCATACCAAAAATAGCCCGTTTTGGCTTATTTTCAAGTGCAAAAGGCAGGCTCTTATACTATGTAAAACGACTTCATTTTCGGCTAAAATTGCAGATACACCATTTCTCTTCAAAAGCCCGCCGGTCAAAGTATAAGTTAGGGCATAAAAAGGTTAGAAAAGCGAGTTTTACCAACGCTACTCTGACAATTTTGGTCCTTTCTTCTCTTATTCTGGGCCTTTCAAAGCGCACAAGCATTCAAATTCACCGCCTCGGTGATCATGAATAATTAATGATGTCCCGTCATTCTGCGCGATGCGGGGGGCGCTCGACCTACGCTCGATTTACGGCGCTCGACCTCGCTTTAATTAATCTATTATTAGATGTGCGCAGTGTTGCAGGCAATAACGTCAATGTAATTTTAATGTGTGTAATGGAATGAAACAAAATGTAAAGTAATGCGAAACTGTGATGTAGTTATAACGTAAGTAAAGCCATGTATATTAATAATTGCGTAATGAAAAGTTTTAATGCAAACGTTGTAATGTAAGCTTATTTATTTTTTTGTCAGTAAAAAGTGAATTAATAAAAGAAAAAAAAAAAGTCAATGTATGGTGTCGTCAGTGGAGATGCGCTGCACGTTGTATTTCCTTGGCATGTTGTAAAATTTTCACAAAGCGCAAGTTTTTGCAACAACACGTGCTTTGAGGAAAGGTGTTAATCAGTCAGTGACACAAGCTATTTAGAGTCCATGACCTTCCGCACACCTGTCGAGCACTCTACCATTGAGATATCCTAGGCCATAGAATGTAGCTCGTATTTTTATATCTTCGCCAACAAGAAGCAGATCAGTGCACATGGTTTAGTATGTGAAATAGGACTACATGCTGTCCACTGTGGAAATAATTGGATGAAATTCCGATTTCTGCCATAATTGGATGGAGGATTTTTTGAATTCAATTATTTCCAAGTTGGATAAGCATGTCTATGACGTTTTGATTATATCGCATGGCCACGTATCCAAAGTTAAAGATTAATAATTTGAAAACATTAGCATATAATCGCGCGGCGCACGCTTGTGTTAAAAAAAGGAGCATCTAATCTTTTTTCCCCAAAGGAAACATTGCGTGACAAGCCAAAAAACGGCCGTGACACTATTACACATCACGCCACATTTGGTATGTTGATACCTTCACATACCAGAACGTTGCATAGCAACAAGGGTTAGTTGTTGCACAACATCAGGGGGAGGAGCCTCGTTTCCAGTTTCCACTCGCCTCCTTTGTGGAAGAGAAACAAAGGTTCCCTGTTAGATTGCTCAGTTTGGGGAGCTGGCTATGAATTACGTGAGAATCATGGCTACTGCAGATGGTCCGTTCATGATTCCATCATCTAAAGGTAGTTTTAAGTTTCAGTTATTTAGTCCCGTAAGGTGTTGTACTTTTACTGAGGGATTCTGGTATTGTTAGATGTTACCGTATCTATTAATTAGCCTGTTTGTACTAAACAATGGGTCGTCTTCACTCAAGTCCCATGACCTCCTACAACTCCTTGTACGGCATACGCTTAGTTACTGCTTTGTAATGAGCACATGGTTAATCTCCGAATGTACTTATTTTTCGACAGCCTCAAATTCGTTTGCGTTCGCAGGCTACATAACACTTCATCTGACACTGACATTCGTATTCTGTGTCAGATCTGTGCTAGGTCTGTGAAATTTAAAATCTTCCTGGATCCTTGAAGTGTATCATGTTAGTCAGAGAACTCTAGAGATTTTTCTGAAAAAATAAAAATAAAATGGCTCAAAACAACAATCTTGTGTGGCCGGGTGCATCATTTTAGCAGCGTCCATCTTGAATTAAAAAAAAGTCTCGGCTTCAAGTGTCTGCTACTCATCATGGACTAAATTGCGTAATCGAGGAGCTTCAAGGTAAATGAGATCAGTTTAAAGTTATGTTCTCCGTTCGGCAAGGTAAGACCTGATAGAAATCCACGGACGTTATGAAGGCTCTAGGCATAGGAGTTTGCAGCGAGTGAAGGCTTTCTTCGGCGCCATCCGTGCGCTCTCGGGACGACTGATTCGGTTCTGATTCAGTAGTAGAGCCCGGAAACATTTGCAATTAAATTCTGCGTCGAAGGAGTGAAAGAGTGCCATAGACATTTTCAGTTAATGCATACCCTAGTCAGATTAATCTATTGATTAATTAATACACAAAATTATTTCGCAGTTTGTCCAGTTATCCGCATCGCAATTCTTGTCAGAGAATTAACGAAATTAGAGGCTCGGATGGAAAATATGCATTGAATATAGAGGTCAGGCGTTATCTGGCGGCTTGATCCGTAAACTGCCCCGCCTGACCAATCGATGAAAATCGATGATCGGAAATCAATCGATCAATCGATAATTTGTTAGTTAATTGATATCGATTGGTATCGGCCAATCGATGACCAATCGATAGTCACAAGTAAAATTTCCTTAATTACATCGATTGTCATCGATTGCTATCGATTGTTATCGATCGCTATCGATTGGCATCGATATCTCGCAGACTTTGACGATTTCAAGTAGAAAATTATTCTTTTTTCCGTTTTCACTGATGGACCAAAAGCGACGAGTGCTATTTTCTCGTATTTTACAAGTTCTGTCGGTTACTATTGCCTGGGAAACTGATGTCAGTGAAGCTGCAAGTGCCGTTATAAACTGAACACTGAAGATGGTCAAGATGCTGCTAACCGAAGAAGTTTTCGTAATTCTATTTCAGTTATTTCTCACTTGTGACTGCATCCACCGTCTGATGTTACTGCTGTTTAAATAATCTACTGGAGGGGGGGATAAGCAGTTGAAGTCTTGAGAATCCACAGCACTTTGGACAAATCTTGATACGGCAACCAGAATATATTTTAGCGTAGTGAGTCCGAGATTAGTCGATCCGAATACAAAACTAAATCGTTGGCAGGATTCAGAGGATTGAAATAATTACAGGGACTTCTTAGTGTTTTTTGAAAGACACTGCTGTTAGTATTCAGGATTCAGCTAGGAATTGTATTCAGTTTAAAGTTAGTTGGACTGGACAGCGTTTTTCAAAGACTTAACTGTTCGAAATTTTTTAAAGCTGAGCGTTGTCACGTACTTTACGTACTCTAGCTCATTTGCTCGATAGTAAACAAAACATTTTGTACGACATTTTTGGCGATTTTATTTAGTAACACGACTAAAATTGCTGCTAATAATGAACACCTCTAAATATCTTCAGGTATTTTTGATAACACACTGACGTGCAGCGGCCTCGTTTATGGAAGTAATTTCTGCTTTGATCAAAGAAGCAAAACGCAAAGCCATTTTGTTTTGCTCTGAGGTGAATAGCAAAGACTATTCACCTCCGAGCTAGCCAATCAGAACGCGCGAAAAGCACTATTCACTGGTTTGGTATATACTTTAATAGCCGAATATAGATTTACGCAAACGTATACCAGGCGTATATAACTAGGCGTAATCACAGATTATTAAAGTGCGTTCGACAAAACGTTAAGGACGGTGGGTTTTCGAGTTGCAGACAGAAAAGTTAAGAGTTCTGGGTACAGTTTACTCACGTTCAGGCACGGTTTCAGTAGTCACGCAATTTGGGCTTTCGGTGCAATTTGAAACCATATGCAAGTTGTAACTAAAGAACAGAAAAGTCATTGGCCACCCTCAAACTTGATTATTTATAACATCCCCTGTTTCAGAGGGATCAGAGGGTATCTGTATGAAGTTGGAATCAACATTAATGCTAGCAAAATAAACTTAAAATGTTGACCTGTGGATTAAATTTCATACCTTCAATGTGTTATTTTATACATTTATGATTATGTTTGGCGAAATAAACTTCAAAATTTTTCAGTAGCTCGGAGTTTTGTATTAGGCTGGGCCTTGAGCCGTGTATATATTAAATATGACCAGAGTTAAAGGAATTGATCGACTCGATCTCTGAATGAAAATTACAATGTAAATGGCCGTTATGCAGACCATAAAAATGTATAACACTTCAATTATATTTTCGAAATAGTTCCATATATTTGACGGTGTATTAGTTACATGTACATGTACAAGAGTGAAGCACAACTACACAATCATTTTACTGGACTGGGTGAGCGCAATGACTGCTCAGCAAACTCAAAAGCTGACTGTTCAACAAACTCAGTACAAACATAAGCATTGAGACATATAAATTAATGTCACTTACTGCCAATTTTCGCTGGTGTGTTCAGAAGGGAATGTACATGTACTGTTTTGTACATCGTTATAGATTACTTGAATTGACTTCAGTACAGGCATAAATAATCAACAATCGCTTGTGTGTTCCGAAGGAAAATATGTACAGACTGTTAGCCAACTGTTATAAGCTGTAACAATCTTCCTCCATTTAAATACCAAAGTTTCATAGTAATAGACCTCTGGTTTCATCAATTCTTGAGGCACAAATCTGATCCTTGGTAAAATGTCCGCCATTTTGTTTGAACACGAAACGTGACGTCATTCAATATTTTGGTTGGGTTGGAAGGAGGGCAGCAGCCACCTTATGTAACGCTACACGAAAACTGTGTCAGTTACAATGCTTTGCTGTATTTGTGGAAATAAGGGGTCGTACTCGTTTTAAAGCGCCTATAGCTGAGGAGACCTTTCTGGATACTTTCGTCAATGTGTTTGGACCAAGAGAGTCGATCATCGATGTGCCAAGGGACTGACCAAATTAGATCGTTATATCGGGAGATCGTAAAACGAATTCCCGATATAACGATTTTTCGGGAAAAGAGCCAAAAATATCGTTATATCGGGGTATTGTTAATAATTGATTTTCCATGTACTGTATAAATCCCTATCGTAACAAGCTGTTGACAGACACGTTACAGTCCTTATGCAATGAGAACTAAATTATAAAGGAAAAGTATTGCCCGGGAGTATTGTCATATCTTTTCAAGTGTTAAGCCTCCTTTTTCATCGCGCGATGATTGATTTTATCGTTATATCGGGGTAAATTTTACGTTTGGGCTGCCAGATTGTGATCGTTATATCGGGAATATCGTTATATCGAGTATCGTTATATCGGGAGTTTTCTCCACACATTTACTGTAACATTTGCCGGGCTGTCAAATGTGATCGTTATACCGGGAACTGATCGTTATATCGAGTATCGTTTTATCGAGGTTCCACTGTAATTTTATTGTTTTTGTATACTTCTCCGCCAAGAACACACACGTTTGAAACAAACGTAAAGCTGGGACAAGAGAAAAAGCAAAAACGCAACAAGCAAGGGTGAATTGAGATAGTTACTCACAAATAATAATTAATGTAACTTCTAACACGCGCGTTTTCGCGCCAAAATCAAAACGCGGGGTAAGCAAGTTTAAAAATACGCGCCATGTCACGTCACGCAAAGTCTCGCGTGTCACGTGCTGCCGTGATACCATTTGCTGTTATAATTATTTTGTATTTTTACAAGGAGATATACTAGCTTAGTTTCTTGAACTACAGATGTGCCTTGATAGCAATGGAGTTCCACATGCCTGCAATCACGACATAAGAGAATGCAAACGGGGGAACGAACTGAATACTCGCGCGCGTCATGTTCGAGTCTTCTTCCACGCTCGCTCGTGTTGTTCTCTAGGGCCAAAAAGGGTCTGTATGCGTGTAAGCAGTCATTTTTGCTGTCAATTTACACCTTCTTTTTTCTTCACCAGGATAACCTTGGTTTCTATAGCCATGCACCTAAATGAAATGATTTGCTGGAAGCTTCAAAGCAAGAACTGGATGTCGACCTTTCTGCGCATGCTTGGGGAGCATGGTAATAAAAAGAACTCGCGCTTAATCAGTTGGGGGAGGGGGGATAAGTACCAGTTGATGGATTTAGTCCTCTAAGTTGCTAAGCAGCATCACGTATCCTCATTGCACTCTGGCGCGACTGCTTTCAGTGTACTCGTGAGTGTTCGCGCTTTGCTCTGATTGGATAATAAGAATCGGAAACTGTCCAGTGGGGACGAGCGAAAAAGCGGGCGAGTGAAAGAATAACCGAGGGAGGACTGGTTTCTCGTACTTTCTCCTTCGCTCTCCGCTTTTTCGCTCTTCCCACTTACTGCGGAGAGTCTGGAACAGGAAGTCTCAAACAATGCTTTAAACTGGGAAGAAAACAGAAAAACAGCAAAATAATGAATATAAAGTTCGGAGAAGTTTCAACTGATTGCCGGGGAATTAAAAACGCGATTTCTGTGGGAGTAATATAACAGAATCAAATCCAGTTTCGCGTCCGATGATGTTTCTTCCTGCACTGAAATAACTTGGAACACAGCCGCTCTTTCGAATTTGTGGAACTAATCAAAAGCTTTTATGTTTTATTATCTCAGCAAACCAAGAACAACAGACAGCATACGCATGCCCACCGCCAGACAAAACTCTTTCAGGGCGGAGAATTCAAGTTCAGTGTCACACTAGCTGTTTCTTTGGAGCTTCGGCAAATCTTTCATTAAGGTGCATGGCTATAGAAGTCAGAACACCTCCACTCTACCGAAATGGTAAGCGTGTTGTACTGAGTGTTGTCTCGATTCCAGTTAATTCTCGTAAAGTTTTTCACTTTTGAAACCAATAAGAAAAGTAATAGAGAGAGTCAGCAATTCTATGAAAATATGTAATTATCACGTCATTTTACTGTCACGATGTGGAAACGTGGCCAAAGGCATTGGTTGCTTAGTAACATGAAGTTGCCTGAGAACTCGGCCAAAAAGCGGTCATGAACGTGGGCTCAAGTGCGCGCGGCTGGTTCCCTGAAATCTTTTTGCCGAGCCGAAGGCGAGGAATCGCCAAAAAGGGATTTGAAAACGAAATTAAACCTTGTTCGCCTAACAGAGCAAAATGTCCAGAGTTCAACTCTTTATCAAACATGGCGCACCCTTTTCTTTACAGGAGCACGGTAATTTGCTGTGTTCAGCACAAAAAAAAAACTGGACTTTTTGCGACGTGACTGGCTGAAGATCAGCGGAGTCAAATGATCCCGAGTCAAGGATGTCAAATAAGTCTACTGGCTTAGACTTGGAATGCTATTCCATGAGGTAACCGTAATTTACTACCAACTTATCATGTACGATTTTACAATATAAAACAATACGTTCAAATCGAAGGCAAGAAATAGCAAGAAATAAAAGCAAGGGAAAAATAGCCTAATGGGTAGGGCGTTCAGGGAGCTTAAAACCGCGAGATCCTGGTTCAATCACTGGGGTCACTGTGTTGTGTTCTTGGGCAAGACACTACTCTCATAGTGCCTCTCCTCCACCCAGTTGGATCAGCGTGAAATGCTCGGGCACCCTGTAGCGTCCCGTCCAGGGGGGGGGGGGGGGGTATCAATTGTAATACTCCTAGTCGCTTTATTCTTTTGCCAGCCTTACGAAACAGGCTGGGTAACAGAGACTAGACGTTGCTCAGTA
Organism: Desmophyllum pertusum; assembly: GCA_029204205.1. Taxonomy (NCBI): domain Eukaryota; kingdom Metazoa; phylum Cnidaria; class Anthozoa; order Scleractinia; family Caryophylliidae; genus Desmophyllum; species Desmophyllum pertusum. The sequence continues at coordinate 80,892 of MU827790.1, read as the reverse complement.
GCAACTAGTGTAATAAACCAATCAGAGCCAAAGGTAAGAGCGCGTCACCTGCGTCACCTATACCTGTATGTTTGCGCGGGAAAGGTCCACGCGTGAGGCAAACCACGATTGGTTCTTGTTTATAGAATAGGCCATTTCCGAGTTGCCTTTTGCCTCTAGCTGTTTCAAACCGAGTCCTGGTGCACAACCTTTGTTATGGAAATGAGTTTTACCTGCACGTTTATTGTCATGCAAATCAAACTAATTTCCATAAGAAAGGTTGTGCACCAGGACTCGTTTTGAAACAGAGGCAAAAAGGAACTCGGAAATGGCTTATTGGCCGTATCTCATTTCCGGTCTTCGTGCCCGCTGATTTAATTTGCGTTAAATTTTAATCGTGCTTTTATTTGTTTACACTTCTTCATGAGCCTTAAAATTTACATAAGTTATTTTTTCCTTTAGGATGAGCTGAGAATACAAGGATACGACGATATTCAAATCGCCGCCGCGCCACTCTGTAACCACAAGTCAATACCGTCGACAAATAATACCGTGACACCACAAAGCCTGAGGCCTTATTTGCCACTTGGCATATAGAGGATGAGTGAGTGACCACAAAGCCTCATATCTACCATAATTTATCGTCTCGTTTACCATCCCTCCTAACGCGCTCATCGAGCTCCTGAAAAGACCATCTTCGTTTTGAAACACATTCTGGAAGCTCTCTCGGATTCGACTGCAAGAGTGCATTAGGATGTCTACTGTTCTGATCCATATTAAAGCGAGTGCTGAAAAGCCAGGAGTCAAGACTTTTGTCCAGTTAGATGGGCTTCAATATACGGTTCAGCACTATAACAAGCCAATTTAAAACTGAGAAGTTATATTAAAATTGACTTAGAAGCCAGTGACAATATAAAGTCAACTTAGTTCCCCCGCGGGCGGCTTGAAGGTTGACTGTTGCGGGTATATTAACTACATATATTAGCTCAAGCCGTTAACAATTACAGGGAATATTCCCTTGAATAAAACGTTTAAGAACTTTAACTGAAATGACAGGAAGCGATATCAAAAAGATCTACGTTCCGGCAGGACTTTAGAGTTTTAGAGTAAAATGTCAGGAATCGTATTGTGGATAGTGGAACCATTTCCATCCTCGCCATCGTTAGTCATGTGTTCCTGTCAATTGTCGAGTGGTGCTTTACAAAATTAAATCGTTCTCTATGATAGTCCTAAAACTGTTTTTGAGCTTTTCAAAGCCATGCTAATCAGTTTGCTCATGTCTACATAGGGGACTTTTCCGCAGATGCTGATAATGATCCAGATTACTACGGGTCGAATATGGAACAAATTGAAACTGAATTGCTTTGGCTAACTACGTTTGAGCCACTGAACCAAGACAACCCCTGAAATATTTACTGCAGTGTAATAAAGTAATTGAATAAATGAATAAAAAGGCAAAAGTCGTAAGCGGCGGAGCCGCGAGAGTCTGGGGCGGGAGGCTAGACCCTCCCGCCCCAGACTCTTGCGGCTCCGCCGCTCGAGCCGCTTACGAATTTTGCCTTCGCGCGCCAACAAGACCGCCAGCTACGCAGGCTACGATAATCGCCAAGAGGGAAACTATAACAGTCTTTACCACAGTTAGTGCTAAAGTCTGTTGCAGCTTTCGCGTGATGTATGTGAAACCGTATAAATATTAGATTTAGCTCTTTAGCGCCTTATAATTTAAAAGCAAAAATTCAATAATCAGTTTCCCCAAATCGCAAAAATCAGAACCCACAAAACATTCATGTCACACGGTAGTTTTAAATCCGTCTCACCCCACCCTGGCGTAATAATATGACAGTGGAGCACTGACGAAACAGACTGAGAACTGTTATATACGCGTATACAGGCTTTGTGATAAGTATTTCATCTAAATTGATCTACTTTGACACGGAAATGTCCAACATTTACATCATGATCTTTCTAACCGCTAAATCTGATTTTTTTAGTGCCCGGTTGCGCGTCGTAAATGGAGCCTGAAATCCATTTACAGTCGAACCGCCACTTATTTTAAGCGGCCACCCCCTCTTAAGCGGCCAGTTAGAAGATTCCCGAAACTATTGAGTATAATACTATAAATAAAACACCTATTAAGCGACCACCAAGAAATTAATTAAAACACGTCAGTTTGGCCTTGTTTTGAAAAAACTGATGACAGCTGGATAAGAGTCCGAAGTAGAAGGTGACAACTAATAAAAACATTCAAACACACGTTTATTATCGTCTTGATGTGATTCCGTTGTTCACTAATCTTTTGATTCAATTCCTACCACGCCTTATGCTAATTTATAACAAACCCCAATAAAGCGAACCTTACTTGCCATTTCCCCGCGCGCAGTGCGTTTGACCGCTGTGGACCTCCGGAAAGTCCACAGCGGTCAAACGCAACAATTTAACGCCACTTCCGGTTTTCGCTGCCTTGACTTTTCCAAGAGTTTGAAGCGTAATGGGCAAGAAGTTTGTAAGGAAACGTTGCTAAAAATGCAGTGGTAAACCAAAATACGAGCCGATAAAGTACGTGGATAACAATTGTCCTCCACTTTTTAAAAATCCCAAACTGAATTTACTGAGTATGCATATATAATTTAATAATTGTTTTCCACCTGCTTTATCGGTTTTTTGGTTTACAACTGACGTTTTGACGTTTTCTTTCAAACGGAGACGCAAGTAGACGCAAGTTGTCAACGTGTGTCTACTTGCGACTTGCACGCGTTGACTTGCGTTCGCTTTGACTTACGGTCGCTTTGATCAAGATCTGAACACTGAACGGGAAAACCACGATTACAAACCGATGAGAGATGCCGGATCTGTGGCCAAGATCTGGATCAGTAAAGGAACTTGAACAAAGAACAATAAAACGGTAGACTGATCCTTACGGAAAATCTTTGTACGGAAGCTCATATTTGAAAACTTGCGTCTACACTTGCGTCGAGTTGCGTCTACGTTTGGCCAGGGCTTTTGCAACGTCAAGGCAGCGAAAACCGGAAGTGGCACCGAATTTTTGCGTTTGACCGCTGTGCATTTGAACCTTCTTTCAGTGCTAACACCCAGCATGCCATGCGACCGTACGCCTGTTCAATCCCATAAGCCTGTGCAGTCATCTTTTTCGAGCACATGGTTTTCACTTGGCGGCGCGATGGAGTATACGAGGAGGTATTTCGCCGTTTTCGAAGAGGTATTTTCGTTAGTTCTTCCATATTATCGCAGCCATAGCTTCTAAATGTTTCGGTAAAGCGAATCAAATCATTTCATTGGAATAAGTAGCTTAAGAAATGCGAGCGGTGGCGAAATTTGTCAAGATGGCATGGCCGGCATTCTGCGAATGGTTTTAGGCTGAAGTGAAATTCGCTTGTTGAGAGTTATACAATCCACTGTGATGACTAGAATAATCCCAGCTCGCTTTGAGTTTCTCAATGGAAACGTTGAAGAAAAAAGCATTCTCTTTATCTTTGTCTGAGTGGAGATATAAAATTTTAAGCAGCTTCTGTGCACGTGTAAAAGCGAGGATTCCGTGTATAAGCGAGGATTCCGTGTATAAGCTTAGATTCATGGGAGACCTTTGAGGTTATTAAGCTTGTGTTCTTTCAACTTTTATGCTTCTAGAAATCAAGAAATATTATCAGTATAAACCTTGTGAGAAAATAAAAAGAGTCTCGCCACGTGTAGAAGTACCACGTGACTGACGCCGCGAAGTGGAAGGTACAGTGCTGTTCAGGTTAGCATTTATTTAACTTTTACATTAAAATGCTTGTTACACTTGTCAGAATTCACTTTCATTTGATTTTATGGTTAATCTTTTATGCTCTGAAAATTTCAACATGAAAATTCTCCCTTTATTCTGATCCCTTGATAAATGTATTGATATTGGTAAATAATAATAAAAAAATGTTTATATAAGTCTTGGGGAAATATTTTAGGTAAATCAACGAAAAAGTGAACTCAAGCAAACAAAATAAAAAAAATATGAGATGTCTTGTTATGGTTTATTAGGTTTACAGACCTAAAGGAATAATACAAGTGATCTTTAAAGGGTGGTGAATGGTAAAATCTGAGACATTAGACTCCAGCTTAAAAATCTGAGCCCAAGACTTGTGCTCCAAAAATTTGAGCCTGAGACTCGATGATCCAAAAATCCGAGAAAATAGAGTAATTTGGGTCTCCCGGAGCCCGAAATTCCGAGACGCTTTGTTTTAAGCACCTAGACGATTCACTATCCCTCTCTAACTAGCTTTGAGCTACATGTAGGTGGATGACCACCATAATCTTAATTTTATTTTGATATCCATGTCTAAGATAATGTTTGATGCTTGTTACAAAAAGATAATACATGTACATGTAACTTCATGTTGTAGGGGTTTGTTGTGTTTTTAATAATAATGTTTCTTGAAAATTATGGAAATGGATACACTGTAGTTTCTAGTCCAAACCACGGTGATGACTAGAATAATCCCAGCTCGCTTTGAGTTTCATAACAGAAGCGTTGAAGAGAAAAGTATTCTCTGTGATGTCTGAGTGGTTTACATAATTTTTCAGTGTAGTAAACTTGTTAAGATTTCCAACTGGTGGGCTGACCAGTTGGCTATTTACGTGTAAATAACATGGCCTACCATATAACTCTGAACTACCAAGGACAACTTCATCTTGTGGCAGGATAGAGAAGTTTGCATCTGAAAAAAAAACTAAGTACATAAATGTATTTGTTTCAGATTCAAACCTTGTGTGGTACTCTAGTACAATGTACATGTTTTGAGTGCAAGGGTATGGCAGCCATTACATTCAGGTATACCTTGATTCTTGTTACTGACAATAATTTCATAATAGAGATAGTAATTTTGCTGTCAATGAAGAATATTAAAGACAAGCATATGACTGAATGCTTTTGTTGAAAACCTTTTAATCAGAGACAGCACTGTAATAATAAGAAAACACATTAGTACACTGTACTGTCTTTTATGTCATTCATTGTAATAATATTGATATGATTGCCTACAAATTAAAAAAAAATAATGCATTTTCATGTACACATGTATGTATTTGTACAGTACACGAAAAGTTACAATGTACTAAAACTAACTAATAATATACTGTTATTAATTTTATGGTCTAGGATTTGTTCAAATGAACCAAGAAAAGTGTAATGTTCTTTTCCACTTCATTGTGATGTGTTCTGATACAAAGGTAAAGTTCATGGTTTTGTTATATGTATGTACCTGTAGTTATCAGGAATCTCAAAGTTTACAGAGGCATATGCACACTGTGGTACAGTATCTTAGAATCACAAGTTACGGCAGTGTTGGTAAACTGTTTGCACAGTTACAAGTAAGATGTGCTTTTTGTCATATGATGAAATATTTCACAGACCTGTTCTGATTGCTAGTGAGGAATGTGAAAAGTCTTCTGATGATAAACTGAGACATCAAAATGTTTCCTTTGCATACATGTACTGTTTAAGTGAAATGATGTCTTTGCGATGTACACTGTACTCATACTCTACCTACATGCATGTGTATGATTTTTAAACGGTTTTCAGCATTACAGTGTGTGTGTATGCACAGGGAGCAGAGGAGCCAAATTTGACCTACAACTGTATACTGTATGTGCGTTATTAGATCTCTTTATGCTTTCGTGGTGTCTTGCGTTATTCCCGCGTGTTTACGCGGCTGTTATTAATTTGCGTGTTACCCTGGGGTTGTTACGCAGTACAGTGTGTAAGAGAGAGACAAGGGATGAAACAGATTTGAGCCTTAGATGCAATAAAAATGCCGATTTTCTGTATGCAGTGTTATATTTACAGTCTCTCAACAACTGTCTAACAATTTTGGTGAATAGATCTATTAAACAAACCTTTCGGCGATCACTCTTTATGGCGTTAAAAGTTTGCTTTCGTAAGATGTGCACCGTAACATACTGATGACAGAAATACGTCATGTATTGTTGTGAGCATCACCGGAAGCTATTTGCATAAGTTTATTCATCTCACAGTCTGGAACAGTAGTTTATGTAATCATCAAATGCCGCTTTCACTGGCATGAAGCTTCCTTGCTTGTAAAGGGAGGGCCTGTAAATGATTTACCGATTAATCGATCTATCTTAATAGAGCTGAAGAGTGCAAGCAGTCCCCAATCTTGCGTACAAATACTTGAGCGAGCGCAAAGCGTGAGCAAGATGGATTTATTCCCACAATCTTTGCCTTTCGCTTTTTTCCTCTGGGGAAGATTATTCTCAGTTGAAGTGCGTTTCATTTTAAATCTCCCTTTATCAGCTGTTGTTTTGAATTTTCAAGTAGTAATGAATGGCGTAACTTCCACTTTGTTGATGGCTTACATGTACATCACTTCCATCACCAGTATGTTGCTGTCCACATCGAACGAATCACGTGGTACCATGTTTCATCCCTTGTCTCTTTTTTTCTCGGCACTTGGTGCTTCACTCAGAAAGCTTTTGCTTTCCGTTTGTTTTCCGGGTAACGACCGGAAAGCGACTGAGTTCCTGCTGGGGCAAAAAAACTAATAAAAGACAGGTAAACAAACAGATCGAATAATGCAATCATATAGATCTAATGTGTAAAGGTCAAATTTGGCTCCTCTGCCCCCTGTGCATTATGCCAACTACATGTATTTGCAGCTACATGTACATTGTAATATGTATGCTAAATGCATGGAGCATTTAACAAATCCAAAAAAATCATACAATGTACTTGGGGAAAAAATGGAAAATTAAATTACATGCTCAAAATTTTTAAAAAAAAATTTGCCAAATTTCTATATTATTTTCTTTCAAAGAAATAGTTTTTATTATATCTGTTGGGTAGCCTGAATTTCAGCCGTTTCCTCTGTTGCTTACCTTTCTCGAGAGTAAGCGACAGAGGAGACAGCTGAAATTCAGCCTATCTGTTGGGATGTGCAAGGTACATATCAATGTCAGAAGACAGTACGGTGCAACTGTTATTCTCCAGCTTGAAATAGTATTTTCCGTGCTGATATTGCAAAATATTTTAATACCAACAAGTCAAGTGAGTTTGTTTAAATAAAATAATTACCCTTTGATGAACATTACATGTAAGTCTTGTTACCTGTGTGTTGAAATTGTGATACATATATTTCAATACAAGTATATTGTATGAGTGTGTGGTGCATCTTTTGTTAATAATATTGGTGCTACATTTTGTCTTTTGCTACAGGGAGGAAAATGGAAAGTGGAACCAGGAAGAGATCAATGAGAACAAAGGCAGCACAGTTGTTGATATCATGCCTTAATACAAAATGATTCTCACCAAACATCTCTTTTAAAAACCATAGGATCTCCCGAGTGTGTTAATTTCTAAACATTTAAACAGAACAAGGAATTAAAGAAGGTACAGTATGTGTATTTTTGTGGGAGAATAAGCTGTACTGTAAATAAAATTAATATCATATGGAAAGTTATTGTGTTCCATTGTACATGTATGTGCTGTAGTTTGTTTATTTATGCTTGTGATGAGCAATGATGATAAAATGTCTCGTTCGTATGAACATCACTGATTAAAAACAAATTTTACAGAGCTCACACAAAAAGAAATGCCATATTAAAATTGAGACTGCATTTTTATGTGAAAGTGTGTATATACATTAATCATTTTATTGCTGTTTTCCATAGGTCTGAGGTTTTTGTTGGAAAAGAAAGCCGAGGTTGATCAGGTAAGATTAAGTCTTGTAGCTATACTCCTGACACTGGGACACTCGTTTGTGGGAGCTTAGGCCATGTAACTACATGTACAGTGTAGGTTCAAATGTGACAAACTTCCCGCATACTGCTAGGATTAGTTTTAGGATTAGGATTTTCTTATTACAATAAATACATTGTAAGCATATACATGTAAATATCTTACTACATTTGACTTGTAATCTGTGTACTGTAATAACAGTCGAACCTCCTGTAAGCGGAGAGGTGTCCGCTTATAGGAGCTTAAAAATGTAGTGTACTTTGTATGTAGCTGGGAACATGACCAAGTGTATGCTTACTAGAGGTGTCTGCCTAATTTTTGTTATTGATGGTAAATAATTCAGGCACGAGGAAGCCTCTGTGAGTATGTCAGAAAACCCAATATTGAATGAAAAGTCGATAGATTGTGACCAATATTTTTTTACTTTTTTATCTTACAGTGGAAATTACAAAGGAAGTGATAATAACTGCTTTGGAGGAGGACCAAACTGCTCAGCAGCACAAGATGGATGAAAAACATGACAAAATAAAATGATTGCCACATGAAAATCATAACAGTTGTTTATTCATTTTCTAACAGACTGCCTTTGAAGTTTCAAGTTGAGCCAGTCACGAATCACATAAAATATGTGCCCAAGTGCATTGTTGAGTTATATAAGCACCTACAAAAACTGTCGCACTTCTTAAAAATTCCATTTGCTTACATATACTGAAAAGCTGTGTTTTATCGTTTCGCGCACGTTGAATATAATAAAGTATAAAAAGAAGCCCAAAACCATGGATTATTTACCTGTCATGAAACACACTGGTCATTTGAGATATATAAACATTAGCCTGCGGCTCGTGTTTTCTAAATTTCTCTCTTGTCCTCAAATTCCCTGCGTGTTTTACGACAGTATAATACATCATGATACTTGCTTCGCTTTATCACTCGCTTTCAGTGAAACTCTGCGATCACCCTTCCCAGTGACCATTCAGCGTTCACTTGTCCTCATTTGTAAAACCTACAATGAATCATTGATATCAGCAGAAATGTACAATTTTTATAGACCTAAACAACAGTTAATTTAAAATACAGAGAAAATGTCTTGAAAGAAGTTTGGATAATTTACTAAACACCACTGATCATGACCTCTAGACATTATACATATACTCGTACATATTTTTTCCAATAGTCACAAATGACCTCAAATATAGAAGTATAAATATCTTCGTACAGTGTCATAAGGCACTTTACTACAAGGAAAGCTATCGCTTATGCCACAAAAATTTTCAACAGCAATTGTTTTTACGAATTTCGGTCTTTTATTTTGGAAAAAGAGCTTGCACCAGCTTCAGTTATTTAACGGTTTTTGCTCCCCGAAAGTAACGACCCACCGAAAGTAGCGATCGACCCCCCTAAAATAGCGAGCCCCAAACGCTGATAATAATCCGAAAGTAACGACCCTCGGAACTTTGCGTATCTGTCAAACGTCGGCATTCAAGCATTATGGCCAAACTTTGTGACTTTTCCTAAAAATTATATGGGAATATTTTGGTGGGTGTGAATTGTTTGATCACGTGACTTGACTTTTAAATGGCACCCAAGTTTTGACAGAGATGGAATGGAGGGGGGAGGGGGGACCTTCTCCCTCGCCCCGGCTCACGAACGAAAAAAATCCCAGGCAGAATAGTATGATAAATAAGAATCATCAGTTCCTTTTTCACGCTAAACTAAATATACCAAAGTATTACCCGGCCCTAACTACGACAGAACAAGTCCAGTTGTCAAGGTGAAAATCAACCTGAATCAGTCGAAGTTGATTGCAGTTTGACTGCCGATATCCATCCCAGATCCATCACTCGACTTCATTTTCTTCCTTGTTTCTGGGTCAGAACCCAAGCGCTTTGTCGGTGTCTTTTGGGTTTCCATTTGATAACAGGCGATAATCTCTTCTTTGATGTACTCTCTGATTAAGTAGTAGGACAGTTCGCCGCCTTTTGGAGTGCTTCCCTCTATCGTCTCTCCTACAACAACAGTTTTCACACCGCTTAGCTTGATCATAGGTGCGCATTCATCGCACGGAAGTTTTGTAACAAACAAGACTCCATCTGTCAAATCCTTGGTGTTCCGTACAAGGAGAGCGTTTTGTTCGGCGTGGATGACATAAGAGAACTTGGTTTCGCGTGCATCGTCATTGTCTGAGGCTCGTGGAAATTCACCAAACAACGCCTTGGATGGAAAACCATTCCAGCCAAGAGTTGCAACCTCTTTATTCTCAGTACCATTCAAGATGACAGCTCCAACACCTTTCTTCGGGTCATCGGTTTGGCGAGCGAGCATCTTGGCAAAAATCATCATGTGGAAAGCCATATTGAAGTCAGGGTAATGTTCGGCATCACGATCGCATTTAACCTCAGCTGCCTCAGCTGCCTCAGTAACTTTCACCTTTTTGAATGCAACACCTTTGTCCATCGGTGCTTTGACAAAGGCGATCCACTTCATCAGGGATTTGAAATCACTTTCAACCTGATTTTCCATACTGTCATCAAGGCATGGCCAAGGAAGACATACTTTGGCACGTTTAATCCATTCGGCGCTCCACCATTCTTTGAAAAGCTGGTCGCGGCACTCGCCAATATCATCTGGCGTTATCTCCTCTGGAAGCCTCTTCTCGTCTTTCGCCAAAACCCCTTCTTCAACACAAGGGACGAAAACCGACTGTCCCACGGGGCTGACTTTGAAAAGATTATCGGCTCTCGCCAGCTCTCCTTTATTTTCTGATTCCGGTTCTATCGGTAGGTAGAACACACGAGAAACTCTGGACTGTACAAGAAGTTTAGCACAAAGGGAACAAGGTTTCCGGGAAACAAAGACTTTGCAACCTTCAAGTTTGCCACAATGGTTGACCATGACACGGGCGACTCCGTGGACTCCATCGCGACTACAGTCGGCAGCCAGGACTCGATCGCTTGGTAATACGAATACCACTCCGACTTTCTTGAATTTCTGCTGCACTCTCGATGACTGTAATGGAAACCGCTCCATCCAAAGCGCTAATACCATGTACAAGTTTTCTTTTGATATTCTCGTCTCGCGCTTTTCACGGCAGTCGCTTCCTTTTGATTCATCTTTTCGAAGAAGATTGTGTCCTCTTTCGTCTTCCATGTTTGAAAACTGGGAGTGAAAGGGAGTGACTGACTAAAAAAAAGCAGGGAAATCGGAGACGTGTTTTGGCCATTTAACATGTGACATTAATATTTAAATTTGACACCTTACTGACATTGCTTTGTCGTGATTCAGTGGAGCGTGCACGAAATTAGCATACCGCGTCCTTCCCTGTCTGCATGAAGTGGAAACAACCTTCTTGCTAGTTCAACCAGCAGTAAAGCTAACCAACCATGGACAGTCGAAGCCTTGGGTGTCTGGTGTTTGGTGAGTAAATATCATTTTGATGCTAAACAAAAAGCTGAAATTAATGAGTCTCGCACTTTTACTATACATTGAACTTGAAGTGTATTCCATTTTCCTTGTGTACAGTGTTTCTGTCGAGCTCTTTCCTTGTGCACTGTAAAGTGTTTGGAGCTGAAGGGGAAGAGGTAGGTCGACTATGTGTGATATACGTTGGCATAATTCTAGGTACGTAAGAGAGAAAGAGAGAGAGCGAAGATAATTTAATAATTAAATCCCACAGTGCAGACAGTGATGTAACATGTACCTGCAGTGTAGTCCACTCGCAGGGACCTCGAATCAATTAGTATTTACTCTAATTGTCTCAGTTATTTTTCAGTTTCCCTGTTAAGGTTCCCAGCAATTGTAATTGCCCTTTTGGGTAGACACGCAACCTGAATTTAAGAAAGAAATGGCTCCTAGTCGTTTACACCCCTCAGTCGGGCAAAATCACGTTGGACAAAGGAACCCTTCACAGTTACAAATACCATGTTCATTCAGTCTGAAAAACATAAACAATCTAATTCCCCTGCGATTGCATGTGATTTCCAATTATTAGAGACTGATGATATCGAAAGCCGTATGATTTGATCAGAATGGAATGGAGATTATGAGCTCGAAGGGCAACAAATGCAAGTATACATGCACTTGTCACATTCAGTTCGCCGTGTCACTTCACACTTCGCTTGTCGCCTCCGATGAGGAAATTCTGAAACTTAATCACTTTAATTTGTAACGTTTCAAATGAAGTCGTCAACCAAATTGAGATATGTCCACGAAGACGGCTGCAAGGTACGCGGAAATAAAATAACATTTTAAGGTATAAAGCGGTGTTGCAGAAAGGAATATAGCTTCGATCAGGATTTGAATTTTATTGATTATTTGCTGTGTATTTCGTATCGCTTATCGAGACTTCTAGGTGATAGAGCGCTAAACAGGCATTCCGTGTTTTCCAAACTACCCGCTAAACAAAGGAGAATTAGTTAAATTAATCCGCCTATCGCGTCATTTTATCGTTACAAGTAAGTGGATTGAAAACCTTGGTTTTCAATTCCATGTTCCATGTTGAGCTCATTCTCGGAGACCCAGGGGCAGATAGTGGGGACGAGCGAAAAAAATCGGCAAAGAAAAGTAGGAGCGAACGAAAATAGCCCCTGGGGTCGATTTCTTACCGCACTAGTTCCAACGGCTAATTAAATGCCGCTTCCTGATTGGGCAGAAAAACCTTTGTATTATTCTGCCCAATCGGCGAGCAGATAGGTCTGCGGTCCGTTTCGTGTGTTCTAACACGAAGCCTAAGAAGGCTGTAGTTCGATCGCCATATTTGTCTTGTTCGTTCATCAAGATGATTTTGCTCGGGAAGGCAAGTTTCAGTTACAGCTTGCCTCAAGGCCGAAAAAGTAGGAAAATCGATTGTCATGTCCGCAAGGAAACCGTCGGAAAATCCACACTTTGGATCGATCGCAGGTATCGTAATACTAGCTTGCTTTAAAAATATGCGACTCACCGATCTGATGTTTACACTCTCGTTCTTTCATGGAAACATGGACACTCCTGTAACCGAAACTTTCCCTAGCCTGAGTAATTATTTCAGGCACGGGCCAGTCAGGCCCGCGACAACAGAAGGAATCCAGCGCTTCAGAGAACCATTGAATGGAATGAAAAAAAAAATTGCTTACTGTAGCTTACTGCAAGATTAATTATTAGTAAAACAAAAAAACTCGCAGCACAAATGGTCCTGCTATCTAAAGAATTAAGGCTATAATTAAAGTCACCGTAGATACATGTCAATAAAGAATTCAGGGCAATTTAATACAGTAATCAAAGCCATCAAAAATACATGCAAATAAAAATTGTTATTTCTTATTGGAATCAAGTCTCTTACATGTACACTATATTATGAATTATGTCTCTAATTTATCGTGTGAATTATGTCTCCAATATATCGTGTGATTAATATAAAAAATAAATTGTTAACTCCATATTATATTTCGATAACCATTGAAATAGGTATTAGATTTGGCACATGTAAAATGTGACGTTTAAACCAGGCCTTAGTGTTTTGGTGTGGCCATGCCACCTTGTTAAAGTTTTGGCCAAAAAAATTAAACTAATTTTTAATAGCTATCAACATGTATCAAGTTAGGGGGTGATTACATGGCGAATTTCAGCCTGGGCTGAAATTTCAGCCCGGTTAGGGGGCTGCAATTTTGTTGCGATTACATGACGAATTTCAGCCCGGGCACCAAAATTTGAAATTGCGCGGGAAGAGTCATCAGAGAATGAGGGGCGATTTGAATAACCGGCAACTTATTTACATATCGGCTGAACGTTTGAAGTACAAAGCTGTTGTTGTATTCCATTTTCGATTTGAAATTCGCGACACATCGAATAAGATTTTCGATTTTATCTCCCTTGTTCCACTGGAACCTTTTTTCCATTTTGTTTAAAAACACAGGAGCGATTTTAAAATACCCGGCAACTTATTATTTACATACCAGCTGCATGTGTATATAAAAACAAAAGGACCATTCTTATTCAATGACATGCAAATATGTTGCTGGGCATTCTATTTTCTGTTAGCTAAGCGTCGAGAAAATAGAGAGGCTGCGAACAGTCTACATTCTACAATTTAGCCAAAACACAATCACTGCGCATGGCCAAGATCACTTTTCAGCCCGGGCTGAAAATTCCATTCCGATTACATGGTTTTTTTTAGCCCGTTTGGCCGTTTGGCCAAGAGGATTTGTTTCGGAAGCCGGGCTGAAATCTCAGCCCCCTAACCGGGCTGGAATTTCAGCCCGGGCTGAAATTCGCCATGTAATCACCCCCTTAGAGTGAAAATAAGTCTAACTATTACATGTAGGACTTCCTCTGTAATCAAATTATTTTCATTCTTTTTCAAAACATATTTTTCTTAGACTGTAAATCTGTAATACTGAAAACCTGTACATCTCGTCTTCATATCAGTTAGAGAAAACAGGCAATATGTGTTTTGTGAAAGGAAAAAAAATAGCAAAATATAATGTCCTTATAATCCCTCATGAAAAACAACCCACCCGCATCCCCTTCACCTTCCATTGTTTATAAAAAATAATTTTTTTCTTCACTGATATGCTGATTACATGTAACTCATAATCAAAACATACATTCTGTATTATAAAACAATATATTTTTTTTAAATTTACATTTCAATCAAAATAAGTCTCTTAAAAATAATAAATAGATTTTAATTTTCGGAAGCCAAAATAAATTAAAATAAAATAATAATTATTATATAGTCATCATAATAAGCCTATTATTATAGATTACGTAAACCCCAGTGCTACATACATGTACCTCATTGAAACAAACCCTGTTTATCTAAGTCATATCTTAGCTAAACAAGATACATTTATTAATTAGTCAGAAGGATCTTTTAGGATTCAGCGAGAGACAGTCGCAAGAAATATATTCCGGAGTTCAAATTATAGTTAGAAGAAAGATCATGGGACTGCCGTAGTTTTCTGATTTAAGTCAACCTAAACAAAAATAAAAAATCTCCATGTATCAATGCCAGAGCTGATAACAATACTTTAGTGTTGGTCTTTTCCAGTGAAACTATCTAATCTTAAAAGTAGAAAAAAGCTGTCAGTCATATTGGCGCTAAACATGTGACAATCACACAAGAGACAATCATTCACGAAAGGCTGTCCAGAATCACCAGGAGACAGTTACACGAGGCAATCAATCTGAAGGGACATTAAACAATCGTGATTGTCGGCAGCCTATGCTCCACCGCAGAGTAAACAGGCTTAAGTAAGTAAGTAAATAGAATAATCATGAGACAGCTGTATATTTTTTTTATTTTCTCAGATTACATTCTACTCTTTAATATACAGTCAGATGTTTCTTGTAACATATTATTGAGTACTAATGATATCCTGCATGTATTACCATATGTTAAGTTTATGGGGCATTGTACATGTATGAGATCATCAGTTCATCAGTTGTCACTTGATTCTTTCTAGGGGAGGGATGAGGTGAGTAGTTTTGAGTGCACTTCCCGCTCTCTCCTCACGCTTCGTGCTCGCGCTCAACTCTCCTCATCCCTCCCTTTTCTAGATTACCCCTTCCTTCCTCTCTCTCCATCCCCCTCCATTAAAAAAATATTTTACAAAATTAAATTATCTAAACATCAATAAAAATGTCTTCCCATCATTAAATAACATAACATAATTTTTTTAATGGTATTATCTCTACCATGTTTAATGTCTTGGCTTGGAAGAACAAAAGCTGGCAATCATATCTTGACTAAACTACATATATTAGGCAATCGTATAGGAGACAGTCACTTGGTAAAGGTCATACAAGAAACAGCCATTCAAAAGGGGGTACTCAAGAAATTATATCAGACAGTTAGTTTTATATATTTTATACATGTAAAATATAGAATTAAATATTATATGGGATGATCATGGAAAACCATAAAATAATAACAGAGGTATATGGGGTCAATAATTGACAGATATATAATAGTAGTTGATATACAAACAATTATTGTTCGCTTATTGTTTGTATCAACTACTATTATATCTGTATTGTTCTTCTAACATTCTCCCCTCCACCCCTCTTTCTCTCTCTTTTCACCCCCATTCCCACTAAAAATATATTTTCTTAAATAAAAATACTATCACATCATCAAAAGAAATAACACTGAACGAAGTATGCCTTTCCATGTTTTAATGTTTAATACTAAAGATAACAATTCTTCTATTTTCTCATCTTTGAAGAAGAAAAATAATTACTCAGGCTAGGGAAAGTTACGTTACGTTACGTTTCCATGAAAGAACGAGAGTGTAAACATCAGATCGGTGAGTCGCATATTTTTAAAGCAAGCTAGTATTACGATACCTGCGATCGATCCAAAGTGTGGATTTTCCGACGGTTTCCTTGCGGACATGACAATCGATTTTCCTACTTTTTCGGCCTTGAGGCAAGCTGTAACTGAAACTTGCCTTCCCGAGCAAAATCATCTTGATGAACGAACAAGACAAATATGGCGATCGAACTACAGCCTTCTTAGGCTTCGTGTTAGAACACACGAAACGGACCGCAGACCTATCTGCTCGCCGATTGGGCAGAATAATACAAAGGTTTTTCTGCCCAATCAGGAAGCGGCATTTAATTAGCCGTTGGAACTAGTGCGGTAAGAAATCGACCCCAGGGGCTATTTTCGTTCGCTCCTACTTTTCTTTGCCGATTTTTTTCGCTCGTCCCCACTATCTGCCACTGGGTCTCCGAGGATGTGTTGAGCTCAGCTTTGGTCAGGCAAAGACATCATGATATCATTTCATTTGTCACCGAGTATCTTCTAACGCTTTAATGACAAAAAAGCAACTGCCTTTGTTGATCCACATCAACAGCTGCTGTGTTCCAAAGAACAAATCATGACAAACACATTTGTTTTCAAAAGTAAATAATACAGTTGCTAAACAAAATGACGGTACGCAGACGCTCTTTGGGCTCGTCACGCAATCTTTCCTCCCCCACGAACGGAAAGAGGGGAGGAAAGATTGTGTGACGAGCCCAAAGAGCGTCTGCGTAGGAGGCTACAATCGAAGGAGATTGTCTTGAACTTGAGACGAATTGTTCTCCAAATTGCCGCCGGTAAATTTGGTTTCGATCAGACCCAGTGTAGTCATAGACATTCGCGGCGTAATATCGATGTTCATGTTCTTCGTTTATGTCGAAATAATTATTAAAAGAGTCAGATGAACCGGGTAAAAAATTATTTTGTCCCGTTATTGCACGGGCTAAACTAGCGAATCTTAATTATCAAGACATAGCATCTTGCGTGAATGACAGTTTAATGGCTAAAACGGGCTAAAATAACAAAATTGTGTGACATTTTGATAAACGCGTACGCACTTGAAAACCAAAAATCATGACAAATTATTCGCGAACCACAACATATCAATCACGTAGGAACCGAACACCTCTGTTGTTGCTGTGAAATTTTGCATTTTAAAACTCCTCGAGAATCTTTTAAAACCAATACTTTCTAAAGTTTTTACTCTCCTGCCTTCGTGGTATGATACACAAACTGATTAACTAGATATTTCTTCTTCTCGGACTGAAATTTTAAACGACTTGTTTCTTGCCGCTTTTCCCGACTGTCACTGTCACTTTTTAACGCGATACTTGTACCCGATCGGACCGCGCAAACATCACTAGGTGGTAAGCGAATAATCATCGCTGTAACCTTGAGATTAATGTGTGTGAATTGACGAATCTGTCAGTTTTGACGCTTGACAAAATTTTGTCCTGCTCTGCGGCAGGACGACGGGCATACTGTAAAACAAGGACTGGACTGGATTTGTAAAACATGGACTGGATTTGTAAAACATGGATTTGTAAAACATGGATTTGTAAAACATGGATTTGTAAAACATGGATTTGTAAAACATGGATTTGTAAAACATGGATTTGTAAAACATGGATTTGTAAAACATGGATTTGTAAAACATGGATTTGTAAAACATGGATTTGTAAAAGGTGGATTTGTAAAAGGTGGATTTGTAAAACATGGATTTGTAAAACATGGATTTGTAAAACATGGATTTGTAAAACATGGATTTTGTAAAATGACACCACATCGCAAGATAGTCACGAAACCACGCTTTTCCTTTGCAAACTGAGTTCGTCGGATATATTTTCTTGTAGTATTTCATTGTATTTCATTGTGCTATTGTTGAAAAGCTGCGCGGACTTTAAACAAAGTGGAAATTGAAGAATATGCTGTATAAAATTGCGACAGCTCACATTCTTTCCTGCACGCTCCTCCATGCAATCAGACGCGTACAATGTACATTGGATAGCTGTCAAATTTGCAAATTCAAGTCAACACCTCAGGAAAACCTCAGGAAACGCAAACATAGGATCGAAATTCATCAATCACAGGTCACGCTCAAAACAGAAAACGGCTATGATTGGTTTGTTGTCCTGCATTGTGAATTGCACGATTTGTTTCATTTTGTTTTGTTTCATTCGCTTGACGCTGAGTCTCCTACGCAGCCGTTATTTGTGTCGTCACGCAACGCTTCTCCCCACTAACGGCTGCTCAAACCTGGACCACATGCCTTGCAGTGCCATTTTTGGAACTCGTTCGCGGCAAAATACACCAATCATAGATTGTGTCTTATCATGACCTTAGTACGCGTCGGAAACGTCAAACGCACGCTAGTATGCCGCCTTTTGAATTTGACGCACACCAGACATCAAAATAAAACACGGTTTTACTGAAGAAAAATGTATGATATGAAAGAATAATGTCGAAAAAACTTCATTATAATTACAACAGACATCCTAGTTCAAGAATTGGATCGATCTAGCAAGTTTTCGGCAAACGGTAACAGTCACGTTTTTGCGGATAGCTGTCAAAGTTACGGCGGTCAAAACAAAAGGAAAGGAATGTGGTTAGTGGGGAGAAGCGTTGCGTGATGACACAAATAACGGCTGCGTAGGAGACTCAGCGTCAAGCGAATGAAACAAAACAAAAATGAAACAAATCGTGCAATTCACAATGCAGGACAACAAACCAATCATAGCCGTTTTCTGTTTTGAGCGTGACCTGTGATTGATGAATTTCGATCCTATGTTTGCGTTTCCTGAGGTTTTCCTGAGGTGTTGACTTGAATTTGCAAATTTGACAGCTATCCAATGTACATTGTACGCGTCTGATTGCATGGAGGAGCGTGCAGGAAAGAATGTGAGCTGTCGCAATTTTATACAGCATATTCTTCAATTTCCACTTTGTTTAAAGTCCGCGCAGCTTTTCAACAATAGCACAATGAAATACAATGAAATACTACAAGAAAATATATCCGACGAACTCAGTTTGCAAAGGAAAAGCGTGGTTTCGTGACTATCTTGCGATGTGGTGTCATTTTACAAAATCCACCTTTTACAAATCCATGTTTTACAAATCCGCCTTTTACAAATCCACGTTTTACAAATCCATGTTTTACAAATCCATGTTTTACAAATCCATGTTTTACAAATCCATGTTTTACAAATCCATGTTTTACAAATCCATGTTTTACAAATCCATGTTTTACAAATCCATGTTTTACAAATCCATGTTTTACAAATCCATGTTTTACAAATCCGTGTTTTACAAATCCATGTTTTACAAATCCGTGTTTTACAAATCCATGTTTTACAAATCCATGTTTTACAAATCCATGTTTTACAAATCCATGTTTTACAAATCCATGTTTTACAAATCCATGTTTTACAAATCCATGTTTTACAAATCCATGTTTTACAAATCCATGTTTTACAAATCCAGTCCATGTTTTACAAATCCAGTCCAGTCCATGTTTTACAAGGCGCCAAATCCCGCTAATTCGAACTCGGTTATTTCGAATTCCCCGTTATTTCGAACTCAAACCCATTTCCCAAGGGTTTGCCCCTGTTTTTTTCAGTCATTTACTATCGGCTATCGGGGTGGTGGCGGTGGCGGGAGAGGGGGTTTGCGCGAATAAAGCGAACTACAAGGGTATCCCCCATAAAACAGGCGCATCATTAGCAGCTATTAGCCAGAAATTTCGAACGCGCCTGTATAATACAAAAAACGCTAAAATTAAAAAATTAGTTATTTGTATGAAATCAAAACCAAATAGATAAATTTGAAATTCATATCGATTGAGTTTCGAAAGAAACTATTAATCTCTTGTGAGATTTCGTCTGAGACTGATTGAAAGGAATTTCGAACCGAAAATTATTATCATCAAATAAAAGTGATTCAATCCATCAATGAACTTAATGAAACATTACCTTGTTTTTGGATATACAGTCGAACCCCGGTTAAGCGGCCACTTATCAAAGTCCCGAAATTATTCTCAGTATAATACTGTAAATAAAACCCTTATTAAGCGGGCACCCCGATTAAACGGCCACGGCCACCTTTTGGCTGTCCCGATGAGGGCTTTCCTATTGTTTTTACCCCGATTAAGCGGCCACCAAGAATTTAATACTCGTAGTTTGGCCTTGTTTTGAAAAACTTGATGACAGATAAGAGGCCGAAATAGAAGGTGACGAATGATTAAAACATTCAAACAACAGTTGTCACAAGCCTCCAAGATAAATTGACGTTCATACCACGCCTAATGCTAATTTCTGACGAAACCCCGTTTAAGCGGCCAACCCCGATTAAGCGGCCACTTACCATTTCCCCGAGGATGGCCGCTTAATCGGGGTTCGACTGTACTTGCTGAATATATTCACTCACTGGACCTCAGTAGCCTGAGCATCCTAAGGAAGGCCTGATACTCAGGCTAGGACCTCAGTGGCCCTCGATTATTTCAACGTCAACATGCGAAGGAATTGTTTTTATCAGAAATGCGTACGTCTCCTTCACACTACATATCGCAGATACAGTCGAACCCCTATTAAGCGGCCAGCTATCAAAGTCCCAATATCAGTATAGTCAGTACTGCAAATAAAACCCCTAATAAGCGGCCATTTCCCCGAGGGTGGCCGCTTTATGTAGTATGCATGATGACGTCAGTTGCTCAAAATTCACCCCCAAGCCTCGCTTATACCAAATTCTTCTCAGCCTCTGGCATGCGCATACTGTTTACACGTGGGTATTTTTTCATCTTTGATGCTTTCAATTGTGAATTCGTTCATGATATAAAATCTACAAGTGTTTCGACATTAAAGGAGCTATGTCACGATATTTTAAGTCATTTTTGCGAAGTGGAAAATCACCTTCAAATTGAAGAAAGCCTCAAAATAATAATAATAAAACCTTTATTTATCCACGGGTTCCAATTCACAATTGTGCTCTTCCACGGAGCCGTGCAAATTACAATTAATTACAATATTTATTATATGACTGAGAAAATTACTTCATTGTGATTGGCTGAGAGCAGGCACATTGCAGTGAAAATTAATGTTTCCGTGGCAACGGATGTGACGCAGGTCCGGCGGTAATTTTGAAAACAGTCAAATGGCCGAGCGTTTCCCTCTTCAAGCGCGGCAGCGTTAGAAGAACTAAAGCAGCAGGCAAAAAATGCTAACACAACCAAAAGTACCACAAATTGGCTGAGTACATCTCTGAGTGTTTGGAAAAATTGGGCAGAATTACTAGGAAATAACGTAAAGCTCGAGGCATATTCTGCAAGTGAGCTCGATAAATTTTTGTAAAATTTTACGTCGAAGCTGTTCGCCCAAAATGGAAGGTTTCGGAGTTTGTTAACAACTGCCCCATTGCACTACAGAAATAGTGTAAGCTTTCAGCTGTGTTGTGACGGTTTTATCGCTTGAAGGTCTAAAAAACGTTCTGTACGAAACAAATTTCGTTCAAAATTACTCAGTCATTTATAAAACCGCGTGATTTTTATTCAAAAATAAAGCCAACAAAATGACCGTTCCTGGGTCGTGCGCGTTCGGAATTTTCTCAGTCATATAATAAATGAGTAATCGTATGAAAGCTCGAGCAATAGGCCCTTTGTATAATACGGTCACATGACCATGTCAATCATAAAAATAGGTGATAGTACAAAATGGTTTCCAGAAATGGAAAGAGCATGATGAAATTAGTAAGGTTGCCAATTGTGAGACCGTTGATGTGTAATCGTGAGATTTTATAGTGGTTTGAAAGTTCGAAAAATTTAAAGGATTTGTATGACTGGATGGCAAGGCTTACCAGAGAATTTTCAAATATCACTTGTAGTGTAAATCCTTAATTGCACTCGCATTCATACGATTACCAATACTAATTACAATAAAATTAATATCTAATAAATAGTAGCTAGCTAAGTAATTACAATTAATTACAATAAAATCATCTAATAAATAGTAGGTACGTACAATAATATAATTTATAAACTAGGAGCTGCTTAGCTTGAGGTGATAGACGGTTCCACAAAACAGCTCCCCTATAGGCGAAACTCTTTTTGAGGGCTTCTGTGTTTGGTCTTCAAGTGGTATAAATAAATTGTGTTCCGAGCCCCCCAGGTTGCGATTGTGGATGGTGTTCTCCCCAAGTTCGGCCAGTTGAGATCACGAAGAATCTGAGAAGATCTAACATCCCAATCGGATCCAGTTATTATGCGAGCTGCCCTATTTTGCATCTTTTCAAGCCTGAGAACTTTACCAATATTACCCCACACAGCGCTGCAATAGTCGAAGTGTGGTAGGATGAGAGACTTACAGAGGGATATTAGGATACATTGGGGCAGTAATGGTTTCAGTCTTCTGAGGGCGGCAATAATTTTTGTTTACTAAAGTAGAAAAACACCAAACAGGAACAAGGATGGTTGAGGATGGAGAAGATTAAGACGGATTGCGAACGGCGAACTTGAAAAAATTGGCCATTTTTTTCAAGATGCACAAACCGTGACTTAACCCCTTTAAAATAATTCCACGGTCTGTCTCCTTTTTACAAAAGCGTCTTAGAGGGTTGGGCTGCTTACTCCGATAAAGGAGTCATCAATTCGGATGATTTTTCCGACCAGGTTATATGGAACAACAAATATATATTAAAGTCGACAACAAGTCTGTTTTTTTTCTCAACTGACGTCTGTAGGTATAATTTTTAAAATGAAAGATTTATTTAATCAAAGAAATAAAAATAATCTTCTTTATTTTCGCCCCCTGTAATCAGTAATTTGTATTTTAATTTTTTGATCTGATCTGTTGTATGTATTAAACCGTATTCATTAATTTAAAGCTTTAATGTGGCACATGCTAGTTTTGAATTAGAGTAAATAATGCAAGTAATGCGGCAATGTACCGTAATGCATCGTATTGCAAGTATAATGGTAATTTATCGTAAGTCATGATCATGTAATGTAACGTATTATAAGTTAAGTGATACATGTGTTTACATAAATGTTATTTTAAAAAGGCTAATGGAAAGTATTTTCCCGTATTTTCTTAACAACCAATCGAATACCAATAGAAAACCCCAATCTGCCCGGTAGCACAGGAAGGTGGCGTTGATTATGAAGCTATTTAGAAATTTTGATCTTGATTGCTTCGACAAAAGCAGCCTTAAATGCTCATGAACACTAAATTATAAAGGAATAGAAAATGAAATGGCGCGTGTATTTACATAGCCTGATGCGAAAACTCGAGAAAGTTAGTTGATGTAAACTTGTACATAAGTACTCTCAAATTCTCCCAAAGTGTTTGCATCAGGCTATGTAAACAAGCAGAAGCTTATTTTATAAAATCAAGCCAAAAACTGATCGATGATATGTCATAGCCGTGTTTACAAAATACCGAAAATAAGCCCCGGGGCTTATATTTTGCAATGGACTGTTTTGAGGGGCTTATATTCGGAGGAGGCTTATATTCGGAGGGGCTTATTATAGGAAGCTTTTTGCGTTTCAAAATCGGGTGGGCTTATAACTGGAGGGAAATTTGTGTCGGCAATTTTTCAAAGTGCAAATGATAATATGGAACGTTAACTAGACATTTGTGACAACGTAATCCCTCTGAACATGCCAACTACAAACACAACAGAAATAAACTTTATTGAAAATGGAATACCGTACGTCTTATCAGTTTATAATTCATATAGTAGTTTATACCGTAGTTTATACTGTAGTTCATACGGTAGCTCAAAGTTCAGCTTTGGTTTATTTCGTATTTGAGGGCAATTCCCAAATATAGGCCCCAGGGGCTTATATTCGGAGGGGCTTATATAGGGAGGGGCTTATTTTTGGAATTTTACGGTATAGTCCCATTGTAAAACGACTACACAACCAATCAGAGCGCGTGTTATATGATCTAAATGTTATAAATCTGTATCCATTTGAGTTTTCCAAATTTAATTAAAATTGGGTCAGTTTTGAAATGTCCATACATACCTCTACTGACTTGTTTCCAAAGTTTTTTTTTCTGCAATATACCACAACTTTTCTAGTCCTCGCAGACAGCCACTCGTGAGCTATAACTCGACTCAACGAAAGCGTTTTCTACTTGCAAAATAGACAGTAGCACCAGACGCCCCTGATTATTATCTAATTTTGACTTCGCTTTAATTACAGGCTCCGTCCTTGCCTAAGGTGAATACAACTGAGCGCTTGAAGGAGCTACGACAAAAGATGCAACAAGAAGGCGTCCAGGCCTACATCATTCCTTCTGTTGATCAACACATGGTACAATACAAGAGAGGATAATCTAAGGGAAGGATTCCCATATACATGTTATCTTACATGATAATCTTTAATTGAAATCTATTTTTAATTTCCAGTCCATAAATGAGCTATTTTAAGAGCGCTGCCTGATTGGTCAGTTCAAGTGACGCCATGCGGAGCCTCGATCAGAAGGAAGTAAAAATAACTCACAGCATGGACCAAAACTATTAATAGATTTCAAAAAATTATCATGGGGCACCGGAATCCTTCTCTTAGATCATCTTCTCTTGTACAATATTATAAAACTTGCTGCTTGTCTAATGTCTCTTCTTTTTGATATTAGCCTCAGTTGGAAAGATTTGTATTGTTTAAATTACTGACATTGCTATTACAGAAAATGGTGTTGGATTGCTCAAATAGGATATTTGCTAATTTTGCAGCTGTTGTTACTTAAGAGTCGGCGCCTGGCATAACAACTCGTTAGAAACACAGCATACTATAAGGGTTTGTATGGATTTGAAATTCATTTGAAAAATATCTCCACTTTTTCTTCAAAAAGCTGCAATAAAGTTTAACCCTCCTTGGAGTCTTTTCCCATCTTTCTAGCGCGTTTGTAGGCCATATCGGGCGATTTTCGTTTGAATCGTTTCAACTATGTCGAACACTGCGAAAATTGCCCAAATGGCTTAAAGAAGCGCACGGAAAATAGGAGCAGGACACCAGGGAAGGTTTCAAACTTTATTGTAGCTTTTCGAAAGAAAAACAGAGATATATTTTCAAATTTAAAACCCATGCAAACTTTTATAGTATACGCTTTAATTAAGTACCTGTGTTGGAACGTTGGTCAACTTTAGTCAATCCCCTGATTGAGGGTTTGGTATTGCATTCGTTTCCCCACAATTCTATCATACTTATTTACTACTGATGCTCCAAGCTGCGCGCATCGTTATAGGAACGTAACGCGAACTTCATTTACTAGCTAGATATATATAATTGTATTAGATTTTCTTTGGTGAAACAGCATCAAACAGATACCTTACGATGGCAGGGGGCCTTTGTCATTTTGGGTAGTCCTTAATCTAATATAGTTTTATTTATCGCTAACAAACGACTGGGTTCCTTACATATACGTCACAAGCACGAGCATGAAATGGGCACGGAAGCTGCTGAACTTCGTTTCAAATACAGTCAAACCTGTAATAAGCGGACACCCTCGGGGAATGCTCTAGTGTCCGCTTAATACAGGGTGTCCGCTCAATACAGGTATTATTTACAGTAAATAAGGGAACTTAAAACTTTTGGGACTTTTGCTACTGTCCGTTTAATAAAGGGTGTCCGCTTAATACAGGTTTGACTGTATTCGGCCCTAAGAGGAAAGGACATGAACAGACAGTTTAAATATCCCATCTCCCAATTTTTAAAACTCATTTTTTCACCTCCCTAGTTTTTTTTGCCGTTTCTCCCTACTCCCGTTACGTCGTTTCTCCCGCCTCTCTTATTTTTTCCGCCGTCTCTCCCTCCTTTCTAAGCCGTTCCTCTCCCCTCGGTATGCTTATTTAGTCGCTTTATTGAGATGTAACATGTGTATGTTGCCCTCTCTTCTGAACTCAGAGTGAATATGTTGCTCCACACTTTCGACGACGCCAGTACATATCCGGCTTTACGGGTTCAAATGGTAAGTAACAGCAGCCTATTTATTGTCATTTTAAAGTAAAATCACAAATCTCTTCAATAATCAAACCACTTTGGTATAACTTTTGCCTTCACGGGTCCATAGTCGACAAGGTTTTCATGTGGTCGTGTTTTGGCATCTCTTGCCGTTTTAATGCCACTTACAGCAAAACCCTAAATGGAATGTGTGTCGCAACTCGCTCTTTATTGGTCGATCTTTGTTTACGTCATTGTTTACCATCTTGCATTTAGAATTCCAACCGATGGACAATCTGTTATCATAACTAGAAATAAATTTAGTTACCATGCCAAGTTTGACGGTTGAAAACCTGCTTCAAATGATGCATCCAAAAGTTGTAATATTTACTGACGTTTGTATAGATTGGCTGTGTGGCATCTCTTGTCACACAGTCATACAAATGTGAGTTAGTAAATTGATGGCACAGTCACTATTTGCTGGACTAAATTTCACTGGGCCATGTATAGCAGCTCTTGTAAAGTAAAACACTATTGGTAGAACGAACTATTGGTCATAGCGGAATCGAAAATCAATGCCAATAGCCCTAACAACAATAGAACTGCTACACACAGAGGGGCAATGAAAACGAGAGCTCTGCACTACCCTAAATTTTATTTTTGACAGATATTCCAACAAATGAGGAAATCAAAGACTGTCGACATAAACAAAGACCGCCCTTGTTTAAACTAACCGACCAGACAAAGCATGTGTTGTTAAATAGTCTCTATGTTTCTCTTGAGCTCGTTCTGACCAGATCCTCATGCGAAGAAACGGACAGTTTTGCAGTCTTAATGTTGCGATGATGCTCTATGTTAATTTCTCTCTGTGGATCATTTAGGCGACGCAGTCATAACAATGGATAAGGCTGCAATGTGGACCGATGGTCGGTACTTCCTTCAAGCCACTATGCAAATGGATGGGAACTGGATTTTAATGAGACTCGGTAAATAGCATGGGATTACGTCATAGAATTCGCCATCTTGAATTTTATTATTTTCCACGAAGTCAGAAAATCACATCAATTGAAAATTATTCCAAAACAATGGAAGATGCTGAAATGAACTAACACAGTAAAATAACTAGAACTTCAAACGTTGGATTAACCTACTAGCTTAATCTGCATGTCATGTCAAAACATTGTTGTCATGGCAAGGTCAAGTAGAAATGGATTGTAGTTGATTTTCTTGTAAGAGTAAATGTTACATGATTTATAAAATACCAGTAATGAAGGAATGGTGCATTTCTTTATAATTTTAGGCGAGAAAGGTACCCCAAAACAAGCTGAATGGTTAGCAAAGGTACTGCACTTGTATTTTGTATACTCAAAATTAATAACCGGCAAAAAAGCACGCACACTAGGCACAAACTAAAACACTTATTTTTAGGATAGGATTTGTTTGTTATATTTCGCAAAAACAAACAAACGAGAAAAACAGGGTTCCCCTTACTAATAACTTTGAATTTAAACTACAGGGCGAGATTTTTTTCATAGATTAGAAAGACATGGAAAGAAAAGTTGTTATATGTTAACCTTGCAAGAAAATTAATCAGTCATTGACACAAGCTACTCGGAAAATATTATCGACATCTCCCAACAGGAGTCGAACCCATGACCGTCCGCACACCGGTCGGACGCTCTAGTTAACTATTACTAGGTTCAGATGTGACAAACATATAGTTTTTGTCGATGTGCGAGAATGGGTACTGTATATATTTGCTTCGTTATAGCCGATATTCATTATCAGATTTGCATAACTCGGATATAAAAAAAAACATCCGATGTCATCGTTAAACAATTCGTTATATCAGAGGTAGCTTGCCGTTTTATAGCATAGATTTATGTTTCTGTAAACTGCGGTGCTGGTTTTACCGTAGTGGCCCATCGTCTCTGTGTTAGATGTCTGAATCAAAGCCAAAGATGATCGAGAACTTCATTGGATGCATTGGACATTCAATGCTCGTTGAGTGAATTTACAATAAATATGACTGGAACTGGAAAGTGAGTTCATTATTCACTTGAAAATGTCCAGTCAAAGTCTTTAGAAATGGTCCGTACCAAAACATACAAGAAATTGTATTGTATTGTATTGATTGCAGGGACGGATTCAGGGGAATAGATTGGGTGGAAAATTCGCCAAAAAATTAAAATCCATTTACATACAAATTAAATAGAAGCTCACTATAATAATAAAAACATTTGCTAACAGCCACCCCCACCCCCAACGCCCCCCCCCAGCCCCTTTCAAAAATTCTGGATCCGCCCCTGTGTTTGACTGATATGATGCCTTTCCATATTCACGC
The DNA here is from genome assembly GCA_029204205.1 of Desmophyllum pertusum. NCBI lineage: Eukaryota > Metazoa > Cnidaria > Anthozoa > Scleractinia > Caryophylliidae > Desmophyllum > Desmophyllum pertusum. Next base: position 52,613 of record MU827790.1, on the reverse strand, counting down.
TATTTTACTCTGGTGATTCATCTTTAGGAACTAACCAGCGGAGACAAAGTTGGAGTTGATGTAACTCTTATTTCTATTGGTACGTACTGACTCAGCCTACAGTCGATGATCAGAGCTTGCAAATGTTGGTAAAAAGCCCGTTATTACGAATACCATTGTTCTATTTTGACGTTGGTATAGAGAAAACCTTTTAGAAATTTGTCTTTATTTTTTCTAGACCAAAGCGGATCAATCTTGGTAGAAAGCCTTCATGCCAAATTATTCTCTATGTTCTATTTAACAATTAGATTATGAACTCTGCAAGATTTATATGAGTGATAGTTGATGAATCAACAATCACTCATAGAAATTGAGATCGAATAATTTTTAAAAATCATAACAAACCGAGACTCGTGCGTCAGGGAAAATACCAACAGTTCGGAGAAACGACAAGAAACCATGCACCATTTTGTATGACGACTTCCAGTCAATCGTATACTAATGCATTGATAGTATACGAGTAGCTCAGCCAAATAGATTGCCGAATTTGCATTAATTATTTTAGTATACAAGTAGATGTTTTACTACAGGGACTCCTGTAGATTTTGCAGACTCCAAATGCATACAGCTATTTGTTCTTCAACCATCTTTTTCGCATTTTGCGAGAATTTCCTTCTTTGAGTTTATTTTGTGACCAGTCGTTCTTCATGTCACTGAATTTTCCCATGAATTTACATATTTCCAGGACTTTCCAGAACCTGCCTCAAAAAATAATAACTCGTTTTCCAGAACTTTCCAGTCCTGGAAAATGCCAGAACAAAATTCCAGGACTTTCCAAGGAATTCAAGAACCCGTACCAACCCTGTTACTAATTAACAATTTGATTATTAGCTCTCAATTTCTCTGATGTGATAGTTGATTCGGCCTACGGCCTCATCGACTATCACATCATAGAAATTGAGAGCGAATAATCTAATTGTTTTAGTAAAAATTATAACAATTGTCTTGTAATAACTCTAAATTCTCTTCCAAAACTAAAGAGAAACGAAAAGGAACCGCAATTTTGTAGACGACCTCCAGCCACTGCACACTAATGGCTGATAGTATACGAGTAGCTCAGCCAATCAGATTGTCTCGTTTGCATTAGTATACTAGTAGATTTTTACTAATAAAGATTATATTTTACTGGCGACGTAAGCATAAGCATAAGCATAAGCCTAGTCCGGTCGGTATTCGACATATTGATAAAGAATAACACATCGAGCGCAAATGCATACAGCTATTTCCATTAAAGTTGTCGGATAGAAGCGTTACAAGCGTTAAGCCAATAAGACAAGACCGAATGTTATTCTGGGTATTCATTATAATTTGCATATCGGTGGGAAAGAAATCTACAAGTTTTTATTTCCCACGTGATGTATTTGCTTGCTGTTGCTTTGCCCCGAATTAGATCATTCCATGTTAATTTTTTGCACGATTCTGCTAAACTTTAGTTTGGTAAAAGTAGCTTACTTAGCTTACTTCTACAAGTTTAAAACACAAAGTAAACGTTAGGAATAATGGGATTGTTGTAAAATACGCAACGCAACGCAATATACGCAACGCAATGTAAGCAATGTAGCAATATACGCCAATGTCAATTTGTAAAATACGCACTATACGCAATATCCCCAGATGTCAATCTGTAAAATACGCAATAAACGCAATATGAACAAAACGGTTTGTTTCAACAGCAGTCGACTTGCAAACAGTCATACTGCGCATGCTCACCGTTTCCACGAGGTATCTCATGCGAAATGGATGAGTTTTGTGCTAAGTGTTTGCAATATTCATCTTCTTGCATCTTTGATAATCTTTTGTTATCTGCAGTATTGAATTATAAAAGACACGGTTTTAATGTTCCTTGATAACTGTTTTACCATCAGAACCAGATAGTTCTACGGGTCATAATCCAGAGCCCTCAAGATCATTGCGTATATTAATTACGTACATTGCGTTGCGTATATTGCGTTGCATATATTGCGTTGCAACAAGCCCGAATAATGTTTTTCGTGTTATTATATCCCATTAGTATTCAGTGCGTGCAGCAGTTTTCTACTTTTACCCATGCTACCTTTCGGTCTTGTCTTGCAGGCTTCATGTTAATTGAAATAGCTGTATACATATGCATAACTGGTTTTTGCTTTGTTCTTATGTTTGCACATTGTAAAAACGCGATACAAGCATAATTGTGTGCTATTCTTATGCTTCTGCTAATGTTTTTGTGGTTGCTGAAAACCACCTTAAAAGTCGGTAAGGATTCAAAATCAGTTGGTAAAAAAGCAGGAAAACATGAAATAAACGGAAAAGGGAAAACAAAACAATGTAATGGTAGTCTTGGATATTTTCAGCTAATTTTATCCTGTTAACATCGTATTTGATAGTTTATTAATACATTTATTTAATGGTTCAAACTTTTGCAGCTGACTACGAGGACATGTCTAAGGTACGAAAACATTATTTAATTGAATGAATGAAAATATAATAGTGTGTATTTGGTATCTGCATTGTTGCTCTATGATTTCCTTTTGATATTATTTGGGTTTTTGCCCGGGGTGGGGGGGGGGGGGGGGTGGGGGGTGGGGGTGGGGGTTCTCCCTTATCTGGCTTTTACAGGGACGTGCCGCCCAATAGAGTATGGTTTTTAGGTTTTTTTTTGTCTTGGACGGGGTATCAGGGCACGGAATTAACTTTTTTCCCAGGAGCCATTTGGCTCCTAAATATTCCAAAGTTAGTCGCCATTTTTCCAACAATTTTTTTTTATTCTTTTTAATCGGGGTGGAAACCTAATAATTATTATGAACACAAAATAATGGGTTAACATAATAAATCTTAGGGTTTTAAGCTTAAGGACTTATTTGACTAGTGTTCAGATTTTGGTTGCCCAAAAGAAAAGAAAATTAATTAATTAATTGATTAATTATTTAATTAATTAACCAATTTCAATAAACAATAATAACTATTTTAATACAAGAACGCAGTCTTGGTGTCCGATAGCCACCCTTGTTATTATTTATAATTTACATCCATCCAGGAGCCCATTACATCCCCCTCCTGATACATCCCGTTACAGTCATTATACAAGGCTTCAATATACTACTTACATGTACAAAAGAAACTCAACATTCATGTGTTTTGGTTCAATTGAACTCCAAAGTTACAAACTGGTTGCAGGGTTGTCCCTAAGAAAAATGCCTGGCGGTTATTGTAGAAATTCAGCACCAGAGACACAATCCATTGGCATACATGACGTATTCAATGGTTTCCACGACTTGCAAAGCATTATAGGGCGTTTTTGTGTACTCAGTTGAGAGAAACTTTGCTGACGTTTTTTGACCCATATTTCTCGTTATGAAAGCAAAACAAAAACCAGAGAAATATTGTTTTATAACTTTAATCTATTGTGTGACTTTTTTATGGTAAAGTTAGAACTGAAAACTTCAGGTAAGATGTCAGAATTCTAGTCGGTGTAGTCGCCAATATTTGGCGACTAATTTTCAGGATTTGGTCGCCAATGTGGAAAACTTAGGCGCATTGGCGACTGTATCAGGCGCAATTTCGTGCCCTGGGTATCAATTTTATCACTTTCTGTCTTAAACAGAGTATCTTTACATGGCCTAATGTCTTGAACAGTCAGGATAATTTCAGCATATATATTGACATAACAGGCAAAGCGCACACATTTTCTTTTGCACCATATGCCACTATAAAATATTTGGTCATATTTATATTGAATTGGCCCATCTTGAATATGATAATTCAGGGAGCTCCGCTGTTAGGCTAAGCCTATCTATATATATTATTAAAGGAATTGTGTCTAAGCCATGTCTTAAAATCCTCTAAACCTAAAAATAATACAGCTTGAATGTTGTAGTCTGGTATAACTTCCAACTTGGTAATTTATTTTCTCTCTGAGCACCTCTAAATCATGAAACCGCTCACTATACTATTTCATGTATAAACACGATCAATGTGATTTTTTTTTTCAGGAGCTCCAAAAGCCAAACATAGCATTGAAATCTGTTTCTGAAAATCTTGTTGACGCGATATGGACAAACGGCAGACCACCCCTAGGCAACGCTACAATATACCCTTTGGGAATTAAATTCACAGGTTAGAAACTTACAATAATGATAATAATAACAGTCTTTTACGCCTTATGCAGGATTACGTCAGTTGCTCAAAATTCACCACCAAGCCTCGTTTACACGAAATTCTTCTCAACCTCTGGCACGTGCATACTGTGGCACGTGGGTGTTCTTTTCATATTTGATGCGTTTGGACTGAAGTTTGGACTTCAAAAGCGAGGCTTGGAAATTAACTAGGGGCTATACAATGATGAACATTTCAAAACATTCAGTAGACCTGTGCAACAAAAAACATTATAACATAACTTCAGCGAAGCGCGCGCTCTGATTGGTTAATTGCGCGACTCCATATGCCCATGGTGCACTCTGACGTCACTGGTTTGTTTTCACGCGCTTGATGCTTCGCTGGTCGCTCACTGTCAGTTCTCGACGTAGCGACAAATCTGCATCTAAACTGGAAGTTTTGAATGAAGAAATTACCTCAAATAATGCAAGATGGATTATAAATCGGCCGAACAGCCTTGAATTCAACTAAGAGGCAAAGCGGATAAAATATGTAAGCGGGAAAGCAAGTGGAGCCGGTGAAAGTTTACTCGGAGCAGTGGTTGTTGTTGATTATGTGGATTATTCTGGAAGAAATTTTCAACTAGAATAAAGGTTAGTTCAGAAACTCTGCTTCCGAAACTTATTTTGGAGTTTTTGTACTGAAGCTGAGCCGTCCGACGGTAATTCTCGTAATGAATTTTACTGAATGAAAACGTTGCCGTAATAGATGATTGTTGTTCAATCTTCCAGGTTACACCGTAAAGCGAAAATGGGCTTATATTTTATTCAATGAATTTTTTCTTTCAGTAATGCTGATTATTTTATGCTGCAAAAGGGCTGATCATTGTCACTGACTGTCAATTAACCTTAAGTCAATTAGCTTCAATTATTGAGAGAGCTGTTTCGCGCACTTCAAGAATTAGGATTTCGACAGCCGATTCGTGTAAGATTAAAACTGTTTGCAGTGTTATGTTATAAAAGAAATGGTAAACGCTACAGCTGTGCGTACATCGAGTTATGGATGCACTTGGGAGTTTTCTAAGCACTCAAGAAGCTAGAGTTGCTCTCGGCTATCGCCTCGAGCAACTCTTTCGCTTCTTTCGTGCTTAGCAACCTCCCGCGTGCATCCATAACTCGATGTACGCACGCTGCACGTTTACCATTTCTTAAACAACAACATCCATTCGTGATCAAAGACTTGTCTCGCTTTTCGTTTTGCGAGCCGGTACAAAACATGGGCATACCTTGATGAAAATTTTAAAAATCAGTCTTCGGCAGTTGTTGCACATTACACTTCAAAAGTATGTAGTTTCAAACTCTTACAAAATTAAAGGCAATGGGAACCGGAAAGTGACGTTAAATTTTTGCAGTTGGCATTGTGTGTCGCTCGTCTCCCATTCTCGTTGCCTTCACCCATAGTGCCCGATCAGCGCCAAGGAATGAGAGTGCTCCCTGTTGCTTAACCAGGATTACTCCCCTCTTCAGTCCGTTGTTGATAGGAATGACTTGTGACAACAAAACCCGTTCAGTAGAACAGCTATATGGGGGAGAAGGAAGCTGGTTTTAAAGCCGCGCCAAACTAATCATGTTTAACTTCAATTATTTATTTTGTAATTGTTGTTCAGGGAAGACATGGCAAGACAAAATAAAAGATCTTCGAGACGAAATGTCCTCAAATAACGCGACTGCAGTCATCGTGTATGAGCTTGATGAAGTGGCTTGTAAGTACAGCTTTTCTCGAATGTAATGATAATTCAAAGTTGAATTAGGTATCAGACTGAATGACTGAAGGCAGGTTTCGGTTTAACGATTAGACTTCATGTACGTGCTCGCGTTTTGTATGGGAGAATCGTCCACGAGGCGTAGTTGACTCCCAAGAACAAGTAGTCAAACTGTTTTAGAGTAGAGACTTTAAACTTTGCAGAAGCACATGTTCTGTGGGATATTTTAATTGGTGTTTCTAAAATACCCAAGTACTGCGCGCAATTTGATTGACTGATCTATAAGGGGCCTAAGAGGAGAGACGCACAATCATGACGCCGGTCAGTGTGATCTGGATTCAGAGTCCAAAGATCTTTCGGCAAAGTTTTGCGAAATTATTTTGCACAGTTGATCGCGATTAACAAAACAGTGAGCAATTTTGATCTAAACTGAAAGGGCCGATTATTTAAACGACGTTTAGACATCGCTTAAGAAAGTCTTGGTCTAAATCGGGTTTAAACCGGGGAACCGGATTATTTAAACGTCCTTTATTTTAAAACTCGCCTAAGCGGTGTCTAAACACAGGCTAGCAAACAATAGCAACTTAGACCTGATCATGAGTAGGTTTAGACGTAGTTTAACGCTTTTATTAGTGAAGGTTTGTGTCATGGATGGAAGTTCGAAGCCAGACAGTTACAGGAATAGGCTAACAAGCCGAGTCCGAAGAATCAGACAGTTTAGGGATAGATTAAATCCTCTAGAAGAATGCGACGATGACAATTTTCCTTAGACTGCAAAACAGTCAAATTTCCGTCGACGGTTTAGGCTCAGAAGAAGTACGTTTTAAGAGTGGATTTTTTTTACCATACTACGTTTTCAAGAAAAGTTTACTTCAAAAGCATGTCCATAAAATGTTACATAAAATGAAAACTTTTCAATTAGTATCTTCAAAATTATTAATAAAAATAATCTAGTAGTTCCCTGTAGAAAGCAAGTAGTTCTTGGCTTATTGACTTTATAATTGCACTTCAGGATGAATGGTAGCCCATCACGTTTGGCGAAATAGAAGTTTTGAACTATTTTCCAAGCGTTATCATTAGAGCGATCAGTATAGCGTAGAAAAACGTTTATAGCGTGAAAACCGACTAAGAAAAAACTAGAATTTTTAAAGAGCGGTTTAAGAAGAAACAATAGCTAGACCTGTTAGACCACGTTTAGACGTGGTCTCCGTGAAATGCGGCTAATCCGCATCCTAATAACACAATTTAGACTCAGCCTAGCCGTGGTCTATAGAAGCCTTGTCTAAACCTCGATTTAGCCTTAAACCAGGTCTAACTTAGACTTCGTTTAAATAATCGGCCCAAAGTCTCCAATAAGAAAACTACAGGAAAATTCTTCAAAATGAACTTTAAATCGGCTCAATAAGCATTGTATCCCTTCCTATCCCCACCTAAAAGAATAATGAAAATAGAGATTGAATACTCGTGAATAATCTCGGCTAAGAATAATGAATAGTCATGGATAAAGCGTTCCTCTTCAACTCAGTCCCGATTGTATAAAACAAATAAATATTTTAACCATACCTGGCTACAATTACCACATTTTTAACTCCGTGTTTCTGTTCAGTTATATATAGAAAAAGACGTCAAAACGTTGGTGTTAACGTCATTGACTCACTATAATTTGGCGTCATCTATGCATATAAACTAAATAGACAAAGGCAACATAGAATCTATTTATTATCAGAAAATCATAAAGACGTTGGACTCCGGATCGTGAGGCGCGTGTAGTATTTTTTTCTTTTTCATGTAAAAGTGATTAAAGATTTATTGTTTTCTTTTTTACAGGGCTGTTGAACTTAAGAGGAGCGGACGTGCCTTCAAACCCTTTCTTTTTCGCTTTCATCGTCGTTTATAAAAACGATATCAAGTAAGTACATGTATGAAGTTAAATCACGCAGCAACTTACAACTGAACAAAATATATTTTAATTTGGCTCTTGTTTTAGGACGTTTTTTTTAAACTTTGATTGAAGTTCACATTGATCACAATGATATATTGTCATGGACTGTAGATGTTGCTTTTCAAGTACAGTTTTATTTAGATTAGTTTTTAGCAACAAAAATTTCAGTGAACCAAAATCAACAATTTGTAGTTAAATTTCGCTTGATGCTGTGAAATTCCACGAAATTTCACTACCTCGAATTTTCGCTAGCTCAAAATTTCGTTTTCATCAGCGAAATTTCTTCGAAGAAATTTCGCGAGAACAAAGTACGAATGTCGTCGAAATTATTTTGCATTCCAATTAAATATCGAAAGTAATCCGGAATTGCTTTGGTTTTTCTTTACTATGCCCAGTCTATGATTGGTTAAAATAACTCGTGCCACATACTCAACCAATCAGATGAAAACCAAAGCGAGTTCGAGTTCCCCTTCGAGTTCTCGTTGGTTCGATGTGTTGTTTACGTTTGGTGTTATTTCCCAGTGTGATTGCTTTGGTTGTTTACATCATTTAATTCTGCTTTATTTAGATGAGATTTACTTTTAAGTATCATTTGCTCACTTTTTTAATCATGAGCTGTTAAACGACACCACATGTTTTGCTGTTAGCTGTTCTCTTTGAATGGTTTTAGTCAGTATATAAACAGTTATATAAATGTAGAACTATTTTCTGTTTGAAGACTTCATGTAAAATGCTTTGCTGCTAATATAAAATAGGTCCGCATTAGCAGCAGACAGATCGGATTACTATGTTTTCCGCAACGGCATCCTGAAACCAAATGAGTTGTACATTTAGTTCTTCTCCATTTTAAACCTCTTTAAGACAATTGAAGGGACTGCAACTTGCGCCCAAAATTGCCTCGCTTTTATATTCAACTGTATTGAAACGTTCTCCGTGACATTGATATTATTGACATTTTTCCTATATATACAGTGTTTACATTGACGAATCAAAGTTAACTTCTGATGCAAAATCGCACTTGACTGCTGATATTAATCTGCTTCCCTACAACACGTCCAAGTTGATTGCGGATATAAAGGCTGAAGGAGTTAAAAATGATGCGAAGATTTGGGTAAGTTTGTGTTCGTAAAATCCAGGTTATACGCCGCCCTCCCCTCCCCCCCCCCCCTCCCCCACGGTTATAGGCCCATCTGTATGCTAACTCAGCAAATATACCAGTTTTTCCGGGATATAACCACCCTCTCCTCCTCCGCTTTTTCTTACTTTTTTACCAACATTTAATCAGAGCAACTTCCTGCAATCTCTCATCAGATCTTTGCATAACAATGGACTATATTAAAAATTCGTTCAATGATTTTCTGTACAAGTGTGCAACAGTTACTATAAACCCATGCGAAATTTGGTCCCAATATATCGACTGAAATTATAATTAAATAAATAAGTATCGATTTATTGCTATGTTAAGGTTTAACACCAGTAAATGGAAAGCGTATCTTGATAATCTCACACGTAAAGTTGCAGTAGCCTTAACTCCTTTCTTATACAGTGGAACCCCGTTAATCCGACCACCAACGGGCCAGTAAAATCTGGTCGCATTAACGGGGTGGTCGTAGGTCGTCGTATTAACGGGGTGGTCGTAAGGCGGGGTTCCACTATACGTGTATTCAGTCGTACCACTTGTCACATAAATATATACGTTAGTGTTGTTGAATTTGAAAAGTTTCGTTCTAGACACACCACAACATTTATGCGTCTGTCCTCAGATAGATCACAGGTAAGGACCAATCACGACACGCGTAGTATAGTATCTATTTATTGTCTAATTATGTTTGGCCGTTTTCATCAACAGTTAAGCCCGTTTTCAAGTTACGCCCTGAAAGAAGCAATTCCTCAGGTGGGTAATGAAAGTTATAACCTTTGGACTTCATTCTTCACTTCACTTAATATAGACAGTTTATAAGCAAACAGTCAATCACGGGTTTATTGAGCACACGTTATCACAGGAAGAAAACGTATCTTGATCGTAGGGTCTCAATTATTTTGTCCATACATGTATATATACGTGTAACATAGTCTATATTCTCACCTTTAAGCAATGTGTAGACGAGTAAAACTGAGGAAATTCAATTTTGTTAGCTTCTCCATGATTCCATGATGTTTATGTGAAAGTCCCTTGTAAGCTCTCTGTCAACATTAAGCGCCCTTCCTTGAGCTCACCCAAAATTAAACGAAATCAATCTCTCGGGCGCTAAAAGTAAATAATTCCGCGAATGTGGCGTGAGAACAGTGAACAGTGAATGGATTCTTGTAACAGTCCCATTTCGCCTGGTCTTTTGCTCAAACTCATTAATAGTTCATCAAGTTAAAACAAAGGAAATCATAACCGTGTCGGAGGATTGGATACCTGGTCTTAATTAGCATATACAGTGTATTTTTTACGATTTTATGTTTCCGTTACTCCTTAGACCGCGTTTCATCGGCTATCCAAACACTTCGAATGTTGTCAAAAATATTTCGCTGCGCGTCGTATTTTCAACTCACTTCTTGGTGTTTGGATATCCCGATGAAACACTGTCTGTCGTGTTTGATATCACATCATTGTTTTCTTATTTGACACTATATGTTACACAGGACAAGTTATTGCCAAAGGACTCACCCATAGCACTGCCGAAATCTATTAAAAATCCCACAGAAATTAAAGGAATGAAGAATGCTAACGTAAGTATGAAACTCTTTTTTTTAAGAAGAATAACAAGCAGTATTTACTATTGAATTGTATCTTTGCATTTTCTCCAGTTGTGTGGCACCGTACGTTTTGGCCTCCATAGACTTCTGCCTCCATATAATCCAACATTACAATACTTTTCAGTTCCAACAAAGTAACAACAATTTTGTTCCAGTGTGGAGGTTTCCTTTAACGTCTAGAATTTTTCAATTTTTCATGTTTATTCCAATTTTAATCTAAGAAAGAAGAAAGAAAACCTCTGGGACCAGGGTACATTATTTTCTACCGCCAGAGCTTTTCAAATTCTCCGAGCTTTAATCTTACTTAGCCTCATATCTACGCTGACAATTTGCGGGGAAAGAGAATATTATAAATAAATTATGGTATATTTTAAGCTTGGTAGAAATACGAGAGTGGGAGTCGGGGTGGCTCAATGGTTAGCGCGTTGGACTCTGGATCGAGCGGTCCGGGGAGTAGCAATACTTCTAGTCGGCTTCACGCTACAGAAACCGTGATAAGCTCCGGCAGTGTGGGCCAGTTTAGCCCCTAACGGCTTTACCTTTTTTTTTAGAAATACGAGAAAGATATTATTCTGTCAGTGACACAAGCTACTCGGAAAAAAAATCCCAACCGGTGCGCGGAAGGTTATAGGTTCGATTCCTGTTGTGGGAACTCGGAATATTTTTCCGAGTAGCTTGGGTAGCTTGGGTAACTGACAGAATAATATATTTATCGAAAGAGAATATTGTATATTGGAGGCAGCTGGATAGACACGTGCTTACCGTCGGAATTACAGCATTTTACAAGAACTGCCAACATTTTAATCCCAAAAAAATCACTGAATATGACTTATTTGTACATTTTAGTTTGGCTCATGCCTGCGATAATTAGCTACATACAGCGTACTTGAGATAGTGTTTACATCTCTTTTGCTACAGCTTAAAGACAATACAGCGATGCTGGAGTTTTTCTTCTGGCTAAAAAACGAGGTATGTGTTTAATGACAGATTAGCTCTTACAGGCGTACCAAGGAAGAGTAACACCAAAGAGATGGATGAACCATAAAGGAATAAGGTTGATTGAGATTGGGGCCGGGAAGATTGAGGCGGATTTAATTTCTAGATTAAAGTTACTTTAAGCAATGTGTTGTAAGCAGCGATTTCCGTCTCCTATATATGGTTGCAAGTATGCATGCTCACGCAGAGCGCTTTTCAACAAGTTACACATTAAGCATTTTCCCCATAGTATATCTTCTGCCGACCATAAAGCTTGTATAGTTACATTATTTTTGTAACTCTGCACGAGTTACATACTTAACAATAAGATTATGAGCTCTCAATTTCTATGATGTGATAGTTGATTCGGCCTACGGCCTCATCAACTATCACATCATAGAAATCTCGAGCTCATAATCTAATTGTTTTAGTGAAAATCATAACAATTGTCTAGTATTAACTCTAAATCATCCACCGAAACTTCGTAGAAACGAAAATAAACCGCAATTTTGTGACGACCTCCAGCCACTGCACACTAATGTAACAATAGAGTGTTTCTGTCGAGGAACTATCGGCTGATAGTTGCCCGCGGAAATTTTATGTTCTAAAAAACAAATATTAGCCCGAGAACGAAGTTCGAGGGCTAATATGCTAGTTTTTTAGAACATAAAATTTCCAAGGGCAACTATCAGACCGATAGTTCCGAGACAAAAACACTCTATTGTCGTTATTGTTCACCACTAAATTTTCCGTGCGGCGGCCTAAAACTGAAAACCTCATGAATTTATTTATTTCGATTTCTAACACACTGCGACGCTTGGAGCTTCAAAAATAGTTTTGCATTTCAACTTTTGTCTCGTAAATACGTCCAAAACTTTAGGTTAACACTTCGGTATTACTTTTTCAAAAGTTATAAATCGACTGAGTGATTTTTCAGTTCCATCTAAATGAAGTATGATTTGTATGAAAAACGGCGGCAAAACCTGGCGCGGGTTCCCCCAAGTCAGTTGAATGAAAAGAAAGCAGGACAAAAAGTTTTCTTCGGATTATTTCTTCGCTCAATCTCTTCTAAAGTTTCATATATTCTGGAAAATTGTGCAAATGATTTAGCACAAAATGGGAAGATCTGAAATAATTGTGGAGCTGAACATTATATTCATTTTACAAGTCAAACGGACTGAACGGAGTCGAAGGTTTCACTGCGGACAAACGCTTGACGAACTGCCGTATTTAAGCTTCGTAACCGATATTTATTGTGCTGATTCAAGCTGGAATTGACAAGCCTCTTGGAAATACAAGGTAACAATACTGAATAGGCTAAGCTTAAACTTGTGGTGTAAACAGGCTATCATTTTTTGGACGAATTTGTGTCGGTTTACCGATCTTTCCGTAAATTGTTTAGTGCTCTTTCATTCGCATTTGTTGTACATTTACAGGAATTTGCCATTAAATATTTCGTTCCAAACTTCGTGCATGCCCATATGTTATGAAAGAATTGATAGAGAGTAAATTCTCGCTATTTTTTAATTTATTCTTTCAACTGTTTAGCTCAAAACTGCACAAAACGGTTGTTTTTCGCTCAGGCGGGCACTATCGATCCGGGGTTTTTTGCCCGACGGGCACTATTACCTGACAGTGTCTCTCCGCGGATGAACACTATCACGTCACGTGTTCGATTTAAGCCAATCAGAATCAAAGAAAATTTAGTGGTGAACTATAATGGCTGATAGTGTTCGAGTAGCTCAGCCAATCAGATTGTCTCATTTGCATTAGTATACTAGTAGATTTTTACTAATGTAAGGTATGTACTAAGGTAGGTGGTTGGGCATTACTGAGTCATCAGTGATGGAATACTTTGAATCCATTTTGAATTTAGCTGCTTTTATGAAACATCACACTATAATATAGAAAAAAATGTATGACCTTAAGAGGGAATACCACGCTAAATTTTAGAATTCAGGTGTCAGGAAATGAATATTCTTTGAATCACATAGCATTTGTTTATGAAGATACAGTTATCTGTGGATATCTGCAGCGCGCGCAAGAAGTTCAAAGTCAATGTAAGTTCACGTTCACAATTCGGAGATATTCACTCTAAATGAATTTTGTCTTTATGAATGGCCTATCTGACACAACAAAATGACTCGGTACAAATGTTTACGAAAACTTCATTTTTACTCATGAATGGAATGAAATGAGTATAGTGAGGGACATGGATATGCAAATTAGCACTCGATCGCTCGCTCGTTCGCACGATGGGCTGTGACCATTAATTTATGCATTAAATGCATATTAATTTATAAATTAAATTATTCACGAGGTTGAGCCCGCGATATGTAATGGTCACCTGCCTTACCTATGGGGACGGCATTGGAGGGAGGAGAGAGTGGGGAATTAGTCGCAGGGGTCGGGGGTCGGTGGAGCAAAACGCCTAGGAGAGGGTAGGGTACGAGGGTTCAGACGGTATCCAAGATGGCGGCGGCGGGTCTTCCAAGATGGCAGGCGTAGATCGAGGAGCAGTTTGAGGAAGGATGGATAATTTGAGAAGAGATGAAGGAGGAGAGCTAGCCGTGTCCCATTTCGACCAATTATGTGCATGCGTGCGTGACTATAATAGGAGAGGAAGAAAAGACGCGGATCCATCGCATCGATCGATCGATCGAGCCTTCTATTGCAGAGATTCATTTTGGTAGCCTAGCCAAACTAAATGCTAAATGTTGTATTTGCTTTATACCAATTGCATGAATAAAGCTCATCTTTATCTGAATCACGGACAAGTTTATTTGGGACTTTTAAACGATGGAACTTTTCAACAATAGGAGCCATCTTGGATTTTTAGGAATTGATCAGGACTGGACTGCGGAAAAAAATAATTTTGGAACACCACTTATAGAACTGCATCACGGTGTGCTAAATGTATTCGGTTTTCAAGACCAATAAATGATAACACCACTTTGAAGGGTGGTATGTATTCACAAAATGTAAACAATAAATCAGCATGGAGTAATTTAGTCAACAAACTAGCACATAGTATATGTTTGCAGCCACTGTGGCCATGCATGGGGAATCAGGAAGTTGTATGTTCATAATTTTTGTTTGACTTGCTTATCAATTTCCATCCGCAGCACTTGGCTTTCTGTTAGAATTTTCTAGTTTATGCCTTATCATTCATGAGTGGCTCATAGAGCCTTTGATTTGTTTCCATTCACGGTGTAGAAAGGATGCAAACAACGCACGCCCACGTCACGCAATACTACGTGAAGTATCCCGTGGCGTTAGCAAATCAGAGCGCGAGATTTCTTTGAGCTGTTGCAATTCTTCATAATAGAAATACCAGGAAATAGAGCCGGAATTACCTTAATCAAGTCGCTTTAGCTCTACGCACGTCGATGATTATAACTTTTAACGTTTATTAACGTTTCTTTTCTTTTTCGAAGGTTCCCAAAGGAAGTAAGGACCTAACAGAAATGTCGTCAGTAAAGAAACTAGAAGAATTCAAAAGGTAAACAACCTTCAAGCTTCGTTTAGAACTATCTATATTGATGAAAGTCAATTTATTTTGATTGGATCTAATAACTGCAGCCTTCAAATAGTACATAGACTGGTTAAAAAAGCTACTTTTCCCCTAATAATATGTTATCACTTCTTCGACAAGTATACTGAGAGCTTCAGATATTTTAACTTAGTATATACCAACTCGGCGACCTTGGCGTTTTAAGCAATCTGACTGGTCCGCTATCTCGGGATATTCAACACTATCCACCTCCTAGGAGGTGAATAGTGCCAGGAATTCTGGGAAACCTTTTGGCAGAGAATTTATTGAGAAGAAAAATTAAAATGGCCGGCCTAAATTATCGTTCGACTTGTGTTTTCAGAAGTAGAAACCTTGAAATTGTACATCGGAAAATACACGAAGGCTACAAAGTTTGTTCTAAAACATTTCCAAGGTAAATAAGCTATATTTATTTCGATTCTAGTTACGTAAAAAGCATGTTCACAAACTGTTAGGTAGTAGACGTTTATTAAATACGTCGCGCTACTAGTGGATTGCAAATCTTGTACATCTCTATTCACATAAAACGAGCATCAAACAATGAAAGAAGAAGAACAATTAGTGTACCTTTGAGGACTGGTCGACTGGAAGGTCAGTTTTAAAGCTGTTCGTCGAAATTAAATAAATGTCATACTCTTGAGTCGAACTCCTGATGAAGTGCCCTTTGCTCCCTGTCTGTTGTAAATATCCACTCCTGCATCAACTGCCATTCACAATAAAATTGCTGGTACTAGCCAGGCAGTTAATCCTATTCTTGAGCAATGAATTTCCGTTGGAGAAAACTTCAATTTGTCTTCTCAATCCAGCACTACACATTTGAATTCTGGCGACTCGTTCATTTGCACCTTCATTACTTTCCACTTGAAGTGAAGCCTTTAACGAAACTGTCGAACTGCCCACAGGTTTGTTTCAAAGTTTTGACAGCATTATCGAGCAATTATCTCTCAACAATTCATCACAAACTGATTAAATGAACTGTAAGTACTCCGAGCAACGATCCGAGAGTCAACACATGTGCATGAGTATCTTGAATTTGCATAAATTGAAATGGCCTGATGCGGGTTCACTCATGCATGGTGATTGCCACGCAATGAGCGTCACACTCTTGATTTTTTTTTAAACAAAACTTTGACACTTTTTTGCGTGAGTTATGATGGAGGTCGCCTCGTTGGTATATACTAAAACAATCATTCGCCTCAGGCTCAGTGAATATTGGTGAATATTTACCTCGACTTCGTCTCGGTAAATATTCACCAATATTCACTTCGCCTTCGGCGAATAATTGTTAACTATTCACCTCCGAGCAAAACAAAATGGCTGTGTGTTTGCTTCTTTGATCAAAGCAGAAATAACTTCCATAAACGAGGCCGCTACACGTCACTGTGTTATCAAAAATACCTGAAGATATTTAGAGGTGATCATTTGTAGCAAGTTTAGTCGTGTCATTAAATAAAATCGCCAAAAATGTCGTACAAAATGTTTTGTTTACTATCGAGCAAATAGCTAGAGTAAGAACGTGACAACGCTCAGTTGTAAATAATTTCGAACAGTTTTAAAAGTCTTTGAAGTGGTTCCAAACGCTGTCCAGTCCAACTAACTTTAAAATGCAATTCCTACCTGAAATCCTGAATACAGCAGTGTCTTTCAAAAAGCAAGAAGTCCCTGCTTGCAACGATTTAGTTTTGTATTCGGATCGACTAATCTCGGTCTCACTACGCTAGAAAATATTCCTGTTGCCGTATCATGATCAAGAACTGCCCAAATGCTGTGGCGTCTCCAAACTTTACTGCTTCCCCCCTCCGGTAAATTAAAAGCAATAACATCAGACGGTGGATGCAGTCACATCAGTGTGAGAAATAATTGAACTGGAATTACGAAAACGTCTTCGGTTAGGCAGCATCTTGACCATCTTGTTCAGTTTATAACGGCACTTGCAGCTTCAACATCAGTTTCTCAGGCAATAGAAACTGACAGAACTTGTAAAATACGAGAAAATAGAACTCGTCGCTTTTGGTCCATCAGTAAAAACGGAAAAAATAATAATTTTCCCCTTGAAATCGTCAAAGTCCAACATACGAGACATGTTGATCGCCTGATGTCGTCATGTGACTTTTCCCGCGCTGTCCTTGGTCGCGCGTAGGGTTCCACTTTTAAAGGATTTTTCCGATTTTTCGCGGTAAAATAAATCTATAATTTTGGAGCTAGCTATTTCACTGGTTTGGTATATACTAAAACAATTATTCACCTCAGTGTCGGTGAAAAGTGGTGGATATTTACCTCGCCGAAGCGGCTCGGTAAATATTCACCACTATCCACCTCCACTTCGGCGAATAATTGTTAAATGATATCATGATAATGTCCTACTTATATTATTATTTTTAGTGAACAAGACGACTACATGGGTTATAGTTTTGAAACCATCGCAGGTTTCGGCCCCAATGGAGCTATTATTCATTACAGGTACTTAATGTTAGGAATCTATTTGACGCACTATGCATATATAATGAATTCACTTTGGCAGAAAATAGCATTCAAATCACAAAATCATTTTATTGGGGTTTATTCTCAAACTTCTGCGCACAAACAAATCAACAAAAGAAGATCAATTGAACAGTTTAGAACGGGCGCAAAATTAGAGAGGTTTGTATGGGACGGTACCAAACTTTGAACCTCTATATCTTCTATTCTACAATCCCCACATTTTTATCTTCTATTCATGCTAACAAGTTGAAATTTTATGGCTGATCATACAGCAGCAATCTTTATCTAACTAGGGGTTCCATATTGGAAGTGAAGTGCTGCCACGTTTGTATTCCTTAAGTGAATTTCATCGTTGGTCTGGGCTTCTTGTAGTTATCGTGGTCCCCTGAAACATGTATACGTGAAACTTATAAAGATCAAAGGTTGTTGGGGATTTGTTTAAAAAGAGAACGCCGTTTTGTTGCAGGCTTAATTGTTTATAAAGAGGCTAAGACCCAAAGGTCAGTTCGTGTATCTCAAAACGTATTGACGCTATGAAAATGAAACTTATATGGTCTGTAAAGCATCCAAAAATGTTTATTTTAGTGGCAGTCACGTGTCGATTACGTCATACATTTAAAAAACCCGCCATCTTGGAACCTAAATCTTGGATCAGTTCTAAATTGTTCGGAGGGGTCGGAGGATTTAGGGGAGGACACCGTAACATTTACGTGATCCCCCCATAAAGCATTATAGTATTTTAATGATCCCCCCTTCATTGGTGGTGCCAACTTTCATGACCCCCCCCCCCCCCCCCCCCCCCCCCCCCCCCTCCCCCCCCCCCCCACCCCCCACCACTCCTCTCCCAGCCACCACCAATACCAGTGTTAATACACAGGTGGTATTTTATATCACGGTACTTACGGTCTCATGGAGCTTGAACAACAGCTGTATTTATTTGTTCATCGGGTATGAACGTGATTGTCGAAGGACTACTATGTTTTTTAAATAATACCGTATTTTTAGCCCACTTTTCACGAATGTTTCTCGATTGACTCTTCGATGATTTTTTATAGAATTGAATAAATATAGAACTTGAGCTTTCAATAATGGAATAAAAAATAACTGGATAACTTTTTTAGCCATTGCCTTATGCACAACAACTGATCATCTTGTTAGATCGTGTATGAATACTCCGCGAAGAGTAGGCTTAGCTACAAAAATCCGGATTTTTTTTTAGATGTTTAGATGCTGAAAAGATTTTTCGAAAGTCTGGAGATTTCTAGGCGAATTTTAATAGCAAGTTCAAAGATTTTTAAAATTTTGAGAGCCAAGATAGAGATTAGATTTAGAGATACGAATAAGAATAATGTTTTTATAGGCGCATTTAAGAAACTCTATACGCTTATAAAGCTATATAAAGAATGAAGAGGCATGAGGCTTCTGAGTGTTCATGGCTTTATGGCCAGCGGTTTCACCATTCAATTATGTATCTCAGAATTCTGTTGTAGTTATAGGAAGAATTTGATATTTTTCGGAACATTTTTGAGATTTTTAGGACAAATTTTGAGATTTGTAGAACTTTTTTTGAGATTATCCAGATAGATTTTAAGGCGATTTTTCGGGATTTTTGTAGCTAAGCCTAACGAAGAGAAGCCAAATTGTCAAGAGGAGCATACGATTTATAATTGGCGTTGTTTATATTTTTTATAGTGGTCCCTCCATCTGAAATCCTAAACATTTTGTGTGGTCCCCCATTAATGCCTGTCAATTATGGCTGATCCCCCCCTCCTTTCTTCTGAAAACCATATGATCCCCCCTAAATCCCCCCCCCCCCCCCCAGGCGATAAATAATGACCAGTCCCTTGGTGCGCTTTCTTTTTAAAGCTTTTGTTTGAGAAGACGTATCAGAAAACCCGTGTTTCATTCGGGGTTCCAAACACCTCGATACAATAAAAGCACTCGGCCTGCGGCCTCGTGCTTTCATAATTTGCTCGGTGTTTATGTGTGTTTAGAACCCCTCATGAAACACTCGCACTCGTTGTTGATACATTACTTCCTAAACAGTTACTGCAGCAACTATTAAATGGTTGGGAATAGACTAGGTTGGGTTAAATGATGCAGAAAACTTTGCAAACATTTCTTCTTCGTCTTCTTTTTGCAGGCCAGAAGAAAGTACAAACCTACAGGTCACTGATAATAGCACCTTTCTTGTTGACAGTGGATCCCAATTCAAGTAAGTGCTAGTTGTGCAATCAACGCAGAATTACCTTCAACTTTCAATTCAATTTTAAAATTTCCGATAAAGATCTGTTTCATAACTTTTTTATCCTTCATTTTCGACTTTGGTTAATCTAAAATTGTATCGTTTAAATTTTTACATCATTACGTCATGCCCCCAGCATGCTTTGTTATGTCTTGCCCAACATGCTTCGGGAAATTGGAATAAAAACATAGCATCCATGTTGGAAGCTTCTTGTTGTGTTTTAACGAAATTATTAGACAAGTAAGAATCACTTTTAACCCTCAACATTTCAGGCTATTTTCAGGATCCAACAAAAGATGACTTTACATACTTCTTACACGAGAGAAATAAAGCTTTTCAAGCTGATTAGGTATCCTTCATTATGTTAAGGAATATTATTTTCAAAGAAAGTAGCTAAAAGTTGAAAGATATCATCTAAATTGAGTTTGAAGGTGGTGAAAGTGAAAATGAAGAAAAAAAGGCTCGAAAAAACCTTTGGCCTGCACTTCAGTTTGTGCTATGTTGAGGAGGTATATGAAGAGCAGAGATAGTTGCTGGCAGAATACAAACAAACAATGAAATCAACCGATCTTGCTTCAGATATGGTTTACTCGATTCTGATTGGTCGAGAACTTTATAGTAGCAAGTAGCGGTCTACGCTTGCTGTCATAGATTTCAGACTTTTTGGTTCACACTGTTCTCCATGTTTGTTTCTTACCTCAACATAAAATCGCAAATACATTGGTCGAGTTTTCGTCAAGTTAGGATTGATATTGCCCGCTTCGGCCCAGCTACGCCAAACATTGAACCAGGATTGTTTGCTTTTCTTTTTGTTATCGTACGTTTTCATTTGAAACAGCAAAACAAAATAATGTCGGCCATTTTTTGGTTCGTTTTCAAATTTGCCTCGTTTGGCCGCGCTTACGCGCCGTCGTAGTGATAGAAACATATCAATATTCTTGTTTTCAACAAATAAAGAGTTGTTTTACAAGTTTTTAAAACTGATGCTCACGATGCATAAAGACGCCAGGAAAACGCGTGGAATCGCTTTAGCACATACGTTACGATTTTCTTTTTTGTAATTTGTTGATTGTGTACTAGCCTCGACAGGAAATGATTATCATTTATGTAACAGTATTATCACTCATATCATGCACTTAATTTTAATTTACACTCATACAGAGATGGAACAACAGATACAACTCGCACAGTTCACTTTGGAACACCTACAGCCCACGAAAAGGTAAACTTGCATTTGGCTTGTCATGCACTTGAATTCGCTATCAATATAAACTGGCCTGAATCATTTAATGTCGTTATTTTTGGTTTATAGGATGCCTACACCCGTGTTTTGAAGGGCCAGATTTCCCTGGCACTGGCTGTGTTTCCAAACAAAATTCAAGGTATCGTAAATATAATATATTGAGGATATCCATGAGAACTGCAACACGAGAATCATTTTGATCATTCCGGATTCAAAATAATCGTGTTTTATTCCGATGTTTTGTTATTGAAGGGCACACTGTAATATAATGAACATAGCTACGTGTAGCCATTGCCTCTTGGTGATGTGACCTTTGTTATTGCCTCCTTGCTGTATTGACAGGTCGTTTCTTAGACACCATCGCGCGCAAAGAAATGTGGGGAAATGGTTTGGACTACAGGCACGGGACGGGACACGGGATTGGAATGTTTCTCAGTGTACATGAAGGTGAGGGTCTGCAATCTTAACTGATAACAGCTCCATTCCCTAAGCCAGTAAAACCTCAATTATTATCGATTTATGTTGTAGGACCGCAGAGGATAGCCCCAGGCTGTCCGAAACCATGGGAAAGACCAATCGTTCCGGGAATGTTCCAGTCAGATGGTAAGCTAGCTTATTCATGATTTTGTTGTCAATAATGATACTTTGTTAAAATTTAACAAGGCTTCTATATGGAACTTGTGACCAAAAAAGGGGCACTGCAATATATTGGAAGATACTTGTCAGCAGTTATTTTTTTCCGATGCATGTCAGTAAAGTATGCCGAGATTGGAAGGGCGTTTTGAATGGGATCTTTGTTTGTTTATACACCGTATCCTTCACACATAACAAACCAAATCGTGTTATCAGTGCTATTTCATGAAGACCTTAACCTAAAAGACTGCACGTGACAATTGTACTTTGCTCATTTCTTCTGAAACATCGCAATTGGGTCCTTCTTTTCCTTCAGAACCCGGATATTACGAGGACGGTGTGTTTGGTATTCGACTGGAAACCGTGGTCATGGCAGTCCCTGCGAAAACGGACGTAAGAAATAAAAATGCTAAAGAATACTTTTTCAACTCTTTTCAATAACATGCGAACTCTCGGGAACTCTGCTCAATCAAGGTTTCGTTTTTCGCTTCCGTCAATCATTTAGTAATCCATTCAAAAGTTCACGTCCGTGGATTGTCAACCAATAACAATCCACGGACGTGAACTTTTGAATGGATTACTAAATGATTGACGGCAGCGAAAAACGAAACCTTGATTGAGCAGAGTTCCCGAGAGTTCGCATGTTATTTTTATTGATTTATATTAATTGATTCATTTATTAATACAGTGGAACCCCGTTAATACGACCACCGTCGGGCCATGAAAATTTGGTCGTATTAACGGGGTGGTCGTATGGCGGGGTTCCACTGTATTAGTTAATTAATTAATTAATTAATTGATATTAATAATTGATTAACTTATTTATTAAGTAATTTGTGATTTTTCTTTTCCTTTCTTAGAACACCTTCAACAACGTGCAATACGTGACATTCGAAGCAGTGTCCTTTGTGAGTACACTAACGTTAATTAACTAAGTGTTAGTTATTTTTTCTATGTTCAATTCGCAACAGTCGAAGCTTTCGTAAGCGACCACCTCGGGAATTCGAAAAATTAAAGTGGTCGTAACTAGAGCTGGTCGCTTACGAGAATGGGCTGTCGTAAGTGACCACGTGCTGACACCATAGAGGTTGGCCACTTATGAAATGTACGAAAGCCAATGTATAGGTAACGCATCCACAGAGATTGAAAACTTCTCTTATTCAGAAGATTACAAATAATACAATGTCTCATAAATATGTAGCACGAGAGCTTAAAAACAAAGGAAACGACCAGTTGGTAATTCCCAAAAGTGGCCGCGGTCGCTTATGAGAGCTTTTAATTACATAGTTTGAATGACAATTCAATGGGGTTTCACAATGGTGGTCGTAACTAGAGCTTGGTCGCTTACGAGAGCGGTCGCAAGTAGAGCTTCGACTGTATATCGCTTGCCTTGCTCTTGGCTTATTTGTTCAATAGCTTAAAGAAGTATTTTTATTGGTCGGAATCTTGAGTTGACTTGTTTACTGGACGTATCCTGATGGTGAGACACGGATGGCATGGCAAGGTGCTCGCGCTATTTCTGATTGGCAACTAGTTCCTCAAACAAAAAAAAGCTTTCCTTGCGTTTATATGTTGCTTTTATTGTTATCTAACTTCGTCACATAGTATTACATAATCCTTTTGGGGAGTGTAATATGGCACAGTAAACCAATCTGAACATTGGCATTTGTTTGATTGACAGGTACCATACTGGAAGCCTCTGATCGACTTCGACATTATGACTCCTATTGAGGTATTTCACATGCCACAAGTAATTTTATATGAAATAAAAAAACCCACTATACATGTACGTGGGTTTATGGGATGCCGGATGCGGATGATGCAGTACCCATTGAACCCGAAGTAGAAGATGTTCGTACATGTTTACCTCTAAGCGCCTTCCACCCTCTTACTGAGAGCGATGTATGTGCTCTTATCCAGAAGTCAGCAAAGAAGTCTTGCCTGATGGACCCTATGCCAACATCACTGGTCGTCGGTTGTCTCGATGTGCTCCTCCCTGTCATCACGCGCATAGTTATTCATCGCTGTCCTCAGGTTACTTTCCTGGTGAATGGAAGGAAGCTCTTGTCAACCCCTCCCTAAAGAAGCCTGGCCTTGATTCGGTGTTCAAAAAACCTACGACCTTGTGAGTAATCTTCAATTCCTATCAAAATTGACAGAACGCGCTGTATTTGACCAGACGTACAACCACATGATGGATCTTGGCCTGTATCCTCTACTCCAGTCTGCATATCGAAAAATGCCATAGTACCGAGGACTGCGCTCCTAAAAGTCCAGAATGATATACTAATGAATATGAACCGCCAGCACGTGACACTTCTAGTTCTTCTTGACCTCAGTGCGGCTTTCGACACGGTGGACCATAAAATCTTACTTCATTCGTCTACAGTCGAGTCTTGGTATAACAGGAACGGCTCTGAAGTGGTTTGAATCGTACCTTTTCTAACCGATCGCAACGCGTCTTTTTAGGGGGCTGTCTCTCTGAAAGTTTTAAGCTACCACATGGGGTTCCTCAAGGTTCATGTTTGGGACCCCCTACTATTTACGATCTATTCTAGCAAGCTATTTGAGGTGATAAATGATCATCTCCCTGTTGCACACGCGTATGCAGACGACACGCAACTCTACTTGTCCTTCAAGCCCGACACCACATCAAGTCAATCTGATGCAATTGAAGCAATGGAACTCTGCATAAAGGCAATCAGAGCGTGGATGATTACTGACAAGTTAAAGCTAAATGACGACAAAACCGAATTCTTAATAATTGGTACACGACAACAGCTTAGCAAGGTGGACATCGAGAAGTTATCGGTCGGTGATGTCAGCGTTGCCCCTGTGCTGTCGCAAGAAACCTTGGAACCTGGTTTTGATACCAACCTTAGTCTAGTGACACACATTACCAAGACATGTAAAGCTGCTTTTTATCATCTGCACAACATAAGACGTATTAGGAAGTTTCTTACGACCGAGTCTACCAAGGTGCTAGTGCATGCCTTCATAATGGGAACGCATCGATTACTGTAACAGTCTTCTTCTATGGTTTTACCGACCACTCATATCAATAAGCTGCAACGCGTGCAAAACGCAGCTGCTAGGCTAATTTGCTCAACTCCGCGTTTTAGTCATGTAACTCCTGTGTTATTTTCTTTACATTGGTTACCTGTTAGATTCAGAATTGATTTTAAGATTTTAATAATTACTTTTAAGGCCATACACGGCCAAGCACCGAACTACATTAGTAACCTTTATTCATGTTAAGAATCCTTCCATGTATGGTCTTCGCTCCAATTCTGAACTTCTTTTAATACCACCGTCCACGAAAACGAAGAAGACACTTGGTGACAGGGCTTTTACTGCTGCTGCACCATCACTTTGGAACAAATTGCCGAGTACAATAAGAGAGGAGGACAATTTAACCGTTTTAAGTCCAAAATTGAAGACATTTTTATTTAGAAAGGCGTATGAATAGCTCTTGATATTTTATACACATTTTTACTAGCCCGATTTTTAGCTTTTTAACTTTATAGTCCTATACAAAATTGTAAATATTTTAGTTTTAAATTACTCCAATAATCATAGCATATCTTTTATTGTAAGGCGCATTTGATCATATTCATATGTTAATTTGCGCCATATAAATACTAAATATTATATTATTATTATTACGTGCTGTGGTTGGTTGAGAACCATTTACATGAGAAATCACAAAGTTTGGCTCGGGGGGCAGGGTAACCCTGGGTGGAGGGTTACTCGCTTTGAAGGTGGGGTGACCCTAGGGGGCGGGCCAACTTTTTTTCCATATAAACACTTTGGCTATTGTTATTTCACCAACCAGGGACAAGTCGGGACATATAGAGCATAGAGTATGCGCGAACCCGCGAGGGCCAAGGTTTGGCTCGGTCAACAGGGACAACATTTTTCATATAAACGCTCGGGGGTGGGGTGGGGGGGGGGGGGGGGGGGGAGGTTAACCCTCCTACCAGGGACAACTTCTCTCCATGTAAATTGGCTCTAACTGTCCCTGGGTCTTCGAGGATGTGAGTATTCAAGTCCTTCCGAATTGTTTTTCTATCGTTGTAACGCGTATGTTCCACGGATTATTTTATATGAAATCATATGAACTCAATCATTACATTTTGCTGTCGTATTTATTACCGTCTTGTCGATAATTGACAAAAAACACTCCAAAGTAAAATCTAAAACTTCTCTTCTATGGGAAGTTATCGTCACCTCTCAAGCCTGCCAGGCAAGGAACTATCTGCTATCGCAAGGTGTGAAATGTAAAGATAATAAACAACAACAGCAAAAAGTTGACAAATTTTCATCTCATTACAGATTGACTGGCTTGAACAAGTATCACAAGGAATGCCGAGCGAAGATTGGCGGGATGTTAAAAAAAAGGGCGGCAAAGATGACGTGTACGATTGGTTGGTGGAGTTTAACTGAACCAATCGAGAAGCAACAACCAACAGCTGGTGCTACGTCACCCACAGTGTTCTGCAGTAATGTTCTTGTTGGGAGCTATCGGCTTGTTTCTCCTCATGTGAGAGACAACATAACCCTGATTGTTTTTAGAGTGCTGGTTATTTTTTATAGTGCTAATTGGTAGAATGGATACTCTATGTTGCCGACACTGGGCTCGAAATAAGTAACAATCTTCAAGGTACCGTTAACGTCCCGGCTTAAAAAGGATACCCGGCCAAGACTATTTTAGATACCGTAACGCATAACATTTTTGCGGGTTCTATTTTTTTTTGCCGTTTCTCTCACAATGAAATTATCAAAATTGATTGTTATCTAAAAGGATCTGCCAAAACAATTATTTTCTAACTGAGGAATCGTAACAATTAGATCTCGCAAATCATAAACAAAAGACTCCTGCAAAACTTTCATGCCACACTGTAACAAGCCTATAGAACTTGTTTTGTATTTCATATCATTGTGGTATATTCAGACACTGCCTGACGTCCTTTCGACGACGAATACCTTGTTTTGAGTTTCATATGGTTTGGTTCGAAAAGTTTTAAAAAATTTCCTTTTACGACTTTAATACCACGAGTTTATAATTTCTTAAAATTTCCCTCTAATAGTAAACCTCCCGAAAATAAATCCAAGCCCAGGGGGGCGGGCTTAGTTTCGTCACGTTGCGGTATATTTTGATCAATTGCGATGTTTTCGCTATGCGATGTGGAAACATGACTGTGGGAAAGTCCATCAGTTTTTGTTGTCAATCCCCGCAAACCACTGTTGGGTCTGAAAGTGTTTTAGGATTTCTAGACCAAGTCATTTGGTAAATGACCATTTCAAGGGAGACGTGTATTACTTCTTTGAGCTTTGTGATAGTTCCAAAACTGAAAAATTTAGAAACTAGTAAGTTATCCATTTCGTTTTAGTGTTTTGCTGATTTCTATAGTAGTGTAGTGTTCCGTCTTATAGTGGATTTCTCAAATACTTTTGTTTCAATGATAAGCAAAGTCAGTAACCTACAAAAAGTAAACTCAGAATATAAGAGAAAGTTTACATTAATTAATTATAGATAATGACATCATTTTATAGTTCAGGTCGTAACCGCTTTAATAAGAAACGTTTACAAGTGCATATTTAGTGAAAATTGTATTAGTATGATATAGCGGACTCTCAATAAAGACATATATCTAGCCAATTATTGTGTGGTTGATATCCTAGACAATATCAAAAGACGGATAAGACAGCAGGTTGATTTTGACTTGTGCTGTACGTGCAAAGTGACGAATTCAACCGTTAAATCCGTCTGCGAACCAGCGCCAAAATCCTTGTTCGGACGCCCAACGAAGTACCGGATTATTTGTACTCGTCTGTGATTGGCCATTTTGGCACTGGTTCAGGAAGCATTTAAAAGTCGATATTTTTAAAAACATGAAAAGTTACTACAAATCTACCACCACCAAATTAATTACCACCATGACTGTTTAAAATTCAGCTGCACCTTAACATATTATTTTGCGTCCTCGTTAGAACTGAAAGAGAATTGGTTACTCACAGCAGCTGGTTATAATGATTATTAGTGATACCATATCTGATTAAATAAATAAAAAATATCAGTGCAAGTCACTGATTAACATATTTCTACCAAGCTTAAGATATACCATCACTTCTTTCCACACGTTCTCACTCGTAGACAAATCTAATCCTAGCAGTATGCGGGAAGTTTGTCACATTTCAACCTATTGTAGTTATATGTCCCTAGCGCCCATGAGTCTCCTGCGTCCGACAGGTGTTCGGAAGATCATAGGTTCGACTCCTGTTGGGAGACTGACAAAGAAATTTTTTTCCGAGTAGCTTGCGTCACTGACTGATCAGTATGTATGTCTTCCATTTCCATTAGAAATTTTCCCACATAAACAGTTCTACTGTCACAATAAATTTGCTGATGGAAATATGGATTAATAGAGATTCTTGCAGAGAGTCCACGTTCTATTATATTTGTACTATTTCCTAATGTATATAACGTTAATAAACATAATTTGGATGAGTTTGAGCATGATAGCGATAATTGGTTTGTGTTATCTGCCGAAGCCGAAGGTTTAGGTGGATAACACACAGAGGCCTTGAGAATTCTCGCCACCATGCGAAACCCGAATCAAATAATTGCTGTATTATACATTTCAGACACAAAGTCATTTCATGCTAAAAAGTGCAGCATTTTGTAGCTTTTTCCTTTCGCGGATTACGTAGCCTGGTAATTTATTTCCCGCTTCCTCCAATGATACGTCACTTCTGCATGTATAAATCTCAATGTCTGTAGATATTTTTAATTTGTTTTATGTCTGTAGATATGACTCACGATTGAATGCATAATCTCACTGAATGTAAATATGACGTCACTATTCGATGCCAGCGTTGCTCTCAGCCATTAATAGAGGTAGTGAGCAAAATGTATAATAATTACAATTATTGCATATGCAATTAAAGTACTGTCAAATAAATACATAATAAAGATCTTATTAGACACGGTATTCCATCTATTGTAAATAACATTTTTATGTGGCAAATCACTGCCAATATCTAAAATACTTAAATTAATTTTCATCTGCACAAACCGGCAAATGTGGATAAAACATACATCTTCATTGCTCCAATAGACTAATAGAGGACCTAAAGCAATCTGTAAAACTGTTCAAGTTTATATAAAATTCATAACATTTTACTGCCCATTGTTTGGTAACCAATACAAGTGTAGGTAATTAAATGTATGATGTGATTCACTTGAATTACTAATCTCTTGATTTGGTCATGTTAACACAAAGCCCAAATAAACGGTTACTCCCCAATCATAATATCATAATATATAACCTATAATAATAATTTTCAGTACATAATCTATCACCGAATAAATACATATTGTAATTTTAAAAATACATTCTATTTTATTATTCAACAAATTGTAACACTGACCAAATATGGTCATCGTGCACTCAATATCTGTCGAGCGTACTCAACAGATATCCTGCGATATATGTAATGTCGTTTACGCGGTAAAATGTTCAGGTCAGTTCTTGAAATAAAAGTGGAATAATATTTTTTTAGTTGTGTTATCAATTTGTTGAATAATAAAACAATTATCCTGCTCAATCTTGCGGAATATCGCCTGATTTTAGCCTACGGCCTCGTCGGCTAAGTATCAGGCGATATTCCGCGCG
Organism: Desmophyllum pertusum; assembly: GCA_029204205.1. NCBI lineage: Eukaryota > Metazoa > Cnidaria > Anthozoa > Scleractinia > Caryophylliidae > Desmophyllum > Desmophyllum pertusum. The sequence continues at coordinate 23,245 of MU827790.1, read as the reverse complement.
ATTTCGCAGGATAATTGTTAAAATATACATGAACCTTTTTAAATGATGTGTGATATTGAAAAACTTGTACATGTTGAATTAGAATGTGGAAATGTAACAATAATGAGTTGGGGTTTTGAACTCGAGTTTGCGTGTTATTGAAAGGCGCAGAAACATTAACCCCACAATATATAATTTCAAATGATTATAATTCCCTACCTGTAAAACGTGTATGTAACGTTTAGAGACTGATGTTCATTTTGCGACTTACCACATAATAGTCTACTTTTAATATTTAAACATTGAATTTTCTTAGATGCAAAATCCCATCTACATGTACATTTTAGCCTAGTAATAAGCTTAAGCTAAATACAAACCAAAGTAAGATCCTTTTGAACAAATAAATTATAAGCTGGCCCAGTTAGTTTTTGGAAGCTTACAGTACTTGTGGTCTTGAATGGTAAATGCAAACTTATAATGTAATGAAGAATTCAATACGATATTAAACGATTGTAGTAGCGTAACTCAAACATGATTCAGTCTGTATCTGGCTCTCTATATCCTTCACTGTGCATCTTCTTGCCAATGACTTCCAAGAAAGCTTTGGCTTCTATTTCCGTATCCAACACACTCTTTTTCTCCAACTGTTACAGATAGGAAAAAACAAAAAATAAAAAAATAATAAAATAAATGTAAGAAGGGGGGCCCCAAAAAAATTTTTTTTTGGGGCCCCCCGGGGGAAATTTAACAAAAATTAAACCCTTTTTTTAAAATTTTAAAAAAAAAATTTTCTTTTTTTTTAAATTTAAATTTTAGGGGTTTTTTTTAAAAAAACTTTTTTAAACCCGGGGGGCCCCCAAGGCCCCCAAAAAAAAACCCCCCTTTTGGGGTTTTTTTTTAAAAAAATTTTAAAAAAATAAAAAAAAAAGGGGGTTTTTTAAAAATTTTTTTTTAAATTGGGGGGAAAATTTTTTAAAAAATTTTTTTTTTTTTTTTTCCCCCAAAAAAAAAAAAAAAACCCCTTCCCCCCAAAAAAAAAAAAAACCCCCCCTTTTAATTTTAAAAAACCCTTTGAAAACTTTTTAAAATTTTTTTTTTCCCCCCAAAAACCCATTTAAAAAAAAATTAAATTTTTTAAAAATTCCCCGGGGGGTTTTTTAACCCTTTTTTTAAATTTTAAACCCCCCCAAAATTTTTTTTTTTTAAAAAAAATTTTGGGTTTTTTAAAACCCCAAATTTTTTTTAAAAACCCTTTTTTTTAAAAAATTTAAAAAAAATTTTTGAAAAAATTTTAAAAAAAAAAATTTTTTCCCCCCTTTTTTTTCCTTTTTCCCCCGGGTTTTTTTTCCCCTTTTTCCCAAAAAAATTTTTTTTTTTAAAAATTCTTTTTAAAAAAGGGGGGGGGAAAAAAAAAACAAAAAAAAAAAAAAAAAAAATTTTGGAAGGGGGGAAAAAGGGGGGAAAAAAAGGGGGGGGCCTGAAAAGGGGGAGGGGATTTAAATTTTAAAAACCCCCCCTTTTTTCCCCCCCTTTTTTTTTTAAAAAAAATTTTTTAAAACCAAAAAAAAGGGGGAAAAAAAAAAACCCCCCCAAAATTTTTTCCCCCAAAAAAAAAAAATTTTTAAAAAAAAACCAAAAAGGTTTTTTTTTAAAAAAAAACCTTTTTTGGGGAAGGGGCCCTTTTTAAAAAAAATTTTTTTTTTTTTTCCCCCGGGGGAAAAAAAGGGGGGGGGAAAAAAATTAAATTTTTTTCCCCCCTTTTTTTTTGGGCCCCTTTTTAAAAAATTTTATGTTTTTTAAAAAAAAAATTTTCCAGGGCGGGGGAACCCCCAAAAAACCCCTTCCGGGGGCCCCTTTTTTTTTTTTCGGGGGCCCTTTTTTTTAAATTTTTTTTCCCCCCCAAGTTTTTTTTTTTTTTTTTTGGGGGGGGAAAAAAAATTTTTTTTCCCCCCCCAAAAACCCCTTTTTTTAAAAAAAAACCCCCGGTTTTAAACCCCCTTTTTCCCTTGGGGAAAGGTTATTAAAAAAAATTGGAAAAAAAAAAAAAAAATTTTTTTTTAAAAAAAAGGGAAAAAATTTTTTTTAAAAAAAAACCCGGGGGTTTGGAAAAAAAAAAACCCCTTTTGGGGGAAAAAAAAAAAACCAATTTTTTTAAAAATTTTAAAAAAAATAAAATTTTTCCCCCAAAAGGAAAAAGGGGTTTTTTTTTAAAAAAAAAAAAAATTTTTTTTAAAATTTTTTTAAAAAAAAGGGGGGGGAAAAAAGGGGGGGTTTTGGGGGGGCCCCAAAGGGAAATTTAAAAAGGGCCCTTTTTTTGGGGGGGAAAAAAAAAAAAGGAAAAAAACCCAAAAACCCTTTTTTTTTTCCCCAATTTTTTTTTAAAAAATTTTTCCCCCAAAAAAAATTTTTTAAAAAACCCGGGAAAAAAAAAAAATTTTTTAAAAAAAAAAAAAATTTTTTAAAAAAAATTTTTTTAAAAAGGGGGGGGGAAAAACCCCCCGGGGAAAAATTTCCCTTTTTTTTTAAAAACCTTTTGGCCTTTTTTAAAGGTTTTTTTTTCCCCCCCTTTTTTTTCCAAAAAAAAAAAGGGGGGGGGGCCCCCCCCCCAAAAAAAAAGGTTTAAAAAAAAAAAAGGAAAAAAAAAAAACCCGGGGAAAAAAAAAAAAAAAAAAAAAATTTCCCCCCCAAAAAATTTTTGGTTAAAAAAAAAAATTTTTTTTTTAAAAAATTTTTTTTTTAAAAAAAAAAAATTTTTAAAATTTTTTAAAGTTACAGAGTAAAGGGAAAAAAAAACCCCCCAAAAAAGGTCTGGGTTTTAGCGGGGCCGAGTCGGGGTTTTTTTTTTTTAAAATTTTTTTTTCCCCTTTTCCCCCAGGGCTGTTAAAGCATTACTTGACAAGATGCTGGGGGGATAAACCCGTGATAACTTTGCATTCCATACAGGAGGAGTAAACAATACTCCACTGGGTAATGTAGTTACTTTTTTTGCTAACGGAAAATTTAAATGGGATAAAACTCTGGAGGTTTTAGGAGTCCACTTTGGCCTGAATGCAGATTTTCATTTCATGTACACCAATTACATACCTACCAAAATTTGGGCTTGAAAGGGCCCGCTCACCGAGGCGAACCCTCCAAAGACATGGCCACTGGGGTCCTCTGGCCACAATAAACCAAAAGGGCCGATTGGTAATTTTTTGGGGAGAAAAACATTGAAAACTCCAAACCCTGAATTTGGGGTCCCAGAAAAAGTAGTCGGGCCCTCGATGCTGCCCGTGACGCAGGTAAGTGATGATTGATAAAAAACAAAAAGGGTGGGAAAGTTTCCCAAAAGGGGGTCAATTTTTTCTGAAGTCCACTTCAAAAATTGCATTGGGGAATTATGGGTGTGTGAAACCACATTAAGGAAATTAAAAACAACTGAAGTTTAAAAAAGGGGTTCCCGGAAAGGGAAATTTTCCCAAGGACCAAAACCCCCAAAATTGGGGCATGAAATTTAAAGAAAAAAAACCACAGTAGTTGTTGATTTTTTGGTTTCCCGAAAAATTTACCCGTAAGGGGGCAAAAACCCCCGGAAAATTCCCGTTTTTTTATTTTTTTACTTTTTTCCCCCCTTAAGAAGGCTTCCGGGGGTTTTGGTTTTTTTGGGCAAAAATTTTGCAATCCTTTTGGGGGGGAACCATTTTTCTTAATTTTAAACCCCTTTTTTATCCAAAATTTTTTTTAAGTTTTTCCCTTGGGAAATTTATTTTTTAAATTTTTTGCCCTTTGGGGATATAATTGGAAACCCCTGGTTTGCCTTGAAAAATTTGGAGGGGGAAAAACCTTTTGTTTGGGGGTTTGTTTTTTTTAACCAAATTTTTTTCCAAATTTTTAATTTTCCCCCATTTGGAAATTTTAAACCAGAAAAAAATCAGAAACAACACGCGCGGGTTTCGAAGATTTTCCTTTTGTTTTTATTGAGCGCGCGCCAGATTACTAAAGCTTTTCGTCACAGCCGCGCGCATCGGTGCATAAAAACTATAGGGAGTCACCTTAAAACAATGGGGATTAAAAAGCAAGGCAAAGGGCTAAATGCAGATCTTGCAGCAATATCTGTCTGCCAAAATTGGGCACAGCCTGTAAGTTTCACACATTGTTGCAACACATAAAAACGTTGGTCTACATGTACCGTACCAGTTGCATTGTGGTGGTTCCGACCAGAAAATATCTATTACCCCATGGAAGGTTTTTTTTGGGTTGCAACCCCACCCCCACCCCTCTGGAAACGTTCCAGTTTTGCTTGAATACTATCCTTTAAAAAAATTAGCTTTTGAGACCTCGGTGCCCCCCGTCGGAATTTTGCCAATGAACTTCCTTTGGTGGGTATGGATTTTTCCTGGAAACCGCGACAATTATGAATTTCCATGAGTCCTTGTCAGGGATGGAACCAGTCTTTACTCTTAACTTCTAAACCACTTTAGTATCAAATTGTACATTGTAGTGTAAATGTTGTGATCTTGAGCAAGATACTTTATTCTTACAGTCACTCCCCACTTAGACAAATAGGTAGGTAGTAGGTAAATGTTAGGGGAATGGGGGGGGGGGGGGTGGGGGGGGCGGGGGGGGGGGGGGGGGGGGGGGGGGGATAGGGAGGGGGTGAACAGAAGGAGGGGGAGCATGCTACACCTGCAAGTCATTACATGTGTAAGCATCCCATACAGGGGTGTAGGCGAATACTCCCAGGCTTGCGTCTGTCCATGGTACAGAAACCAGAGTTTAAGTGGCAGACAGGATTGGAAAAGATTTTTTTTTTCACAGATTTTGGTATTGATAAATGGAAATAAACAAAAGGGTTTGTACTCTTTTTTCAACAACAGTTTTTCCTTCCAGAACTTTTCTAGGACTTTTCCCCCAGCAAGTTCCCTGCAGATTTTCCAGATTCCAAATGCAACGAGCTACTGTATTTGTTCTTCAACACATCCTTTTTCGAATTCTTCTGAGAATTTTCCTCCACCCGATTTAGTTTGAACCTACAATGTATCTTCATGTCACTGAATTTTTCCCCCAAACAAATTTACAGATTTTCCAGGACTTTTTCAGGAACTGCCAAAAAACATCACTCATTTTCCCAGAACTTTCCAGTCCCTTGGAAAATGGCCGAGAAAACAAAATTCCAGGACTTTCCAGGATTTCAAGGACCCGTACCAACCCTGAAACAAGTAAGAGTTGCAAATTGTGAGCAGACAACTAACCTGTCCATCCTGAACATGTGCCTAACTGTCTCTTCACAATCCTTCCTCTTAATATCCATGATTGTATATACTTCTCTTCCCTCACCAGACTCTTCTCCACATCAAGAAAACAAGCTCTCATGACAGCAAGAAACAAGTTCCTTTCCTATCACAGAGGTGAGAAACTTACTAAAACCACGAACAACTTCCTCAGATGATACACAACTAGGATCTGTTTTCTTCCCTAAACAGTTTCTATGATGGCAATTTTTGGCAAATCTATGGTTTGCTTGTGCATTTGTTTCAAGCTTCCATCTTGCAGCAATGGATGCCTTCTTTAATGCAATACCGTAGGAATCCAGTAGCAGTTTAACAGAGATCTTCAACCCCTCTACGCTTGTTTACAACTTGAATCAACATCAGAGTAGCTGTAGAAAAATAAAATATGTGTGCTTTTTCTTACTCTGCTTTCTTTTTGAAAGACATGGGACATGGATATGAAGAAAGCGACCCTCGCCCACTTGTCCATCCTGGCAGCGGATGCTTCACAACTCTAACGAGCCCGCTGGAATATTGCACTTTCCTTTGAAGAAAACGGTTTTTGATGATGTGCTTCTGGCTAAAAGCCCATGTCCCCCCCCACCCCCCCACCCCCCCCCCCCCCCCCCCCCCCCAAAGGGGGGTTTTGAATTCTACAAGTAACAAGCGGCGAAACAGACGACATTCATGCAGCCAATTAATACATTTTTGTATTACTTGTTTTAAGAAATATAAAAATAACATACAGTACCATAATTAATTTATTATAAATAAATGGTTGACATTCAGGTACAATGTACAATATTATTGGTTTTAAGTTATAAATATAGCATGAAGTGACCAGGAATATTGCTACTACCCCTCCAGCATTTTTGGGCAGCCGAGTTTTGCCCTGACAATTCAAACCCAGTATAACCGCATTTATTTTGGCCTGATGTGATAAAGCTCAGCCATCATTTATGTAAGAACCTTTGGGGAAATCGCTATCATGGCAACTCTTGTTAACATTATATAGGACCAGGATTTTGGTAGTCTTTTGGTTGGTGGGATCTAATGGGCTTCAATCAACCTATGATCCACTCAAGGATGTTTCGATTTTGAGTTTGTTTACATATTAATCAACGCTAAGTTATGACTTTAAAGGTGAAACACCATGAAAGTGTATACTAAGATACCAGTTTAACCCTCGGTATTTCGAACTCTCGGCGGAAACAAAACAATAAATCATTCGAAATAGGCAGCGGGGGTTACGAAATAACTAGGTCATAAATTTTGTTTGAATGTATACTCAAAATAACCATTAATAATTAACTGAACATGATGGAATGACTTGTACTCTTTTGGCAATTAGTGGTACATGTAATTCTTTATAGAATAGCCAAATGTCTATATTCCATTCTGGCAAAATAAGTTTTTGGTCCCCTTTAAAAGTTTAACAAAACTTTAACGTCAAACGAGGTCAAAAACATCAATAGTGTACCACCTCTGTGGTGAGGTTCAAGCAGATTTCTGGCGATGCGAAAGAAATTATTAATGACTAGTCTGCTCTTTTGACTCCTTTCGGATAGCTCTTCTCTATTAGAAAAGGACCAGCTGACTGGTAGTGAACGGCGAATCTCATCAGCTGCACTTGATGGCAAAAAGACTGTAGTATGAAAGGGTATTGATTGCATGGAGGATCTCACTCTTGGTTGGTCGCTTTTGCGACTTTCTTTTTCTGCTTCATTTCCCATTGTCTTCACATCATCCATCTTCCATGAGGCTCTCCATTCCAAAATTCTGCGAGGATATCATCATCACTTTAAAGAATCGATGTCCATTAATAAATAAACAGGGTTGGTTTTTAGGCCAAGTGGAACACAAAAAGCATGGGAGTTCGAAATAAACGTAGTAAAATTGGTGAAAACAACAAGGGCGAAATCCAGAGGGAAATGCGTGTATTAGGTTCCGAAATAAATAGCGGGGGTTTTGAAATAACCAACTTTGAAATACCAAGGTTCAACTGGGGTATTTTTTTTTAACATGCAAACTGAAATTGCAGAAACTACAATCTATGTATATGTAACTGTTTTCATATAATTTAAGGAATATTGAACTTATCATTTAAAAATTATGTCCGACCTCAAGATAATCCATAATTTACGAAAGGGGTTAAATTATATAAAACATTTCAAAGGTTTTTTATTCAAGGAAATATTTTATAAGGCTTGTTTTTTTTGATAGACCAAATACCTGTAGTAGTCTGGAAAGATCACAGAAAAAAATAATTTAAATTGAATAAATTTTTTGGCAGCTGGGTAGGAATCAAACGCAGGCCATAGACACAAACACCAGTGCTTTCGGTAAATTGAATTTATTTAAGGGTGTTTTATAATGGGCCTGAACAACAATAATCTACATCAATTTATTGTACTGTACAGTGGAACCGTGTAAATCCGAATCACCAACAGGCCCACCGAAATCTGGTGTCATAACATGGTATTTTTAAATTGGGGTGGTCATATTTAACGAGTACTTAAATAAAGTTTGGGACAAAAGAAAGGTGGTCATAACAATGAGGTTGGTCAGTAAGCGGGGTTCCACGGTAAACCTCGATTACTTAGATTTGATTTGGAATTTATTATTTTACCTTCCCAACTAGTACGATGTACATTACATGAACCTGAGACATTTATACAGCATGTTAATGCACTGTCGGAAAGTTAGAACTTAACCAGCAATTGCAAATGCAGGCACTTTAAAAACTTACAATTAATACTAGGTGTTGGACGAGATGTGATGCAGTGTAAATTACGAAAACTCGATCACTTTGAAGTTATTACCTTGTAGCTTTGTACCACAAGGGTTTGCATTTAAATGATTTACAATCGATGACAGTTCTGATGAAAAATCCGGATCATGTTTAAAAAGTTCACAACCATTTTCGCCGTCATCGATTAGGTCATTGAATTTCCACACATCAATCGATTTATTGGCATTGATTGTCCATCGTTGATATTGCGATTATCGATTTCATTGATTGGTCAGGCCGTGATGTGTATGTAGCTCTTAATTAACTCCCCCCAAAAACTAGATGTGTCAGAAAACGTTACCAGGGGGACCGCAAAATATACAGTCAATTTTAAATTTTTCAAGCATTTCTTTATAGAGTAAAAAAGATTTTGAAAAACTCTCTCTTTAATTGGAGTATAAAGTGCCAGTTGGCATGTAGAAAAAAAAAATTTATGGATACAAGTGGAAAGCATAGGATGGAACAAAAGCCGAGTAGGCAATCTAATCTGGGACAGCTTGACAATCTGGCCAATGCTAAAAAAACTGCATGATTTTTAACCAGAGTGGGTCAAATGAAAAATTTTAGATTAACTCATGTTTATTCAGAAAACTGTCATGAGCGTATATTATCGGTCCACAAAAGTCACTTTCCCGCTAAAAATAATGTGTGAATTAAGTTTTTCCTGTGTAAAGTATCAGAACCCGGGGCAATACATGCATGTTATTTTTGCTAATGAAATGAGGATCTAGTAAACAACATAAGCTTGTGTAAATAAAATTTGTGCATAAGTTTATAACAGGAATAGATTAAAAAGCTTAACAATTTTTTCGATTCAAAGAAAACAGGACAGCTGGAAATTATGATGAAGGCCGTCCCAAAATACATAGCCAAACACAAAGACTGTGTGTCACAAAAAACCGGAGGGAACAGTTAAAGCGTATTTGTGAATTTTAACAACTCCTCTTGTTTTCCTATCCTGAACAGAAGTTGTTATCTAAAAGGTGGGAAATTGTTTCAACTTAAATTTAAACGGACTTGATTTTCCTTACTGTTTTTTTAAGATAAGCTAAATAACCTGGTTTTCCGTAAATTCAATAACTTTATATTATATTCTTACCTTAAAAACGGTTCAGGCTCATAAAACCTTCATAGCACCTCTGTTCGTTCGCTGTAGCCAGTCCTGTCGAATAAGCAACCACAAGTTTTGTTTGACGTTCATTTTTCGGTAAAGGAACGGTAAGCTTTTCTTCATACGTCTATTCCTCGACCTTTGCCCATAAATCCCCGATATTTGCCAGTACAGTTCACACAACCGACGAGAAATGAAGTGCAAAGCGTTCGGTGAAATTACAGTAAGCACTGCAGGCTCACAAAGAGATTGGGTAACGAGTGTGTTTGAAATTGGAGTCACGCAAATAATGTGAACAATTTTGAGTAACGCAATAGGTTTAAACGTAACGGCAACGCTGGAGTTCGGATTCCGAGTTCAGGAATAATAGCTCGATTAAATTCCAATTAATCGAATAATCGTCCTCCTTTTTAAGGGAAATATTCAAATTGCCTCCTCAAGTAATGTAAAGAATCTGCCCTAAAAAAAACTCGGGGTGGGTGGGGGGGGGGGGGGGGGGGGGGTGGGGGAGGGGGGGGGGGGGGGGGGGGGGGGGGGGTGGCGGGGGGGGGGGGGGGGGGGGGGGGGGGGGGGGTGGGGGGGGGGGGGGGGGGGGGGGGGGGGGGGGTGGGGGGGGGGGGGGGGGGGGGGGGGGGGGGGGGGGGGGCCTCCCATATGAAAGGAACGGGGATGCTCCTCGTCGCGTTTAGGGGTGTAATGAATTATGGATTTTGATATTACTTAGGGTGTCCAGGACGGAACCCGTTTTTAGGGTTGCACGTTGAAGAAACTAAAAAACACAGTGAGATCATCGATCAAGCGGTTGACTAACATTGTGCAGGAGCAATCTCACCTTTAGGTTGCACGTGAAGAGAATAAAAAAACACCATCATTCATTGACTATAAACATTGTGCCAGCCTACGACTGTACCTTCAGTGGACCCCCCCCCCCCCCCCCCCCTCCCCCCCACCCCCCCCCCCCCCCCCCCCCCATTTCCGTCAGGTTGATGCTCACAATTAAATTTTCAGCAATATTTTACTGGCGTTATCAGTCACTTTGTATTAAAACGAGGTGTTTAATTTCTAGAAACTATCGTTGAGTCTAGGGTATAAACCTAAAGTAATACAAAAAGGGGTTAAAAACAGGGGCGGGGGAGAACATCTCTGCGACGCACTGGGTTATAAATGATATTGCATATTGTTAAGACGCGATGATAGATAACCACATTTCTTGTTCTGGTTTTTAGTTCGTGGTGAAATTGGTAAAGTTTGAAAAAATTTAATGTAAATTTTCTCGCAAAATTTATGATTTGAAAATTAATCCCCTTCTATATTAAGCCCTTCCACTCCCTTTCTCGAGGCCTGAAATTAGAATAAGGCCCTAGGGGGCCTTACAGTATAATTTTAGAGTTTTTACGGGTATGGTTCCAGGCTGACCAGATTTTGCGTGTCCCAAGAAAAAAACTCTATATTGTGCGATAGGTAATTGTGTAGCCGGACCATTTACCCAATTACCACCTTTAAAATTATTGACGCCTGCCTTTTTTCCAAAAAAAGGCAAATCCAAACATCCCTAGATGCCTATTTACTGGCCGTTATCTCGACAGCTTACTGCCCCAACTGCTCTAAAACTTCTTTGCAATATGGCAAACTAACATCCCCTCCTACTTCCAAGCAATTAGTTCAATGTTTTCTTTGGGCATGCTGCCACAACTCAGGTTTTTTTTGCTCGTTCCATTTCTCGTCCCCAGAGTCACGCGATCCTTTTGGTCAGCACCAAGAATCTCGGACTCCTGGCGGGGACCGACGGCGGGGACGGCGGGGAACAGATAAAAATAATTTTTTGATTAGCTGTCTAAAACAATGAACAAGACAAAGGACAATAGAAAAACGAGTACTCTGCGCAAGCTCCAGAAAATCGGTTACCAGCCAGAGGTCGTTGATTTCTTGGTTGGCTGGACCAAAAAAGGATCGCGGACTCTGGGACGCAGACTGTTGCTGTTCTTGCTCTCCTTTTTCTCTCATTTATTTTTGTGGTTTTGTATTAGCTTTTCAGTCGCCCTTGTTCACATTGGAAACATTTCCACATAAAACGTTGGGGAAAGTGAACTTTTCTGCCACATATTGCGAGTGGCAATGGTAGGGAAGGTCTCGTTTTTCTGTGATTTTTGAGGAAACCATTTCAAGCTATTTTTGTCATTGGTGTATTTCCTGGCCCAATTCAAACGTTTCTTACTTCGTTTAAGCATGATGTGTTAAGAAAATGTTTCTTCTCTATCAGTAGCCTGCGGAAACAGGCGTTATTCTTTTTTTGCGTTTTTTAGTCGAGCGCGAGGGCGAGCGTGGAGCGCGAGGTACGCGCGACGGGAAGGTCGCACGACAAAAATATTATTATTATTTTTCGTCGCGTCCTTCCCGTTCGCGCGTGACTCGCGCCTCCACGCTCGCCCTCGCCGGCTCGCCTAAAAAACGCAAAAAAAAATAACGGCCTGTTCCGCAGGGCTGTACTGATAGAGAGAAGAAACATTTCTAAACAAATCATGCTTTTTAAACGACTCCAAAACGGAAATATTTCCTTTTCCTACTTTCGCAAATAATAATTTGTTTGAAACACTTCAAAGTTTACATACGAAGAATTTCTTTCGCAATGAAATGCCGTCGGAAATAAAAGGAAACCGCTGAGTATATCATTCACTGCTTCGTTTTCTGCATTTGTCGCGCGGACTCTGGACCATCGAGGAGCGCTTCGTGGCATTTTTTCAGCGAGTGTTCAGAAAAAAACCCCTGGTTGTTCAAAAGATAGTTTTCACTCCAGTAACAGGCTGATCCACTGCAAGATTTAACGCTTAACTTTACAGGCAAAATCTTATCCTAGGCGAAGACCCTTTTCCCCCCTGTTGCAGTGTTTCGTATTTTTGAAAAATTTCCGCCATTTTACCTATGTTGTTGCCTATGGTTTACTTGGCAAGCGCCTGCCGGTACCATGCGCCAGACGTTATTTCAGCCCTGTCAATCTTCACATGAACTCTCAAAATTTTCCCAACCTCGATTCCAGCTTCTCCTATCCTTTTCCTCACCTTGTCGTGCAAGGGAGTGGCAAAAGGACGAGAGGGAGCCTGGAATCGAGGAGTTGAAAATTTCCTGGGGTTTGTTACATGTACACAGAAGATCGACGGACACGTCAGGATTCAGGAAATATTATTTTTCGGGACCTTCCCGTCGCGCGTCGACTCACGCTCCACGCTTCCGCCGTCGCGCTCGCCTAAAAAAACGCAAAAAAAAAATAACGCCTGTTTCTGCAGGCCTATCTTTCTAGGCGTTAAAAAAGTGATTGACGTCACACGTGGACAAGCCGTGCGTCTCCCTCTTGGCACTGTTTTGGCCAGTATTAAGGCAGTTTAATGGGTGAATAATCTGAGGAAAAAAATAAACCAATTAGGGTTAATAATATTAATAATAATATTTAGGTAAAAATTTATATGGCGCAAATTTAAATTAACATATGAATATGATCCATAATGCGCCCTTACCCCACACCCAAACGATATTGCTACATGATTATGAAGTAATTTAAAACTAAAATAAAAATATATTACAATTATGCTATAGGACTCTATAACAGTTTTCAAAACAGCTTAAAAAAAATCGGGTCGTAGTAAAAATGTGTATAAAAATCATCTAAGAGCTATCTCATATTTAAGAGCCCATTACCTGTTCATGAATATTTAAATAAGGTTTCAGATGGGGACCTTTAACAAAACCGTGGCAGCTCCTAGACAACCGCAACTGTTTAACTGGCCAACCTAATGTATAGCTTTACGCTTTAACACGTCAACTTTCCCACCCGGTTTAAACCATTGTTTAGAAGGGGGTGTCTATGGACCTACTAAAAACCACCAATTAGCTACTAGAATGACCTGCTTATAAGTCAATTTAAAACCCTCCATTTTACATTCTCTTAAAACCACGCGTCACCTAACTTAGACTTCGTTTTAAATATTCCCGGCCCATTAAGGTTTTTGCCAAGGCAGATTTACAACAACTTTTTTCTGAATAATAACAAAAGCGGTCCCACTCAGTTGTGATGGGGCGCTGCCCACCTCATCCATTGTCATCCCTTTCTACCGATTTATTACGAACTTCTAACAACCTAAGGCCGATTCCTTTTTCCACATTTGCATTTTCATAACCTTCCAGTTTACGGTAAATGATGCTGAGGTTTCGGAGCCTCCCTAGTTCTATGTGATCTTACCAGTTAATCAATCAACCAGTTTTTCGTTCCCCCTTTTTACTCGACCGACCGAACACTCGCCGAATCCGGACCCCAGAATCAGAAAACCTTGCCTTTATTTTCGCGAGTCTTTAATTAATTGTTGGCGATTTTCGCGATTTAAAAAACTGATCGCGTACGAAAAACATTAAAACCGCGAAAAATATAAAACTTTGTTATGTACAAAGTTAACAAGGAGGTCCTTTGTTTCGGTAAGAAATAAAGTTTTGAAAATTTTAAGGTGGCCTTCGGAAACCTTTGATAGTAAGCTTTGTAATATTAGCGTGAATGATCATTTTTCAAAAATCAAAAATGGGGATCACACGTGCTCGTTTTTGATGTTATAAGCACTTAACAGACAAAATTAAGGGTGGGTGCAGCACTATACAGGTAATCACATTTTGTAGATATCAAGTAACTTATATGTCAAGCAGATGATCATAACTTATTATACCCAATAATTGACGCATTCTGTATTTGATTTTTAACATCAACTGATTATAGGTTGGCAGTAGCGATCTATCAAAGCACAAGGGCTGTAAACCAAGTTACCAGCCACCTTAATCAAAAAACAAGTTCCGGAACGGCCGCTGGTTAGCCACGGTATATTAACCCTATTCTGCCCTGGGTTTTTTTCGTTCGTGAGCCTGGCTGCGTGGGCCGGTGGGGGTGGGGGAGCAGAAAGTGCCCCCCAAGTCTATGTGTGATCTCACGAAAAGTATTGACGGTATGAAAATGAAACTTATTATGGTCGTTGGTGTTAAAGCATCTTAAAAATGTTTGTATTTAGTGAACCCAGTCACTTGACAATCATGACCGTCATAATCACGCCTTTATGCAAGGACGTCATACATGCCTGAGCCACAAAAAATTCCGTCATACTGTGGATCCTTTAATCTTGGATTTCTAAATTGGCCTCAGAAAATGTCAGGAAAAATCTCCAATTTTGATTTGAAAAAAATCAGGAAAGGAAAGAAAAATATAAAGAAGAAAAAGATGCTAAAAAAGTGAAACGATATTGGAACGATTTCATCGTAATTAATAAATCTTTAAGCCCCGAAAAGTTCCATGAAAATTAAGCTGGAAAAAAAAACACACAAATTTGGGTAACTACTGGATCTGTTATCTCGAAAACAAGTATTCATACTATAAAAAAAATGAAACTTATGTGTGTGTATAATGCATCCAAAACATTGTGATATCATATCACCCGAAAAAACAACGGTCATCCTCATCTTGGATTCCGCCATCTTAGATTTTTAAAATTGTTCAGAAAATGTGGCAGGAAAATCACAAATTCGATTTGGAGGGAAAAAATCTGAAAAAAAACATATAAAAATGTAAAGTTGCGAAACAAAAAAAACTCTTTGCACAAAAAGCAGAGGGGCAAATCTCTTGGAAAAAACTAGAAAATTAAGCTGAAAACACCAAATTTGGGTTAAAATGCGCCTTGCTGTCAAAAAATTGGTTTGTGCCCATGGAAGGAAACACATTCATTTACTTGCTCTTTTTAAAGACTTTAAAAACGTACCGATAAATTTGAAATCAGCTAGCCCCCGCCGAGGCAATAAGAGCGTTTTAGAAACTAGGAAAGCATTAATAGTAATTGCCAATATTATACGATCCGAAGCCAGAACAAGACTTTTTTCTCTTAGGCGCAAGACCATACTAATCGCTTTAAAAGTAATACGCACACTACTCTTGGCAAAAATTATTCCATTATTGCAAAAGCCATGAAAAGCACTTAACGCCAACACATCCCAAGATTTCACACAAAAATAGCAAAGTCTGGTGGGCTAATTTGCGAGTTTTGAGGAAAACAATGGAAATTAGTGTTTAATTAGTATCTAATGTGATGGCAAATGGCTGGGCAACCTCATAGCCTGGTCATGAGAGCTATACGCAAAACACGCCTAATGGTAAACCGGCTATGATCCTGTTTTACAGCCACGATGGACCGATCATGATCAATTAGTTTCGCTGTTTAAAAAGATATAAAAACATTGTACCAAAATACATTTTTAGTTATATTTTGTGTCCGATATGCACAATGTTAATTTGGTTGGAACTTGCTTAGAGAGAGTGGGTTCTTGAGTAAAGGAACATGTCGTTATTTCATCACAGCAAAGTTTTTTAAAATAAGTGTTGTTAAAAACTTTATTGGATGACTTTGTTTTTTGGGAAAAACTTGACTTGGGTGCCGGGTCTCTGTTTATGAGCTTCACACTTCGGTCCTCGGTCTATATATTGATCCCGTATTTTACATATTAGCAGAAAAGTAATACTTGCCAACAATACAGAAGAAAATTCAGTAGTCATTGTTGCCGCCCCCCTCCAAAACCTCTGACGAAAAATTCTTAACAAAGCCTTTCTTCTCACAGCTGTCATCATGAGTGGCTTAACTACATGTTACCCAAAAGGGAGTTAATACTCCAAAGACACTTTGTTAAGTAAGGCAATATGGGGAAGAGTCTCTAATAGAGGGACTCTTCCCCATGATTGCCTACCAATGTAACTTCGAGCAACCATGCAGATAAAAAATATATTCTTCTCGTGCATGATATATACAAAATGTCAATATCAACATCAATACTTCATCCTCCTATTAATTTTTAACTCTTGCCTGCCAGTTTTTCAAATTAAAGAATCTTTTATTAAACAATAATAAAGATTGAAACCGAAAACCGTTGCCGTTAATCTTATGCCAAATATATTGAAATGGTTGTAAGACAAAAGAAATGTTTAAAAACCGAACCCAACGAGATACCTAATTAACTGGTATAAGGTGCCTCTTATCGCTTATTACAGTCAGTTGTGCAAATATGGTTTGAAAACTCATTGCATTCAATTCCACACTGTTTGACGAAGGTTTCAACTTCCATAGTCAACCGCCCAGTACATTTGGTTTTCGCAGCTGGGTTGATTAGGCAAACAAAACGATGCAACGGACCCATCCAGAAAATGTCTCATCTTACTCTTTAGGAAGTTATCAGCTTAAATAAAAAAAAGCAAGTCAAAAATAGTATATATCTGAATTTATGGCCTGCGTTGAAAACGGCGGGTTAGCAGCTTGTTAAACCTAAGACATTTACATTTACCCGTTGACAGAAAAATGTGAATCCGATTTTTTACGTATGTTTTATTCCCAAAATTATTTGGTTTTCACCCCTAGCCAAATACTAATCAAAAAATCAATTAGCTGACGTTGAATATAAATCTGGTACCACAGTAAACAATTTAATATCATAAAAAAGAGTACAAAAGTAATGCCTCTGCAAGAGTGATCAAACCTGAAATGCCTCATTTTCGTTTGTTTTATAACTTATAATTAGTTGCGTGCGCAATCTGTATTCGTGATGATTGTGTTTTTAGTTAGCACATGACTTTCAAAGCTCGGTCAAGATTCCGGCAACGAGACCTTCTTGTTTGATAAAAAAATATGCACTTGCAAATGAACGCTTTCTTTCAAGTTAATATCGATGTGAAAAAACATACAAATCAGTTTAAACAAAATAGCTGACCACGAAATTAGCTTTTATTAAAACAGCAGGAAAAACTTTTACAATGGCTCGTCTCCCAAAACCACCTGTCGTATTTCACGAATTTTCCAAAACAGTACATGAAGTGGATTCAGGGTAAAAGGAGTCTCTTACAAAAAAGTCCAACAAGTCGCAGTATACATATTGAATCGAAACTGATCTTGATTGATCCTGTTAAACTCCCCCCGTGTCACCTCTCAATGAATGAGCGGATTTCAAACATAACAGAAGAGTGGCATAGCATTAGGCACAACAAACGAGCAAAAGCTACATGTAAACGTACAACTATATTGTATAACGGTTTTTGTTTACTTAGATGTATGGTGTAGTATTAAAGTTTATATTTTTTGCGGCTTTGTGGGGCAACTTCCTGGATGATTAGTTCTAAAGGCGTTTAAACACATGAACCAAACCGCCCGTTCCGTGACATCGTCTCCAGATGTTAAGTAAATCTATTAAGTAAGATACATCGTTGTTTTCACAAACAAAACACAGAAACAGTGCTACTATTGCCTCGTAGCCAAGGACGTTGTACGACCGTTGTGACTCTCCACACGACGCATGACGTTGCCGGCATATAGTGATTACCCACAGCAGGATTAGCAGAGGGACCACTCTTTCTTGTCGTAACCAGAAGATACGATACCGCAAGCGGGGGGGGGGGGGGGGGGAAATATAGGAGCCAGGTAGCGGTCTATAGCAGTGAATTCCTGTAAGAGTCAGCGAAAGATATAAATGGAAAAAGGCCAGTTTCCTACATTAGAAGATTTGCACCGATCGTGCGCCCCAAGCCTTCGAGTTGGCCCCATTCAGCCCGCCGCAAAAAACAGCCCGTGATGTTCAAAAGTGGTTGTTACAACAACACCAAACCCCCAAGATCTGCTAATGCCCAGGCTGAAACAGAAATGCCTTAAGCAACCGGAGTTGCACTTGCAAAGGGGACAATTTCCAGAGCGCAATTCATTAGAAACGTAGTTTACCAACAACTGCTGTAGCCTTGAGGACAAACGGCGGTTCACTACAACGTTCCGCTATGTCACTAAAAGCCGAATGGCATAGTCGGAATCGATGTAGAAGTACACATTAGAATCGACACGCGAAAAGTTAGTGCTGACCCATTCTTTGTCCCCTGCAAAATAAAAAGTACGCTTTTGAGTTCCTTTGAAGCTGAGGCTCTTGATTCATAAAGCAGATATTCTCAGTACGACTGACTTGTAGAAGTGTGTTAAACCTTTCTGACAAATGAACTCGTTTTTCCCTTCTTGCTGCCAGTTTGTTGACAGGTAAAATTGCATGCTCTGTAGCTCGTTTTGGTTTTAAACAAGCCGGTCACGGTGACAGAAATCAATTTGGACAATTGCAATTATTGTGCGTGAACATCAAGGTGCCACCTCTCTGTTGATTTTAATGACAGGGCTTATTTTCTAGGGAGGAAGGGGAAATTGATTTTTGAAAGGAAACCAATGCGCTTGTTCAAATTGTTCTTTGAAAAAATAAGTACTGAATCTTCACATGTGAGATAAATTAAATTCGTGAAAGGCATGTTTTAATACTCAAGTATAAAAAATTGAGAAACTTAGCGACCCAATTAATTTCAAACTTGTTACTCATTGTTTACACTCAGTTTATTAAACTGATCTGGACTAGAGTACGATTGGAAGTATTTATAGAAAAATCTACATAGTTTTTTCTAATTTCTGAAAATTTTTCTGTAATTTTGAAATTACGAAGAAACACACACGCTCTTATCATTGTTAAATCGATTACTTGCCTGTCTCTTACAATGATTCAGACCTGAGTATCAAATTAAGTTTTGTTGTTCATGACTGTGTGCATCCTTGTCTAAAAAGGATTTCAAGGATTAGTGTGATACAGCTTTATTAAGAAATTATTTTTTAAACGCTCTTATGACTGATTTAACAAAACAATGAAGTGTTTAAAAATGCTGCTGGCTGCTGGTCACACTTTGAGCACTACTAAAGTCACAATTAATTCGTTTATTGAGTGTGTCAGTAGCTTCATAGGGGCCCACATGACATATCCCCTAGCTTGTTATTCCACACAGTCTTTGGATGCATTTCCAGACCCTGATGTATAATAAACTCAGCTCCGATTATTTTCAATCGTTTAGGTTTTGAATCGTTGCTTATTTGTTTTTAGATAATCATAAAATGCTTATAAGTTTTTTTTTGGGGCGCAAAATGATCACCGCGAATTAACCATTATTCGCATGAACTGAATTCGATTGCCGATGAAATAAAAAAATATTTTTGAATATTTTTTCACGTTACAACGCTTGTACATATCCTGTCACAGTAAAATAATTTGGTCACGCAGTCAGCTTACCAACAATCATAAAATTGCAGAGGAACTACCAGTTTAGTCTCATCAAATAATTAATAACCCACAAGTAATTGGTGCGTTGTATTCATCAAACATTTACAGCAACTGTATTGCTTGCTATGAACACTAACCATCAGAAGAATTAAACAGGTAAAATGGAACTGTCAGAAAGGAAACGTTTTGTCCAAAATATATAGCTTTGTAAGCCGTTTTTCATAAACAGATGTTTTATTGCCATAATAATTTTCAGAAAAGTTATCAGTATTTATATGCCGCCGCCATGTTTGTGTCCTTAAGAGGTGCACAAAATATGCGGACCGCCATAACAATGGGCCACAAGAAGTTAGAGTAGAATTCTACCGTCAATATCAGCAGCTTTCACTTCAAATCTGTTTAGACATCACTTCTAAATTATTATCCAGGTCTGAAAATTTAAAAATGATATAAAAATATCCGTTTTTTGTGACAGTTCAGAAAACACGTTCATCGGGACATCACAAATTTCAAATAGCTTTGTTTCCAAAGGAATCACTGGATCGATTACCAAAACCTTTTGCATAAGAGATATTAAGAACGCAAAATCCATTAGAAACTCGAGTAATAATTTTTTTCTGGTCACTCCACCCGTGGCCCAAAAAATCATTGGTAAACTAACAAACGTCCGCCCATACGGCTTTTTTCACGCTTTAAACTAGACCATTTCATGGAGCCCATACCTTACGTTTTTTTTTTAAGGATTGTGGTAGGTTTTTTTTTTTTTTTTTATGATTTATTTTGTGGAACTAAACCGTTTTAAGGTATGGCATAAAATTGAATGTGCCCCCCTAGTTTTAAGCGTGAAAAGCTTATTGGGCGGTCCCCCGTAGTAAACAAGATGTTTTTTTTTGTCCAACTGGGCCAGAATTGTTTCCTTGAAGATTGTATAAAAAATAATTAGCTTTTTTGTAAGGAATTTAACAGTTTTAGATTTGTTGTTTTAAAGAATTTTTTTAGATGACGTCAGAATGAAACAAAGATATGTTGAGAGTCATGCCAGCTAAGGAATTTGGTTAAATATTTATAAAAGTGATAATGCCCTCACAACATGACTTGTTTTGTTTTTATCAAGTCACCGGCGAACTCTATTCGCGCTAATTTATAAAGGTAACTTTTAAAGGTTAAGCCCTGTGCCATCTCGGACAAGTTTGAAATAAAGTCCCCCAAACGTGATGCCTGGGCTTAATTTGTTGTTTTTTTGCCTAGGCGAAATTTGCCGCAATTTTTGGGTCCGTTTACATTTTGATTTTTTTCATATCAAACTAAAATAAAGAAAATAAGATAACAGTTTTTTTTTTTTTTTTTCGGTCCCAGTCCCCTAATTAACCCACGCACCCCCACCATACCTAACAAGGCAAAATGTTTCACCCATCCCCGCCCCGATAGGAAATTTCAGATTCTCCCCTCCCCAGTCAAACATCCAAAATAAATCAATAATCAATAAATGAACATGCGTGGTCAGAGAAAAACAAAAACCAAAAAAGCAGGTGGCATCATCGACCAATAAAACAACATGACCAGTTTTTCCCCGCGGTTTTTTTCCTCTAGCCTGCAAAGCCCCCTTTTTCGCATGAACCCCGCCCACAAGGACCGGCCAGCTACGCCAGGCCCTTTTGGCGTTTTCCTCATAACATCAGTAGATTTTTCATTCCTTCTTCTTTTCAGTTTTATCTGCTTTTGTTCAGTGTAAATTGGATGATGGTAATGAAGAGAGAAAATTAGATATTGATTCTTGGAACATTCAGCTTTTGGAAATGATAACTGGTAAAACCTCCCTAATCTATTTTCATTCACCATTAGACCTCAAGTTTTTTTTAATACATTTTCAGTGACTAAAAGCAAATGCCAACTTGGAAACAAGGGCCAAGGTTTTGTAAGCGTTTGTGTTTTACCCAGGCTGAAAGGTAGGTAGAAGTAAAACGAAAAAATGCCCATTTCCCTACTTTAACTTTAATATTTTTTTGTTTTGTTTTTCTTCAGACATTATGGGCCCCATTTTTTAACTAAAAATTTTTACAACATTTTTTTTTTTTTTCCGTTTTTATTTTGAAAACAACCAATTTTTTTCCCATCTTTTACACAGTAAACCCAGATGGTATAATAATTCTTTCGCCCTCCCATGGCCCGTTCTAATAATCAAAATAGACCCTCCGGAGAAGCTACTGGATTATAGGCCCCCAACGCCCGGCTGCAAGGCATAGATGCATGCGCGAGTCCGAAGCATAAGACACTTTTTAACATTAAATAGTTTAACTATATTGAAAACTTTTTAGAATATTGCATAATAGTCATAGTGTCCCAGGCTGCGTTTTCCACTTCAGTTTTTTTCTTAGCGTGAAGTATGATGTGTTACTTTCCACTTAAAATGGGATGGCTAAGTCCATGGTTTTTCCCGCAATTATTTTTGGTGCGGGTTTGAACCCCTGAAACGATTTTAGAGGGCAAGCATCTCAAGCATTATGAGCAAAGTATTTTTTCGCCATTCCCGCCTTTGAACTGTTTTTTTTTCTTTTTTTTTTTTAGTTTTGCTTTAAAGTGGGGTGTTTCGGGTAGTCGTGGTAAGGCGCCGGGGGAAAAACTTAAAAAAAAAAAAAAACCAGCTACATCCCCATTCATAGCTCCTCTTTCAAGTTGAGGCAAGACCGGTTATACCTTGCACAGGCCTTTTTTTTTTTTTTTTTTTTTTTTTTTTTTTTTTTTCGAAAAGTATTTTTTTTGAAAAAAAGAAGAGACAAATTTAACAAAAGTTTTTTTTTTTTTTTTTTCCGTGGTAAAAACTTCATTCATTTAAAGATAAAAAGAAATAAATAAAACACAAACACTCGTGGTTAAAAAAAGCAAAACAAAGAAAAACAAAGTATGATCATAAAACTAACAGTAAATGAAATTGAAACAAAAAAAAAAACTGACAACAAACAAAAGGACTCATCAAAACACTATCAATCGACCAAAAAAACAAGCCAACACAACAGGAAAAATCATAAAAAATACAAAACTAAACAGTCCAAAAAACAGGTCAAAACACAACGCTTCAACAGCCCAACAAATAACAACCAAACCAAAGCCCCCCCCCCCCCCCCCCCCCCCCCCCCATAAATATTGGCCGAGAAATGTCGATAGAACGGTTTTGAATGAATAATGATTGAAGGGGAAACGAAAATTATAAAATCGTCCTTTGGATTTTTTTTTCATCGCTAATTTTCTCGAGATGTGTTTTCGTTCTTCATACGAGGATTTTAGGGAGTTACGCGACCTGCGACAAATGATTACTATAACTTGCATTATGTACGGTTACATGATGGATTTTTATTTCATACGCAAAAGACAAGTTTGAAAAAAAACATATAAAATTGTTTCAAAAGGGCAGCGCCTTAAACTATTTAGTGATATGTTTTTTTTTGAAAAATAGAATCTCAGTTAATAGGTTTTTGATGATTACCTGATGCAGGCTATTATCCTGGTCTCTGTTTGTATACATTGTATACCATCGATTTAAATCCTCGTCGGATATTTCTCATCTCATTAGTCCAGCACCTACCCCGCTCTACCTAGTTCTACATAAGGGGCCTGAACCCAGGCTGCTCGCGCTCCAAAAAGTATTGGAAAACTTTGTATCGTGAATCCTGGAAGATGCTTTCCCTTTAATATCATTGAATTCTGAGGTAAATCGTTCAAACTGAAACGAGACGAAAAGGATCCTAAAAAAACTACTTTGGGTTTAAAAAAAACTCCACTGAAATAACATTTTAAAAGGCGTTCGGTTGAGCTAGTACTGTTGGGATTAGGCAGTTTATTAAAATCCTACATACAAATTCACTAAACCAATTATAAAATAAACTGACGAATTTACAATCATTGTGACTAAAGGCCCATGCATTTATTACTGTCTTGGAAGTGGGGTGGATGGAAAAGGTATACACTCTTTTTTTTAATGTATACTTTGCATGC